>JAODLC010000113.1:23900110-23930105 GCA_026781145.1 Hippopotamyrus pictus
ACATATATATATACATATACATATACACACATATATATATACATATACATATACACACATATATATATACATATACATATACACACATATATATATACATATACATATACACACATATATATATACATATACACACATATATATATATAATTATTATTATTATTATTATTATTATTATTATTATTATTATTATTATATACATTACAGCTGGAAGACTGACTATCAAATAGACTAATAAGTTAACCGGTCGCAGGATTCTCATGGACAAGCCAATTCGAAAGTCTGGGAAAGCCCATTTGTTGCATCAGTTAATGTACAGATTTGTTCTCTGTGATTGGTTCAAGTAATGTTTCAGGCTAACGGATTACAACCATGACCCGTTCCGGAGCAGGGGCCTATACAACAAAGCCAGATTTGTTGCTTAAGTGGATAACTTGTTGGGTTTAAGATACCATAGTTTAAATGGACTTTGTTCAGTTAGATTTAACCCACACTACCTTAAATGTGACAAGTTATCCGGCTAAGCAAGAAACCCTGCTCTGTGACACAAGCCCCTGTTTGGAACAGGATAGGTTCACAGGCTAAATTACTATGGTAACATGTAGGTCTATCAGTGAGCTACATGTTCCTGTAAAAGGCAGTCCCCGGGTAACAAAGGAAAATTTCCTAAGCCTTTGTCAAATTTGTAGCCAAGTCGGAACAGATACACGCAGTTCTTATTTAGCATGAGTTAGTGAAATGTTTGTCTTCCATTGATGTTTTGCATATCAGAAGGGGTAACAGTACAACTGCTGAAGCCGTGCAATGTTTTCATGAGTCACAAGGTACTGCATGCGTTTGCTATTACGAACCATTGTATCTCATTCAAATTATTCATAATTATGGGCTTTATGCCAGTCCATCGGCAAATAAAAGTTGTCTGTAAGTTGGGCACTCTTAACTCAGGGACTCACCATACTGAAAATTTGGCGTTAAAATGGCAAATAATCCACCTAAACCGGCTAAACTGATTTCGTAGTAAACCCCTTAAGTCAGTCACATTTATACATTATTTAAATATTTTTCAATATCGGACTAAAATATGTTTATGACCTCAAAGGAAAATAAGACCTAGTTAACTTAAAAGTAAGATTTTTAAAGAATCGCCAAGACTTTAATTAGTTGACTGAAATTTAAGACGAGACTTTCTGAATAGCCCGCCGACGCCCTGACAGACCCACACGCAGTACCTTGATCCTCAGACACCAGCATGTCTGCAGCTCTGCTGTCCACATCCTCACTGCAGACATCTGAGGACGACTCGGGACGCTCGCAGGAGCTCTCCGCAACCGGCAGGCTGGCAGACTCCCTGGCCACCGGCCCCTCATGGACGTCGTCTTCATTCTCGTTCTCCTCCGCCTCATCTTTGTCGAACTTCAGCCTTTTGACCTCATGCTGCTCAGCCTCCACGGAGCCGTCATCCTCTATGTGCTTGTTCTTCACTGGACTGCCCAGGGAACCCTCAGCTTCCGATATTGAGGAAGCGCTGTACGCACACACACAGACACACACACAAAAAGGAACACATGAGCTCACACGGCTGGCAAGCACCCTCGACATTGAGATACACGCATTTGGAGGGAAATCTGCAGGTGTGCCAAGTACCCTATTCTACAGGACAATAACAGGTCTGACCAATACAACATACTAGAAGCATATTTAACAATGGCACTGCAGTGAAGAAGGTCAGCAGCAGTAAGTTCCTAGAGGTGTCCTTGGTAGGAGACCTGACCTCAACCATTAAGACCACAACCGTCAGCTGGCACAAAAAGGCAGCAGCCAGAGTTCTTACAAAAAGTAAAAAATATTATCACTAGCTCTGGTCTATGCTCCCTTCATTGGCTTCCAGTGAAGTCTCGGATTGATTATTTGCTATTTTGCTATTAAATTATAAAGCACCGAATGGCCTTGCACCAGAATACCTTAGAGTTACTCTTACAACCTTCAACACAAGGAGTAGGATATCTATCAGTACCTAGAGTAGAAGGAACTACGGCAGGCTGCGGAGTATTCTCCTACAGAGCTCTGCGGCCGTGGGATAGTCTTCCAGCAGATGTGCGAGATTCAGGCTCACTCTCCACATTCAAGTCTAGACCAAAAACACAGTTCTATACACAGCTTAGCTTATTATTTTAGCTTCTAGCTGACTGCACACCCCCAGTTAGGCCTATAGTGTGAGGTGCAGAGCTGGGTGAGGATTGGTGCCATTGATTTGGATGAACTGAACTGTCAGTCTGTCACTCTAGTTTCACACCCCCTTATGGAATTGGAGTGCTGACGTTTCAGGGACTCCCCATGCCTGCGTTCCTACGTCTCTCCCTCCTACTTTAGTCATACCTGCTGGAACTTACATATTGCGCTCACCTAACTCTTAGCAGCACCTGTACACTCCTCTACTTTAGCTAAATGCACTTTTTAATCCCCCACACCCTTTCTGGGGTTGTGCTGCCTGAAAACCCAAAGAAATAAAGACATCCTGCCTACCCTGCTGCCTGCCTGACGTCTCGCCTGCCTGCCTGACGTCTCGCCTGCCTGCCTGACGTCTCGACTGCCTGCCCTGCTGCCTGCTCTCCTGCCTGACGTCTCGCCTGCCTACCCTGCTGCCTGCCTGACGTCTTGCCTGCCTGCCGGACGTCTCGCCTGCCTACCCTGCTGCCTGCTCTCCTGCCTGACGTCTCTCCTGCCTACCCTGCTGCCTGCTCTCCTGCCTGACGTCTCTCCTGCCTGCCCTGCTGCCATACCACCATTCATGCTGCCATCGGAAGCAGAACCGTTACCTGCCTATCCTGCACATTTGCATTTGAATCTTAACATTTGGAGTGTATAAATTAGGATTTTGTTCATTTCCTCTGTCAGCCCATGGAGGATGGGCTACTTTATGTCTTGCTCCCCCCAAGGTTTCTTCCTTGTCACTGCCACCTCTGGCTTGCTCACTGGGGGCTTTGGGCAGGAATAATGTAAAGCGCTTTCAGACAATGTAATGCTGTGAAAATGTGCTATACAAATAAAACTAAACTCAACTGAATCACACAGAAAGCTCAACAGTGACTCCACCCCCTCCAGAGCCAAAAGACGGCATGTTTCCCCTTGCCAGCCCTCACCACCTATTACAGGGGCACCATTGAAAGTGTACTAACTGATTACATTACTTCCTGGTTCAGTAACAGTAAAGAGATTGAATAGCACCAACTGAACAGGACAATGAAGACAGTTGAAAAGATAACTGGTACATCTGTCCTTCTCTGTTGGAGATTCACCACCAACACTGAGCTTTCGGAGCCTCTAGCTTTACTAAAGATCCCTCACGCCCCTCGGACAGGCTGTTTTTCTCCTGCATTCTGGAAACTTTTGGGTGCATCCAAACCAGGACCAACAGGCAGCAAAACAGCCTCTTCCCCCAGGCTGTCAGACTTCTGAACACTCACAAGCACATACATTCCCTTCCATCACTGGTCACTTTACAGTCTCCTTTTTGAACATATTTAATCTATTTCTATACATCTTTTGTATTTTATACCCTTCTTTTTATTGTGATATTCATTTATTTGTCTATTATGACACTGTTTGGGTTTGAGGGAGCGACATCTTTTTTATGTGTGAATACGCAAAAAAAAATGAGAAAGGAATATGAGAGTGTTAATCTGAAACTAAACAGCGATAATGGAGGACTGCAGCAGCCACCATGCGCTCAGCAGCCCGCCACAGCATGCACACACGCTCAATTTTGGCTCTTCCAATTCACATCAGTCGCACATTTTTACACTGCGAGAGAAAACCGAAGGATCCGGAGAAACCATGTAAACTCCGCACATACAAAGCACTGGATGCAGTGACGACGGTAAGCACTGCACTTCCTTCAGTACTAGGCCTGCACGATGTGCGATGCTAGTACCAACATTGCATGTTATGTACATGCAATAAGTTATGCTAAAACATTTTTTACTGAGTAATGGGAAGCAAAACTTAATGGTTCCTTTTTAAGATTAAATGAATACATAAAATATAATCAGCCTGAAGTTGAGCTCTGCATAGACTCTCCACATGTGCTAATCATAATCATTTTTGTCCATGCTGTTGCACTCACGCATAGACAGGGCGGCGCATTTGTGACAATAAAAAAATAAAAAAAAAAAAAAAAACAAGAGCTGCTCACCAAATCACATTCATGTTCATCCGAATGAAATTATTTCAAATGAGGTTATTTTTTTTAAAAAAAGAAATCATCACAGCTCTACTTATGATTACAGGGACCAAATAATACGACAGATTTATGACTTCACCGCTTTATAAAAGTGGATGTTTTTCAACAGACTCATTTAGTGGGATGGAACACACGTGTCTGCATGTGCTGCTATCCCCATACCTGATGGCCTTCTCTCCCTGCACTGCGGGCGTCTCCTTGCTCTCCGTGCTGTCAGGGAGGCCGTTGGTGGCTGGAGAGCTGCACAGCGAGAGCTTGGGCCGGGCCAGCGGTCTGGGGGTGCCAGGTCCGTTTATGTTTCTTCCAGAACAGGAGGGAGGGGAAACATATTAACAAGCAAAAATTGTTGAGGATAAACTATCCCAAGTCAGGGGTTGCTGTTGAATGAACACGGCAGAAAGAGACGGACCCCTCACCTGTCTGTATATGCAGATGCATTCCCTGGGAACATGACCCCATTCATTCTGCTGACACTGCTGGACCCGTTTTTCCTTCAAAGCACACAAAACAGCCCTCTAAAGCCATGTCCACACTGCTGTGATTTTGTTTAAAAACGCAGACATTAGTCCACACTACCCCAGGGAGTTTTCAACCCCCAAACATTGAAATTTTGAAAACGCACTCAGAGCCATATACTTCTGAAAAGTACATTTCTGTGTTGCAGTGTGAATGAGTGAAGAGAGATTTTTGAAAATGCAGATACTAAAAGTCCCCAGTTTGGTTTCTACTTATCACATGGCCTTTCCCTGACTTGATCCCATTAGTTACAACCTCTCGTTGTCTGACTCATTACTTAACCTAAGCAACATTCATGAGGGTTGCAAAATTCTGGGAATTTTCAAAAGTTGGAAACTTTTCATGGGAATTAATAGGAATACATGGGAATTAACAGGAATATATGGAAATTAATGTGAATAAACTGGAAATTCGCTAAATTGCAGGTTAGCCTATAACAGGGAGTTTAAATGAAGCTGGAACTAGATCAGATTTAATGTAAATTCAGCTGAATTTGTACAGAATTTCTAGTATCCTCCATACTACAGCAAGACTGCTGAAGCCACACTACTGCATATGAGCCCAAGACTACATCCAGTCAAGTAAGTTTTGATGATATTACTGGGTTAAATATATTTGATCTATGGAATTAAAGTTTAACTAATACTAAATAGAAATGTGTTTATATAGTAGCCAGCTAGCTGGTAAATCAGATAACACCATTTCAATAACAATTTAACCAATTGGGACCCAATTGCTACACAATATGTTTATTGAGTTTAAAAACAATTCACGAGTCCTTTGACACACAGAAATCATACACAAATTGTCAGAATCATAAGATGCCAAACTTGACGGCACTAACCGTGATTTAACGGTATAACCAAGTGCTTGTGAATAATTGTGTGCATAAAATCACCCCAAAATAAGCATCTGCATCAAAACGCACTGCTTACAAGTTGTATTCTGTGTTGCATTATTCATAGTTTCAAATAACAACAAAATGCAGCATTCTATTGATTAGGAAGTCATTTACTTGATATTTCACAGTATTCATTCACAAAAGTTTGTATATGGCTGTTTGATGTCAAGCTGAATATTTCCAAAATTCCCTGGCTTAACTTCCCATGGAAAGTTTCTAATAAACAGCATGTTACACAGGGTGACTACTGCATATTTACACAAAAAGAAGCTAAGTTTTTGAGACTGTGTCGATGCATGAGTGCCCAATATAGGCTAGTAACTACACCATGTACATTTTCTCTCATTTCAGCGTGGATTTAAAAAATAAAATAAAAACCTTTTGCAAACAATGTGAAAGTACCTGTGTGGATGGAGATAATTTCTGCTTGAAAACGTTTTTAAATGAAAATGTAGCAGTGTGGACATATGGCATGAATTCAAATTTACAGTAAACCCCCTTATCCAAAGACACTAGATGTTTATAGTCTTCACACTATGACACCTACAGCCAACATAGAGGTGACACTGATTTAATATTACTGCAAATATACTGATTGAGGCGAAACAAACACTGCCCCCCACATCAAATCAATTACAGGCTTGCATGAGATTAGCTGGAGCTCAGTAGTTACGCAACTAAGCATTAAAGATCTTCAATAACACCCAAAAAAAAACTCTGCACCTGTGACTATTATTAGTATAGGTGGCCTACATTCTCATTTCACGTTTCCCTTTTCTTAGAACATATCAAAAGAAAATGTTACTACAATGTTCATAACTTTTTTTGGCTAGAGTAAGTATTTTAAGAAAACACATTGTGTAACACTACGTCAATGCACTGCAATCCAATGCACTGTATATAAGCTGGAGCATTCTATAAATAAACCTACCGCTACCACAAGCTAGAACTTTCAAATAACACCATACAAGAGGAAAATTACAGAGAATTTACTTACTCTGTGGTGGGATAGACACAGCTGACCACCATTACATTCTGAAAAATTACAAAAATCATTTTAATTCTATGTAACTATAGAAGTATATAATTTTATGTGTCCCCTCCCTCCCTTGCAGTAACTGTCTGGAATAGGAAAACATGTCATGCATTGTGAATGTTTTACATCATACTGATTAATTAAATTAAGAATGAGTGATATCCATTCATACCATTTTTGTGTGTTCATATTACCCTTTTCAGCACAATCAATGAAGCAAGTGGAAAACTGTATTTCACTACATACAGATACAATCTGTGTATACAGCAAATAAAATGTGAAATATGATACCTGAGAGCAACACATACCTTCTCGACTCCTCTTAGGAATTTGTCTGTCCCTGTGTAGTTCCTCTTTGGTTCAGTGAGTAACTCGCACAGGCGTTGAATAGTAAAGGGGATTCTGGGGGAGACAAACTCAATGAGCTTCACTGCAAAAACCAAATGAAAACATTAAAGCCAGGCTATACCGATTCAGTGCAATAGTGCGAAACAAGCAAGCAAAACAACTGTCTACTGCCACCTTTAGAGTTATGGGTTTTAACCAGGCTTGAGCCTTTGGTTTCGGGGGGGGGGGGGGGGCCCATTTGCCACGCCACAATTTGTATCATATGATCGCCTCCCACTCAGATGTGGTGTCACATTTTGATCTCAAACAATCCCCCCAATAACTAACGAAATGACTTGTTCATTCTCCATTATTTTGGGAAGGCAGTGTATTTTTGCATTGTGTCTGAAGTTTAGTCTATTACCTTTTTGCATTTCCCATGCTCCTTTAGCATGAAGGTCCCAGTTCCTGTTGTGCAGTGTGAAAGCGACACACGAAAGTGGCCAGGAGCTGCCCTGATGATGACACACCACTTACCCATTGTACCCATCCACAATCTTTAGTATCCTCTCTTTCATCTCTTCGAAAGGAATGTACTCCACGTTGGGATTGGCCGGGCCACGCTGCTCTGGGCTTGAGGCCCGGAAGTCATCCATAACCTTTTCCAGCTTGAAGAGGAAGTAGCTTTTAAACTGTGACCACTGGAGCCTAGATGAAAGGGAGGTGTATTTTGACTAAACAGAACCATTATAATTCAAGATAATGAATTAATAGACAGACAAACCATTATTTAAATGACTAACATCCTACAGATGGATACAGAACTTCTTGATTGACTGTGGTACATAATCACCTATTTAATCGTATATTCACATTTCATGTAGGAATACGAAAGGGATAACATGGAACCACATGGAACATACAGCAGCACAAGAAGGTAAAACGGCCCAAGAATGTCTGAAGCTCCAGAGGTAGCCTGTTTCAGCCGAGCGCTTTCATCAGGTCATTACTGGATGTCTCCCGATTCAGCTCCCTGCATAGCTACACCTGAACACTAAATGGCGACTCATCCACAAAGGCACCAGGGGCTAAACCTGAGCACAATGGTGCTCCCTGATTTCCAAAGGTCAGGCGAGTACATTAACATGCAAAGTAGTGCAACAAAAAACCCTTGACCTTCCTAGCCCATTTCCTGAACCATACGTCATTCCAGCTCAAAGCATTTTTGTATTCTGAGAAATACACAAATTAATATATAATTTTTCAGAAAATTTGAAATTCCAGCAAAGGAAATTAGGCTTCTTCTTGATCATTTCGCAGTTCTACAGATCCATAAGAAACTGTATTATATGCCCTGATAACAGTAAACTTGCATTGTGATCATAAATAATATTTACCACATAAGCACAAAATTTTTTCCTCATATAAATTAACAGTAATTGCTTCTTAGTGTTACACCATTATGGCTTAAAGTTTTCATAGAAATGCTCCACTTTTGGATAGTAGGGGAAACCCGTACTAAATGTTTAACTCACTAAAACCATTCCCATATGATGAATATTAACAAGGCCCTTGAGCCCTGGCTCCCTGTGACAGGTGGCTGCCCTTCGCAGCCAGTTTGCTGTCACCTACAGAGAGCAAGTTGTGGAAGGTGTAAAGATAATTTCCCCACGGGGATCAATAAAGTATCAATTATTAATTATTATTATTATAATAATAAAGCATCCATTAGCTTTTGTTATTCAGACACATTGCCTTTGGTTTACATCTGTCCATCCATCTTCTGTACCCGATTCGCCAGTTTTGGGTCATGAAGGGTCCAGAGACTCTCTCAGAAGCTACGGGCACAAGGCAGCAAATAACCCATGATGAAGCCTTGGGTTTACAATCGTTCCTTATTGTTTTTGTATTTGCAATTTTAGTAATAAAGAACTCCAAAACAAATTCAGTTTTCCCCGCTGTACTGAAATTACACCAAACCGTGAAAACAAAACCAAGGCTGATACTGAACCATGCATTTTGTGTACGGTTACATCCCTAGTAGAGGAATCATCCTTCTGTGCAGGTCTCACATTTCACTACTGCCAGGAATGAAAAACTATCCAAGAACATGACAGGAGCAAAGGAAACACTTAAAAAAAGAAAACCTCTGCGACACATGGTCAAACATAATGAAGTGTTAAAACTACATGCAGTTACTTTGTTGTGCTGCACCAAAAGCCAGAACCTGCACAACATATGAAGAATTTGACCATGGCAGTTTTCAGCACTCTCCCTTTTAAAGCCTATTTGAATATCCCAAGTTACCTTTTCTTCCAGTGGGATGGAAGCAAATTAAAATGGCTCATTCAGAAGCCAAGTGTCTCTATATTATGGTAAACAATGAAGGATAACAATTATAAAATCTCTAACATATACAGGTCAACTATGTACCAGCAGCCATAAATCACCTTGAAAAGGTATAACATTTCCTGAAATAGCTACATTTTAAAATTCTTCTGTAATAATGTATTTTTTCTATTTCATGATGCAATAATTTTAAGCAATTTACCACAACACTCACCTTATACTGGACTGACTGACAATTACCAGTCTACTAATGAATGGTTGTAGTAATCATAAATGCAGTGTTTACAAAAAATAGTGTCAAAGCTGGAAGATACCAGTATTACATCAAGACAAAAATCCAGCTTTTGCTTTTTCTCCCAAAAAGCAACACATTTTTCCAGATCTAGACAAAATGTCACATTTAAATCCACTTTTTTGTTTTGTCTCATGTAAGCAATGACGACCGAGGCAAAGCCCAGGATCTCCAAGGTGTGGAAAGAAAAATGCAGCCTTCATACCAGACCAGAATGACTACACAACCCATCCATGATTTAACATCTATGCATAATTTAACAAAATCACAATTTCAGGTAAACTGGAAGACAGCAGCTACAAGTGAAAACAAAGAGTATAAGGTTTATTTTGTGCTATAGGTAATATGTACCTACAATGTCTGCCAACCCTTCTCAGTCTGCTGAGTCTGCTACAGGTGTCTGCCTGCCAACCGCTCACTTCTTTTGGTAGAATATAAGCAGCACTCTTTCGGTGCTATATGTCTGAACTATCTCAGGGATACATGTGTTCTTGGTAAGATTTAAAAATCAGGGAAAATGCGGTTCTCGGACTGGAGATGGAAGGAAGAAAATAAGAAAATGGAACAGAGAGAGAGAGAGAGAGAGAGACAGAGAGAGAGAGAGCTAGCTAGCTGTCTCGGCTAGCTGGGTAGCTAACAGGCCTCTACTTATGCGCGGCCGGCTGGCTGCTGCTGGATATACTTACACCGTCTCTCCGGTTTTGGCGACATGACATAGAAACTGGTCTAGGACAGGACACGCTTCTTTCTTCCCTTTCCTTTCAAAATCTGAAAATATGGAAATATGATTGACATTTAAAAATACATCTAATACAGTTTCCCAACACTCGATCTACCTGTTCTATGCAACAACAAAAAGTTAAAAACCGGGAGTCCTGAGCCTAGAATAAGCGATAAGTTCTCCTAAACATGGGGGGGGTTATCACGTGACTGTGTCCCCTCCGTCACCACGGCTAGTACGTTTGTGTCTCCACCAACACGCCGCCCGCACGGCTAACCAGCTAACTACAGTAACTACCCAGTACCGGCTTCAGGGTAAAGTACGCTGCCTTATAAACCCGGACTGCTAAAACCTTGACAGTGAGAGCCCATCTCAATCGGCCACACGGTGTTACAACTTTGTGATATCATAAACGGAGACCCCTTCAATTTAAATTTTCCTGACACAAAATTAGCAACATTCAACACCCTTGCTAGCCAGTTAGCCTCTCGCCGTTCAAATTCTAATAGTATTTCCTTCGGCCTCAAACGCCCCTTTCCTCTGACATCCACTCAGCGCCCAGACAACGGGAATAACCTTTGAAAGCCTCCAGAAGTGTGTCGATCTCCATAATTGTTGTATTTTCTCTCCCCTCCGTAATCCAACAGGAAACAGAAAGCTGGCACTGCGACCGAAACAAAAAATCAGCAGCAGCAGCACTTCAATATGGCGCCCGTGACGTCACTACCCGCTTACGGAGCGACTGAGCATGTCCGTCACAGCTCGCCGCTCAAGTAGCCGGCGCTCGGACCGCGACTTAAACGGACCATCTCGTCACAGACGGAGGTCTTCGCGGCGGGCGCGTGGCCGTGTGTGACGCCGGAGACAAGTGTTACGTGAACGTCACATGCACGTGCATAGTGCATCGGAATCGAGCGTTTAATAATTTAAAAAATATATAGATTTGTTAATCTGTCGACTTGTATTCGAAAATGTAGTATCTAAAGCAGTATTTTTGTCCGTCACTTTTTTTGTATGGCCTAATGATGTTTCTGGAAACGCTGTTGGTAATTTTATTGAATTTTTTTGTATTTGATAGTGTCTATAAAATCGATTTACTCCGACCAACAAGGTAAATCTCTTTACACAAAGTGGGCAGAATAGCCAGGCTGTGTTATGAGTTTGATTTACGTTAAATATTTTATTCTACGAATTAATGGGTACCCAGGTTTTTATTTCTGTCTATAAGAATTTTTTTTTTAAAGGCTGATCGTAATAGATTTAACAGTTCTGAAATGCTTCACTAAGAGGGAGATGTGTTTGAAAAATAACATTAATTTTACAGTATAAAAATGACAGTATGCAGGCCACGAAGAAACAAACTCAAGCAATAGCCCAATACAGTAATTTAAGATAGAGTTGTCCGTGGACCGGTTTACGTCGTAGGCAAAACTAGTGGATGGCGAAGGGGTTTCCCACGTTCAATCTGAAGCAATAAAGGTCGCCATCCACGTAATTTTAACCGTTTCCATTTTTTTCATCCGCGTTCATATGGGGGCGTTAAAAAGACGCAGATTGACAACATGTAGTTCGTATGTAGGTAATTACCCAACACCTCCGCGAAACCGCCAGCGTTCACCTGCGGGTGTAAGAGCCTATGAATTAAGCGGCATGCAGTGGGCCCTGGGCCTTTATTACAGACGTAAGTTCAAAGTCAAAATCTAAAGATGAAAACTGAGCAGCTCTCATAAAAGACCACTGATCTTATTCAGCTACTGGCCAGCTGGTTTGCCCCCCGCCCGAGTTTTGTTGGGCATTGTCAAATGTATCATTTGCACTTATAGTTACTGTACTTCACTATAATTTATGCATACATTCTGGTCCATAAGTCAATACACAGGTAGGCAAATTAATCTTGCATTAATTAAATAGGCAACTACCACTGAAATGCAGATATTTTATATTGTACATTGTCAATATAAGATTTTTCATTGATATGACAATTGTCTTATAATAGGATTTGAATGCCTATGTTCTTTGGACTGCTGGAATTCCAAAGTGCAGTCTTCTATTTGGAAACAGGCCAAAACTCTGTTAAACATAAGACTCGGTTTTTCCAAATATCAGTAAAGGAATGTATTCTTCCTGAGGAAAATGGCACAGGCACATTCAACTGAACATTATCCCCATCAATGCATCTTCTAACAACTGATCAAGGTCATGGGCAGGATAGAACTCAAAGTAATTTGTCGTCAGTATGTGGAGCTTAAAGGAATTGGTTGTTGCGGTGCAGAATTCAAAACTCTGGTTAATAATATAACAATATTACCTTACTACATAAATATGTTTTGAATTAACATGCATAAATAAACATGTACAAATAAAATGCAAAAAACCCCAATAGTACAGCACAACAAAGTGCAATAAAAATAAGTATAACAGCTAAGTACAAGCAAAACATCAACATGCAAGTACAACACAAAACAGGTTTACATCTGATTTGATTGGTGGTAATGGATTTCCAAATGAGAGTAAAGGGGTTTTTCTTAGATGAGTTTGCTGAGGAGTCGGATAGTTTCAGGAACTAAGCTGAGGTGATGGTGTATAGCCTAAGTATCAAAAGTTGTACCATCATTGTTACTGTATGGAAGTTTAGCAAAGAGGTAGCTGCTCGGGTGGATAGGATCCACTGCAGTCTTCCCAGCTTCTGTCTTTTATTGTTGGTAGCTAACAGCGGAGATCTTTGAGCAATGCGAACCACCCACTATTGCCTGGAGTTCAAGAGGGAGGAGGCAGAGAGGAAGGATTAAGATGGTCAAAACATTTGCGACCATAGGCTGAGTTTGATGCATGCATTTTTTAATTTTTTTTTTTTTGGGGGGGGGGGGGCAAAAAACATGCATCCTGCTTACCATATGTGCCAACACATATCTGATGCACACAAAACCTATTTTGTCTACCTATAAGGTTCCAACAAACCTTATGCAAAGGTGCAAAATGCCAGCATGGAACATAATTGGCAAGACCAGCATTGCACTAATTGCAATTTTGATTCAGGGGACTGGGGGGGGGGGGGCATTGCCTCCCCTCCCCATGCACAGCTCCATGCTTGTGATTTTGGCTGAGTAGAAGTTCACCAAGAATGGACGTGAGACGTTGACCTTCCTGAGTTGCCAAAGGAAGAATGATCTCTTTTCTAATTATAGAGCTGATGTTAACATTCCACCTCAAGGTGTTGTTGAACTCATTTTGTGGTGTTTGACTCTGTTTTAGTGGGACAACATCCTCAGCTTGGAGATCTTGATGTAATTGTGCCACTTGTGCCTTGGCTGGCAAGTGGAGAGACACTCGTTTTCTTCACCAGGTCCAGAATTAATTTGCTAGTGCTCATACTTATCTCCACTAATAGGTTAAGAGATCTTTCTCTGTGAAGGCTCTAGGGGGAGCAGGTGCCTAGGAACAATGATTGGATTTTTGACCTTTGGGTCGAAAGAAGCATTTTTCAGACAACCACTGATCCTCATGAACTTGCTCTCCTGTGGGGTCTTGTACTCCTCTGAATACGCATCCCTCTGGACTGACTCAGTGATAACCTTTTTAGCCGCTGCAATTTTGGAGGAATGTGAGGTGGGTTGCACTGATTCCATCCTTTGAATACGTGTGATGAACTTGCAGAGGTGAGAGTGAGCTTGTTGGAGAAGGCAACATCTGTTAGTAGGGAGCCCCGAAGTGGGCAAGTACTGAAACCATTCTGAGGTAAGTTTCACTTCTACAGTACAAGTAGCAAGAGTAGCTATTTGTGGCCTATCTTCCACATCCAGTTCAGAATATATCAGCTCAACAAACTCATACGCCTCACAATCAGGAGATCTGTGAAGGAAATCTGGTCTACTAAGTCATATGGTGCAAAGGAGGACTGACCCTGTAGCTAGATCAGCTGGATTCTGATCCACAGGCATGTAGTACCATTGTTTGGAAATATATAGGTAAGCATGATTATGCACAAATACAACATCATTAAGAGAGAATAACATTGTAATGTATCACAACACACCCATGTAAAGCACCTTGGGGCGACTCTATTCTGAAAGGCGCTACATAAAGATAAATTGAATTGAATAGAATTTAATTGAATATACAGAGAATCACTTAGGCTTATTTAAGATGTATTCATGTAAGACTTTGCTATCATAATAAAACTTAACGGCACGTGGCCCTCAAGGATCAATCTGACATAATACATTGTAGGCACCACAAAATTCAAGATAAACTGTGGGCTCTGGCTGTGGAACTACCTTCGTCTTTCCAAGAATAAATCTAACTTGGCATTGCCCTTCATCAGTGATGACTCAAGTTTGTTGCCAAATTAGACACATCAAAACAGTTGCTGATGTGTGCATAGTACATATTACTAGAATGCCTTCACAATGAACAGTGTTCTTCATTATATCTCAACATACAAAGCATAAAACGAATAGGTATATAATAAACTTACAGCATCATAACAATTGTCCTGCTGCACTGAGATTTTTCCACCATGCTTTCACCGTGCTCTACACAGTCAGAAGAAGCAAAGACATGTATTTTCTATATCTGCATTAGCTTCAAAATAAGAGTTCACACATCAGAATGTGCAAATCCATGTAACAAAATAGCATACTTTTTACCTCTACAATAACAGCGGTAACTTAGAAAAAATTACAGAGGGCTGAACAATAACTAAGGACAACAGTTCTTTATATTTAAGTTTCAAATCTACAGATTTTGTTAGACATTTGTCCACAGTGTATATCCCCATGTACATCTTCAGGGACAAGAGTCTGTGTTGTTAAGAATGTTTATTATGATGCCTACATCAGCAGAATAAAGAGACATGAAGTCTGGGTCACAACGGTCAGCTTACTCACTCGCCCCATGTGCATATGTACTGACTATGTCTGTTCACTGTGCTGCTTTGCTAAATGTGGCACGATGGCCAGTTAGCTAACATGTGTTTTTCATTAATGGGTCTGACTGTAATCTGTTGAGGGCTGTATGAGCTTTGAAAGAAAAGAGGCCAATGCTTTGTCAATTGAAAGTG
The DNA here is from genome assembly GCA_026781145.1 of Hippopotamyrus pictus. NCBI lineage: Eukaryota > Metazoa > Chordata > Actinopteri > Osteoglossiformes > Mormyridae > Hippopotamyrus > Hippopotamyrus pictus. Next base: position 23,915,552 of record JAODLC010000113.1, read on the forward strand.
CAAGGCTGTCATGGACTGATTGGCCACAAGATGATATATTAAGGGAAATTACAAAGTTGAGAAACATAGCAAGAAGTACAAGGCATGACATTTCTAACAATATTATAGAATTATTTAATAAATAAGTTTATATGGGAACTATAGAGTCCTTTTATGTATGTGTGCCATACTTTAATGCATAGGAATTATTAGTGGAATGGTAGAAGCAATGCAGATTACAATACATGAAACAATGTTGGAAACAGGTTCAAGTTAAATAAAAACAAACAAAAATGTGCCAAATGGCCTCCTTGAATCTTGCAGCTTGTGTTGTTCTCAAAGCTATGGAAAATAAATTCAAGCCCATGGCAGTTCTGTTCAGGTGTACAAAAACATTTTTAATAGGAAGAAAACTATTCTTTTCAAGCTCATAAACAACACTTTAATAATTCATGTCTCTCCAGCAGTTGTGAAATGCAGGAGGTTTTAAGACTGGCATGTGTGGGAATGAGGTTGACTATTAATGTCTAAAAGCTCTGGGGAGGATATTGAGGTAATTGGGAATAAAGGAAAAGAACAAAAGAGCAAACATGCAACAGATTAAACACTTCCTAAAAGCATAAATACAATTATGACTCCCTTCCACAGGATGTAGCCATTTCTAGTACTGACGATCAAAGATGCCCCCTACCCTAGTTGGATCACCTTCCTATCTGGATGACCTGTTGTTCCATCTCTCACTTATCAGCAAAGAGCACATGAGTGAGGTTACTGCCTCAAGCACATAACTGCTTGGTCCACAGCTGTCAATGGCTTATTAAAGGAACAGGGTATTTTACCACTTAGAAGCAGTAGGCTGGCAGCCGCAGTAACCTTAAATGTGAGCACTAATGAGGCAGCTGGCATGACACCTACAGGTATTTTAAAGTGTCAACTTTCGTTCCAAAGCAGACAATAAGTCAAGCGATTGAACTTCAGCATGTTCTTCTCAGCAGATGTTATTCTCATCACCATCCACCTGCACTTAAGTCAAAACAATGGATCAAATTAAATTTAAGATTAAAATTTGACTTTGTTCAATATATAAATTTCTGCATATAAGCCTGTTGCACATTTGGGTTCTTAGACTACTAGTAAGGTTGGTGGCATCTGTACCAAGTGATTGTCCTTACTCCAACCCCCCCCCAATCAATCTGGTGATGAAGACATGTAGACCATTCCTCTATGTCATCCAGTTACCCTACATCATTTCCCACAGCTCTCTACTAAAGATACTGGCTGAAGTTCCTCTCATATGGAATACATGCAAACCTCTACTGGCCACCCTGAGACCGGAAGGTGTCTTTAAATACGCCCATGGGAATGGATTTCAGCCTCTGTAATCATACAACCTGCACCCACTGCCTACTGCTCCTTACACCAGTTATAGTTCCCTTTTTAGCCCATGTACAGTTTTAATCCTTGGTCCCTGCCTAATGAATGAAGGGCATCAGGCACTAATATTTCCTCATGAACTCAGATATCAATTCACTGTAACCAAAGTTGAAACAGAGTTGCCCCTAGTCTTCTGATCTCTGCAAAAAGAAGCAAATATAATTTAACTGAGACCAGTTTTCTGGGGTCATTTTACAAATAGCTGTGGACAGTAGTGTTACCAGTTTTGAACTGTAATTAGACATTTAGTGCATGAGCCTTGCCAATTTGCCATGCCTTGGATTCATAGCTTCTGGGATGGGCTCCAGATGCCCATGACCCTGCACAGGAGAAGTGGGCATAGAAAATGGATGGATGGATGGATGGATGGATGGAGGCTTACTTTTAAACATGGCAGAGGAAACTGATGTTGCAGGAGAAAGTTTGTTGCATACCAGCCTTTAAGTGCAGGTTACAGTAAAGACAGAAAAACACAAGGTTGATCCCCTTCGTTTTTGAGGAAAGCCTATGTTTCAGTCACATTAAAATATTATTCTATTTACAGAAAATTCCCCAGAAGAATGATTATGATAATTAATTCCTATCTTCTGAACTTATCTTTGGTCTGCTTGTGTAAGCAGAAAAGGCAAATTAAGCAAGGAAATTCCCACCCTTGTTTCCATGAGTGATTAGGCATAGTGGTGTTAAAGAGCCCCATTAGGGGAGCACAGGCAAAGTCAATCAGTAAGAGAATCTGTCTTTAATGTAAAGGGTCTGGAACGCAATGAGACTTTCTGAGGCAGAAACTGCCTCCTTGACATGGATTACAATGAGTGATATATTATACATGTCGATATCTATATATAATAAGTGTAGTATCCGCGGGTAATGCCTTCCAAGACCTACTGTGTTGTGCCAAAACCATGGATAACAGTGGACCATCTGTGGAGCCCATGTCTAACATGGCATTTGGGTACATACATACGTATGGTAGAGTTTATTTGATAAATTACGCAGTTAGACATTACCAACATTAAATAAAATAATAATGAAGCACATTCTATATTATTATACAGTACTGTATAGTAGGGGCATAGCAGCAATTTTTGGGTCCTGGACATGGTGACATGCCTCCCCCCCCCCCCCCAATCTCTTAATCCTCACTGTGTCATAGAGTGATTTTAGCAACCCTGTGGAAAAACCTAACTTTAGCTGCTTGCACATAAGACTTGTATTTTGGTCATTGCCCACAGGTATATATGTAAATATATTGCCATAGATTGACCAGTTACTACAACTTTGGTGACAGTTTAACAGTTTAACTTGTTCTTCATCACCAGGACTACCTCAACGTCCACAATATAGAAGCTTCAACCAGAAATTCCCAGAAAAGCCTGACTGCTTGTTAGGTTTGTCCTAACCCATCCAGTCTCCTTACCATGCTCTGAGTTCCACACAGTACCAAGCAGTGATTACTTGATAGTTTTGCCTCTCCCTTCATGCCAAAATATGCAGCATTAACTGACAACTAAAAAGTTACTCACTGACTTTTGTCTTCAGCTGTTGTGGTACTATGAGCATTTATGATCTAAACATGAAGTTTATTTGGGACAAGTCATGGCTTACACAGCAGTCCAATTACAGTTCATTACTCAGGTTTAAATCCGGGAGGCCAGTACTCTCAATCATGCCCCTTCCTTCTTTGCCTCATGAGCACTGAACTCTTCCAAAAGGGCCGCAGAGTGCATAGGCGGTACCCTTATGAGGACCACTGAAGGCCACCCTCTTGTCCACCAGGGAAAACTCCAACCATAAAGCCTTCTGCCTGAGCATGAAGGAGCACTGAGTATCCCCACACCCACTTGAGGTCTCAACATGATTCATTTTTCAGGCCCAGAGTTATGTCTGAGATTGGAACCACAGACTACAGTTAAAGACCACAGAACATACTCCCTGGTTTTGAGAAACCCCTTGTGGTATAGGCCATCATTATCATGATAATGATGTTCTATGAAGACAATGGAACATTTTGTGTTTTAAGTAATGAGACTCCTGATTCCAGAGATGCAAAAGCCAATGAAAAAACTATAAAAATAGTTTTCCACAGTCTGAGTAAAAGCCAGTTATGGTGGCGATAGAATAGTTTAATTATGACTTGTCTCAGATTAATTTTGTACTATCATATTTTGGCCAGCAGGTGGAACAGTGTTGCTATAAATAAACGCTTTCATCACTAGAATTATAAACCTGCAAAGATGGTGTCCTTTACTGGACTTTAATGCCTTTCATTTGCCAGAAACTTTTGGGCTCTTTTTGGAACAATTCCAAAAAGCTATACCTATGTAAAAAGTCCCATGACAGAGTATTCTCTGTGCTCCTTTCCATTATAGTGGCTTGAGAACATGGGACTTCACACGTGTTCTTTCAGCAAGTCAGACCCTACTTTGCATGTGAAACATTAATAGGGACCTGTCTAATTCCTCTAAAACCAGTAACTTCAGCAGTCAGTTTAGCTGGTAGAACTAATGACCAGTTAGATACTGATCACTTCAAAGGGCTTCAGTCCACCAAGGAGTTTAATTGCTCCTTGAAGATGCAGTGTTCTGTTTACTATTCACTAGTACCTTCTGAAGTTTTTGTGGGTTCAGATCCTGTTGTTCCTTTCTTTCAATAAAAAAAAAAAACAAAACAAAAAAACTGTTGAACTAGTCTGGATAATTACATGACTCTGTCACCAGTTATGTTTTTTATTGTGTATTTTTAAAAAGTAAGTGATGGAGGTGGGTGATTTGGTGTTTAATTGCCCTTGGAGGTTGATTGTGAATCTGAGTGTGTAGCCTGTGACTGACTGGCCTTCCATTCAGGATGTTCTCATACCCTGTTAATATGTAGGAAGCACTAACCTCTAAGGCAGGACAATTCAAATCACGGTCCTCAAAGCCTGAACATTGCTGATTTTCCAGCCTTCCTTTACCTCTGAGCCAGGTGTGAAGCTTCTGTGGTCAATCAGAATCAGCAATTATTAAACTAAGTACCTGGGAGATCTGAAAACAAAAGCCCAGATTTGAAGAGCGCTGCTCTAAAGGAAAGACTATAAATCTACTTACAGATTCTCATCCACAGGTCATCTGCTATGCTGAACCTGCAGTCTTTGTTTGGCTGGTGCAGTCAGTGATACAGAATTACATCCTCTGAAGCCTACAACATCATGTCTAGAGGATCCATGGGAGATATGGGTCAGCATGCTCCTCAGGCTGGTCTGGTATGGACATCAGGTCTGCTGTGTTATGGTTGAAACTCCATGATCAACCCACAGCGTGAGCTGCACCAACTTACAAAAGAATCCTTGTTCTTAGGGGTCCCAAGAGCCCTAATAGCACATAGGCAGTGTGTGACTGAGTGGACTAAGTCTTTGTGCCTGTGATCAGAAGGTTGCTGGTCTGGACCCAACCTTGGTATGTCTGTGGGCCCTTGAACAAGGCCCTTAACCCCCAGCTCCCCGAGTGCCACAACAGGTGGCTGCCCTTTGTAACCAAGCATGCTCTCATGGAGAGTAAGATGGGGGAGGTGAAAAGAGAATTTCCCCATGGGGATCAACGAAGTATTGTTTATTAATACAGACAGATTAGCATAAGCTTCAGCTACTCCCCCTATAACTATTTACTGAGAGTTTGATATAGGACTCTGATATAGGACATAAGAATCTGAGGGAATGCACTGTGGCCAGAGTGTCAGATTTGTAATAAAAATTATTTTATCTAAAACAGGAAACAGGCTGAAAATTCCTGTCGAAGGGACCAGAATGTGGGATGGATTTCAGTTCTTTCAACATATCTATAAGATATGCTATGTTACGTATAAATTCATAAAACTTAATACCTGTAATAGAATTGTTCAGCTAGCTTTACAGGCAACATGGACTTAGGAAGCAGTTATTCCTTACTACTAGCTGTCCTGCAGTAGGACTGGGCTAATGATTGTACCAATCCTAACAGAATGTTACTGACTAATGACACTTACAACCACCAAACACATAGAGCCACTTGTCAGTTTGTGTAAATTCCCAGGAGAGCTGTGGTAGACTACAGCTTCTCAACAGGAAGTAATGGTTTGGAAAAGAGAAAAAAAAACACATATCACACTTAGTGTGCTGCCATTGTTTCTTGAGGGAAATATGATTATTGCATAACTAATCCATGTTCATCCCATTTTGTAGGTTGCAGAGCCCCTGTCGGTTCGTGCCAGTTTACATATTTCTCCCTTTCCTCTTCATAGTAAGTGTGGCCTTTCCGGTTTCTCTCTCTCTGCCTCGCTGTTTCACTCTGTTTCTAGCAAAGACAAAAGGAGAGAGAGGCAGCTGGGCGAAGCACAATGAATGACTGAGAGCTTCTCAGGCACTCCCTCCTTGCTGCCGGTTTCGCACCCGCGGCTCAGCTGTCATCCCCGAAACTATCTGAGCCCGTCGAAAACATGTTCATGCTCAAGGTGTGAAACTGTTGAAGGAGATTGTGGGCTCCTTGCTTCTTCAGACCATTTTATATTTCACTGGAAAGAGACAGGTTAAAGAACCAGACTGGGAAAAATAGAAGAGACTGACTGGCAAATTGAAAAAGAAACTGACTTACAGGATGCTGATCAGAGATACTGCCTCCATTAGCCATCAATCAAACACATAGTAGTTCTTGACAATACCATTTTAAAAATACCGTAATTAAAAGCACATTTATTATTATTATTATTATTATTATTATTATTATTATTATTATTATTATTATTATTATTATTATTATTATTATTATTCATCTTGTCAGTGTTCATTCCTGGTGATGGTATTCCTCTGTAAGGACCTGGAAAAAAATCCAAGAGAAATGATCAGAATTTCATTTTCAGAATTATATTCTCATTGGAGAAGAAACAGGACAGGAAGAATATCTTCAGCTGTGAACTTGGGTGCTGGCAAAGACTTAAGAATATCTTGGACTGCAAGGAAAAGAAATGTGGATTCTAGCTGAAATCAAATTTTCATTTGAAGCACAAATGAAAGTTAATACTTGAAAAAGTTGAAGGTAAAAGAAGAGAATGGCCAGCAAATTAATGTACGTAGTGTATTACCATGACAATGAGCACTAGGAAGCCTGAAGACCCAGACAGAAGATAAAACGTTGTCATTATGATGACCATCCACTGCTGACACAGTCCTCTACTGCTGCTGTTCAAAACAGGAGGTGGATTTTGTCTTGCACCTCAGCTAAGATCCTTTTCTGTTTGTGACCCAGAAAAGAGTTGAAAACAGTAACAAAGCTCTGATGCATACAAATCTCCTTGCACACATAAGGCACCATGCTATAAAGACCAATCAAATATGAAAATCATTTTTTTCAGACCGGCAACATGATGCATCTACTCATCATTTCCCTAACTGTAATTTTTCCCCATACAGCTGCCCTTAACATTGCCTGGCAGAGTACTCCTGCATTCATTGCAGCCCTCACTATGCCAAGGTACAAATAAACTGGAATAAACCTTTTCAATGTCAGCGACAAAGCAAGACACTACAAGAGAATCTAAACTCCTTTTTCACTAGTTTGCCAAGCCAGAACCACTGTAACTGGTTCAACCACATAATCAATGAAGGCCAAGGAACAATGTAATGTGTGGATTTCAGGCATGCTCAATATCTGCAATTTCACTTGAAATCACATTCAAAGGTTGTTCACCTCAATGACTGTTCACATTCCAGAACTGGCTAAAAAAATGTGTTTTAACTCTGTCGACAAAAGTCTGAGAGAAATGCTCTGCACAGCTCTGTTAAAATTCTCTGATAGGAAAATATAAGAATACGTACACACGAGTAAAACCGGTGGAGTCTTGAATATGCCAGAATGGGATGAGATCCAGGTATTTATGTCTGCTTGAGCACCTGCCAACACCCAGCTGGACTTAGAGAGCTGTCAGCCTTTAATGAAAAGGTACAGAGAAATTGCCAGAAAGTGACTGAAACAGATTGGAGCTACCTGCAATGTAAATCACATAAAAATCATAAATTAAAACAGGAATACAAGCATATCGAAGATTGTAACAACAAAGACGATCCGACAATAATCATGATCAAGGTCTGGGATACCAATTGTTGTGTATAAACAGGCAGAAATAATTATGCTTTTCCAGTCTGCGAATTAAGACTGATTCAGATTTAGTCCGGCTCACTACTCCAACAGAAAAGCGCCATTATAATTGCTACGCTAGATATATTTTTTAAAAAAAGACATCAAATACTTGAGTTTTCCGATGGAAAGAACAGCTATGCACTGTCAGGTCTCAATAAAACAAAATAACATTGCATCATTTTAGTAACTAAGTAACGAGAATTACATTACTAGGTACAAAACAATCCAAAATGACATTCTTAGATTCTAGATTGCCCTGATTTGTAACATACATTTGGGTGTTTAAGGAAACGCTTTTGGACTTGGAGTCTTCGGCTAGAGTGACTGACATGTTCCAAGTTTAACTGGGAACTTACCGAGTTTCTCTGAGAAGCTGTCAAGTAAACTACTCTCAAATATGTGTCAATATACTAGCCATTCTCTTAAGAATCACTAACTTTTATTGAAATCGATGCCCATGTCCATTTGTGGAGGATATTTCTTTGGCAAACTATCATATGTCCATGCACCCATTTTTAGAAACCGGTCTAGCACAAGATAATTTATATTGTGCATCAACCAACCATACCGGATCAGCTCCCCAGGTACAAACGTCGATCGCCTCGGGAGAGCTGCCGCCCGGAGAGCACGAGAGAAATGATCACAACATACCCGGCCATAGGCGTAGATTTAGGGGGGACAGGGGAGACACGTCTCCGCCCATGTTGAAATTGGGTGATCATCACTCTCAATAATATTATATATAATAAAATGATTCATTTTCAAAAAGCACACACGATTAATTTATGTCATCACATAATTTCAAGTTTTTTCTGACAGTTTTTACCTGGAGAACCCCTACCCTCCATTAAAATGGTTTAGTCTGAACTCTAGCTCCGGCTGGCAGACGCTCGCTTCCTGAGCTGCGCGCGGCGGCAGGGAAAGTGCTACTCTCTTTTCTATGTTAAGTTATTGAAGAACTCGAATCTTAACCAGCATTTAACCAATAACACACTGCCTGAAATTGTGGAATTTAATCGTGTCGTCGACCAGGTTTCATAAACATTAACTTATTTGATTGTGCAAACTTGTTAGTTAATAGCACAGCACAAGTAGCTGATGTGTCCATATAGCATATGTCAGTCGCAATTCTCATTCCACTGTGTTTGGTTTTAGGGCATAAGAATGTGTAAGAAGCCCGTTCAAAAAACGGGGCCAGACCTAACTGGTGCTTATTTGGTAGACGCCATAAAGTAAGTTACTCAGTTAATATAAACTCAGAATCATTCAGTTCTTAAACAGTGCTGGCAGAAAGTCCCATTTATTGCTACCAAGAGATTTAACAAATCCCCTATATTTACCTCTATAGGTCTGTAGGAGAAGATCTCATAGTTGCTATTCAATGTGTGGTTTGTGCAAGTGATTCTTTTTGGAAAGTTGAGGTGTTTGTGAGAGAAGACAGGGTGCAGGGGATTGCCAGGGGCATCAAGACGCTGAGGTGAGGTCATTTTTCCAAATTGCATGGCCTGACATTCGCGGCGAAATCTCGCGATTTGTGCATAATTTTAATAATTACCGCAATTTCAGTGTACATGACTTAAACTGCCGTATTAGTGAAGATGGATATCACTTTCTGTAACGGCAATAGTTACGAATAAAAAAACGAACTGCATGTATACAGCGGGACTACAGAATCGCCCTGTAATACAACGTGACGTCACACGTGTGTCCCAGACATACCCGTCGCCCTTCCCGCCCCCCTGCACAGTGTTGGCATGAAACCTATGATGCTGCATACATAGGGAGACCAGCGGTAGCAGTGAGAGTACACTGCTTTTGAAAAGCTTATTTTTCTGCCTCTCCCGCCAGAACACTACCACCCCAGCAGAATCAATGCCCCCTTCTGCCGTCCTGCTCAATTTGATATTGCACCTTGGGGAAACCCGACCCATCTAGTGCCCCCCTGAGTTTCCGCTTCCCATTTTCATACTTTGCATTCTTTTCCCTCAATAAACGTACCCCAGTGGGACTTTCTTCACCCTACCCATTCCACCTGGTCCTCCCCTCCCATCACATTTAGCATCACCGATTTACATGAACAACTGTCTTTAGGCTGGTCACACTGATAAACCACATGAACGCGAAAAGAGCATGTAAACCCAACACAGATAAAGCTACGAGCTCAGACCGGAAACATAATGCTGTCCACCTGTACACTATACCTTCAGCCTCTTACACTGGAGGAATTTAGGAAATTCTGCAGTGTGTGCAAGGGAATGAGCTACAGAAACATTACAGCTCTCAGTTGCAATTCTGTTCCAGTGTTTGAATATTTTGGACACCTACCTAACATCTGTGAATGCTGGCGTAACTGCTGTGGGGGCAGTTCTGGAAGAGCTCTTCTGGGGTCTTATGTTGTTTTGGAATCTTCCTAGAAGCAGGCCTTGCACTTGGAGTGGAAAATATGCAGTTTGACAACCTGTGTGCATGATCACCTCATCCTTTTTCAGGGAACAGTGATGCCGATGTGGTATGGAGCATGAGAATGAGAAAAGCTGAACTTGGATTTACGGTTTCTTTTTTCTCTGGTTCTTTGTGTTCTTTGGAATGGAGTTGGAATTTATTTGGTTTCTTGTGCGAAATGGCAATAGAGGATCCATTTGTGTTCCTCAGCTGAGCTCTAAAACAGGTGCCATGGTCTGCTTATGGAGCGCCAGAGGTGTGTAACCTATGTTTCCTGACTATCATATTCAAATAATATCTATGTGCGTTTCCCCTTGCATCATGGAAATCATCCCATTTCATGCCTTATGTTCCACATGGAAGGAGAATTCTATTTATTTTACTTTTACTGGTGCTTTTCATCCAAATTGACTTACAATGTACAAGTCTTTTTTTATACCAGGATATATTCTACTGAAACAATTTGGGTTTGCTACTCTGTATCAAGGTTAGGAAAATAGTGTCCATATTAGGACCTTCAGCTTTTAGGTTACATGTTCATGCCGTTAACCACTTTATTACCAAAGTCCTGTAACCCTCGGGCACGTTTGTAGGAGCCACTGGAGTGGATGATGGATATTTCTGCATAGTGCTAGGACATTTTCCCGTGTTTACAAAGTACCTATTTTACCCCCAGTCACTGAACCAGAGGCATATGTAACATGGAAAACCACTCCTAAAAAAGCAATGTAGAGAAAGCACTCCTTTAACAAATAAGGGGCTTGACCTGAACATTTGAAAAGTCTTCCTGAGGTGAATACGCTCCTAAAACATTTCCAGGCTATGAAGGGAAGTTGTTAAGTAATTAGTCTATAAATTACTGCAATTAGGAGCAGTGCATTCTGTGCTGCAGGGGAATCAGCGTGTGCCTGTTAAGACATGGGCATTAGCTGCAGTTTTAAAGCATATCCTCAGTGGGCTCACAACTCTATTTCTGCTTAGCAAACAGTGCCCAGGTCAGCTATCAGACCTGTCACACTCAGCTTGGCTTTCAAATTCAAATATCAGTTTCTGTTGGATTAATCAATGTCTCTTTCGCCTGGTGGAAAATAGAGGGCATGCTAACTGTAGCCATGATATCATTAAGTGTCAGTAGGACCTTAATAACCCTCTCTATCCGGAAAGTTCCTTTGTGCATTATGAAAAACATTTCCCATAATTAGTGAATGATGATGCAGTGTTTCTCCAACATTACCGTTAAATGTTGTCATTTTTATTGTTGTTAATGGTGTGGCTAATTGTAGTTATCCATGCAAATGCTTCTAGTAACATGAATAGTCAATTTATCAAAAGTTGGCTTGAAGTTATTAATGTATTCACTCACTCATGGAGGAAATAATTTCTCACTGTTGTAATTTTCTTTGTCTATTTTGGCACCATGTTAAAGTGAGAAGTCTTACTAGTCAATTTAAGCTCCAAATAAGCTGTAGATGACTTGATAACAGAATACTGTACTTGCATTAAAACCTTCCATTGTCCCTTCCATTGTTTGCATAGTAAGATGACAACATTCCTGAGAGTTTGTGGATTTGCAGTCTCACGTGATTTGAAGTATCTTACCCATTTCTGTGTTGGTAATATCAGAGAACAATTGCAAAAGGATCGAAGGGCAAATGCAATTGACCCTGAAGAGCTCTTTGAGCACATTGACACTTCTTGAAGTTTAATCTCAGATTGCTTTGCAACACAGGGGTTTCTTTGTTGTAATTTAATTGTTTAATTCATTCTGACAATTATTTTGATGAGGGTTAATGGGTAATTAATTGGAGGATCTAATTAATTGGAAAGGTAGGAATTAAGGTAAAGATTTCTACTGGGACGTTGTTAATTACTTAAGCTTTTTTGGTAGGCTATTTAATTAGATTTAATTTGATTTGTACAGTGGTGAAATTAGTAAGTAAAGTTAACTGACACATCTACTTAATTATACACAAAAGCTGTGCTCAAACGGCTCAATGTGTTGTTTTGAGAATTCTTCAACAGAGTAGGAGCCTGCATGGTCTCTACACTGTTCAGAACAGCTAGAAAAACAAACACTCCCAGATATATTCTGGTCTTAAGCCATTTACACTCAGGCAGCTGCAGCTTTCAAGGAAATTCTATTGAGAACTAAATATTTGAAACTGTTAGCTGGCTCTTTGCCAGGTAGTATTCCACGTGCTGTTGCCAACAGTCTACTAATGGTCCATTAGTAATGGCATGCAAGGCAGTGGAAGCTTCTGAGGAGGATGGGGGTGGTGGCTGGCTGTTTCACTCCACATCTACTATAATCTCCCCAGACACCGTTGGTCCTGAAGAGCTATTAGACGGGTTCTCTGAGCTCCAGGAGACCATTTTGAGAAGTGAGCCGTGCACACTGGGAGTATTTCACAAAAAAGTAAACTTGCAAACAATATACACTACCAGTCAAAAGTTTTTGTACACCACAGGTTTTTACCACTTTCCCATTTATTTAGTAAACTGCAGATTTTTTACTCGTATTAAGCATTGGAAAGTTGAGTATAAGTTATATAAAGGAAAATATAAATCAAATAAAACACGTTTGTTTTAAAACAAGAAGAGAGTATGTAACAGTGCATGTCTGACATGCTATTACCTGGTTGTGTGGTGATGGCAGAGTCAAATTCTAGGCTGTCCTTTAACTTTAAATGCACTAATTAACTGCTTCATCCCATGAAACAAAGCAGTATTTAATGTCCCTTATAGAAACAATGCCTCAAATTTTCTCTGCCGTTATAACTTACTAGAGGAGATTATGATATTTTCTTGCTAATAAAGGTACTCAAATGGTAAACATACTGTACATTTTTTTGTTAGCAAAAATATTGAGTGTATTTTTAGTAAATGGTAAGTGAGCAATGTCCAAATGTAGAAAATCTCAGTGTGTGCAAAAGCTTTTGGCTGGTAGTGTATAAACTATTTATTTTTTTATTCTCACACCCATATGGCTACGCCCACGCAGGCGGGGCCATGCACCTGCAGGGGATCTCCAGCTGATCACCTTGCTACTTAAGATCGGTCTGACAGCCTGTCCTCGTGAAGTATTGTTGCCATTGTTTCAATGAGCCTTACCAAGCACTTTTCCTGTCTCCTGTTCTCCCGGTTCGTCTTGCCTGCTGTGTCCCGCCTGCCTGCCTGCCCCGTCCTGCCTCGCTGTCCTGCTGACCCTGGTCCTTCCCCCCTCTCGTCTCCACGTCTCGTTCCTTTTGTGTAGGACTGATCAACCCGGAAACTGACCTCTGCCTGTAATCCGACCACCCGATTGGATTAACGCCCTGGATTTGTCTGCACCCGGTTTATTAAACAAACCCGTTTGCTTCCGCACTTTGGGGTCTGCCTCTTTCTTCCTCGCCGTGCATCACACATATGGCACGTGGATTAACACAGAAGACATCGCAGGATGTATTTGAGCATCCCCCTCTGCGTATGGTCACATTGCAGGCACCTGGAAAAAGGAAAATTCACTAGGAAAGCTAAAGTTTAGGAAAATGTCAGGTGAGGCAGTAGCTTGGGGCTCTCGTGCATGGCCCCCTCATCAAGTGTCATCCCATCTACACGGACTCCAGAATGCTGCGCCCAGAACATGGACTCAACTTGGGACAGAAATAAAATGACTAATTGAAAACAGAGGACTGTGAAATCCATGTCCAGGCGAGGTTCTGGCTGCATTTAAACTGCTCACTTTTTCACCTGTTTTCCAAAACAAAAAAACAGAAATAGAGACCAATTGGGGCCAGAAAGAAATTATTATTTTTTTTGCCTTTCTGAATGTCCTTGAACAGAAAGCAGACAGATGTAAAAGAAATGTGACTTCTGCGCTCTGTTAATGTCTTTGTCTCCTGTAAGATACAGTGAGTGACAGACCGAGAGTAAAATTACCCCACAAAATGTGGTAAAAGCTTTCAAATCCAAAGCAAGGCTAACTGAAGTTTGGGGAATCCGGGTGAGATTCTACAAGAGTCCAATGCTGATTTTCAGATTAACAGAATTCGTCCACCAGACAGATAATGGTGAACGATGTTTCCGAGTATAGCACCTTTCACAATAGAGTTGCCCCAAGGTGCTTCACATGGGTGTGTTGTGATATATTCCTGTATCATTTATACAAAATAATTCTAAAACGAGGAAAAGGGAAGACAAGGAAATGAAAGAAAGCCAGATAACAATGGAGGAGAGGAACCAAAATGCATTTTGTTTGGACAGTGGTAGGAAACCAGAGTACACAAAGGAAAACAACCACAAATATAGGGAAGGCATGTGAATTCCCTACACATTTGGCTGAACTAGAATTAAACCCACAACTCTGGAGGTATTAGGAGGCAGTGCTACTCATGCAGTGCTAGTCTTGGCCTTTCTGGAGTCTATAAAGTTCATTTCTAGTGGGATTTATTAAAATATCCAACTAAGTGTCTTCGTAGAATTAGATCTCTCTCAACATTCAGTGATGCCTCTTGAAAAGATTCTAAGGGGTTTGTCTGATATCTGGCTATTAGCTTGAAACAGCCTCTTAATTT
>JAODLC010000113.1:23934229-23955888 GCA_026781145.1 Hippopotamyrus pictus
AAAAAGATCCCAGGAGTGGGCTGTTCTCATGGAGGGTGGGGGGGGCAGTGGTTTAGAGCTCTTCCCTGCAGAAGACTGAGCCTCAGGAGTGTCCACCTGCAGAACTGTGTGACGATTGCGTGAATGACTTTATGGGGCTGTGTAAGGAGCTCTTAAGCGTTTTATAGAATTACTTGCAGGGTGTAAAGGAAAACGCTTTTAGTGGGCCTCCCAGTTTTTGCAGGATTTTCAACCCACCCATTGTGTGAGAGTGCTAAAATGAATGTGAGCACTGGGCCATTTTAGTAAACAGGATATTCAAGACCGTTGTATTTTTCCCTTGACATCCCTTTGGGAAATAATTGCTCCCTTCCTGTACATATAGCATGACATTAGCTGTCCCCCCCCTGAAAAGCATGTTACTGCTCAGTGCATATCCTGTGCCAGCAGCCTCTTTTAGGGAGCAAACTTTGTTCAGAAGTTGGTAGCTATCAGCAAGATAACTATTTAGCCACATACTGTAAAGGGGCAATTTATGAATTATATGTTTGGATCCAAATTAACTTGTCTGCTAAGGTTGTGAACCTCACTGGGTCTTTTTGTGTGTACAGCAATATTCTCTGCTTTAGGCAGAGAGCTTTATCACTAGCTTCATGATGCTGAAAGCCTAGCAGGACAAAGGATGACATTTCTCTCATGTTCTTCCAAGCACTTAATGCTCCTTGAAACCCTGGTGGATTGTTGGTTCCATGACTGACTCGATCTGCTCTTGTGCCCTTCAGGGATTAAACAATTATTCTTATACTGCAGAAGAACTACTGCTTTGGAACCCTTGTTTGGACTTGAGTTCAGTCTGTTTTTATGGGCTCATCATTATCTGTGTGTTTTGCTTTCTACAAAGTCAATTTCATCTTTAATAGTATTTCTCCCAATGACATGTCAATTTAAACTATGCTCAAGTGCCCGTTTTAACACTGTCATTATGTTTCAACTCTATAATAACTTACAATAACTTTACTCCTTTGGAAGTTATTCAATACTTTTTCAAGGACCTAGAAAATTTACACATACAGGTATTTCTTCTCTATGTTTAACCTGATTGAATAAATCAGACTATTTGTAAAAAGGCTATTGACTCTTACTCTCTAGAGAACTGTGTAAACATACATTAATTACAAGTATCTATTGTTTTATTAAACGTTTGTTTAAAACAGTTTTATGTATCATATTGAATGCCTTTTCATAAAGGAATACTTCACATGTGGACCCAGCAAACTGCAAGTGCTCCACTGATACACGTCGTGTAGCAGCATGTGGAACGTGTAGTTTGTTTGCGGGGGAAGGGGTCAGAAAGGTTGCATTTCCTTATAATGGATTGGGGTCCAAAAAAAAAATCCCCAGGTACTCAGTGCTGCCTCAGCAAGCGAGAGAAGCCATGGGGATTCTGTTCCTCAAGTGTGTGTGTGACTGTTTCAGTTCGGGTTCTGCTCTCTGGCAAATACAATCACTGGCCTTAGGCATCACACGAATATACCCCTCCCCCCCGCTTTCTGTTTCCAGGGTGCAAATTGTTGGTGATTAATCTGGTTATGAGGGTGGTGTGTGTGTGTGTGTGTGTGTGTGTGTGTGTGTGTTCCCCACAGTGTAATAAAAACCTGTTATTTTGATGTTGTGAGCACCATTTTTCAGGTCCCCACAAAGATGTGTGAATGCAATCAATGAACTAAAAATGCCAAAAGATTTATTTGTATTTTGTTTGGTTACTTATGGTTGTAGTTAGGGCTGGGTTGGGGTTACGGTTGTTATGTTGGGATTAGAGTTTTTCCCATAAAAAATGAATGAATGAAATGAATCCCTTCAATGATATAACTACAAAGGTGTGTATGTTTGTGTGTGTGTGTGTGTGTGTGTGTGTGTGTGAGAGTGTGATGGGGTGGGGGGTCATGGCTCGTTAAGCAGAGAAAGAGGTTCTCAGTCTGTCCAGTGACTGCCAAATGTTGGATATCAAAATAAGACTTTCTTGTTGGGTTCCCATGACAAACCCAACCCCAGAGAGGATTTATTCCACCCGATGGAGGTTTTCCATTTTTATCATATATGTCTACATGCAGGGCATTGTCCTTTCATCCCTTTAATCCGTTTACACGTCATTTATAGTTCCATCTCGGAGCACTTTTATGTTTCTTGCATCGGCTGTCCTCCAGTTCTGCTAATCCTGCATCAGGTTCCTGTATCAGTATGCTTACTGCATATTGTTCTTCCTGACTGCAAAGTGGGAAAATACAGTTATACAGTTGCCAGTGGCTGTCTCAGTCCTCCCTTCCCACTTTTCACAGGCATCTGTGAGCACATTTCAACAAGGCTGCTGGAGATAAAGCTCCCAGCTGTCGTCACCCTCCTTTGAGTAAACCCCAGTAAAGCCTTAAGTTTAATAACCTTCCCTCTTCATTAGGACCATGTTTCCTTCAGACGTGCAAAATCTGCAGCCACTCTATAACCACACTTGCTATTCACATCCAGTTAGTATGACGCCTAAAAAAAAACATAGGTAATGGAAAAGCACCTCATGTTTTAATTTACTCACTCAGTCCTGGGAAAGGGGCTACTCAGGCTCCATCTGCAAGAGCAGGTCCCTGGAAGGCAGGGAAGGGTTTCTTTCTCCTGCAGGAGGAGGGAGCTAGCTGTGCTCCGTGTCCTGGCAGCAGAATGGACTCACAAGAGATTCTAAAAACAGCTCTGAGCACTGGGGGTAAGACACACCCCTTCACCCAAGAACCTCCTTCCTAGCCTTAGCTAAGCCAATCCCACGCCACTCTCTTAACCTAAGCACAATGAGAGCTCTGGGCTACTGATCGTGGTGTTAAAATCAAGTATGAGTTTGGGCAGGCTTCTTTCTTACTGCATGCGAGCACTCTTGGGATACTGTCACATTAGGTCCTCAGGGAAACTCAATGCTGATTACTGCGATTCTGGGAAACCAGAGACTCACTGAGCCGGACTCAAGAGATCAGAGGAAAGAGGGAAACCTTTGAGCAGGGAGATCTTCAGTAAGTCTGTGTAAAACCATCTCCTGGTATCTCATTTCATGCAACGTAGAACAGGGGCTCCTTTACTGATCAGATTGAATGGTCAGAATAGTGGATAAGAACAGAACTAACAATAATAATGACACTTTATTGATTGATTTTTTCCCCATCTTGCTCTCAGGACACACATACACTATATTGCAAAAAGTATTGGGACAAAATCATTGAATTCAGGTGTTCAAATCACATCCATAGCCACACGTGTATAAAATCAAGCACCTAGCCATGCAGACTGCTTCTGCAAACATTTGTGAAAGAGTGGGTCACTCTCAGGAGCTCAGTGAATTCAAGCGTGGTACCATGATAGGATGCCACCTGTGCAATAAGTCCATATGTGAAATTTCCTCACTACTAAACATTCCACGGTCAACTGCTAGTGGTACTAAAACAAAGTGGAAGCAATTGGGAACAACAGCAACTCAGCCATGAAGTGGTATAGGCCACGTAAAATCACAGAGCAGGGACAACGCATGCCGAGGCACACAGTGTGCAGAAGTCACCAACTGTCTGCAGAGTCAATAGCTACAGACCTGCAAACTATGTGTGGCCTTCAGATTCAAGAACAATGAGTAGAGAACTTCATGGAATGGGTTTCCATGGCCTAGCAGCTGCATCCAAGCCTTACATCAACAAGTGCAATGCAAAGCGTCAAATGCAGTGGTATAGAGCACACGGCCACTGGAATTTAGTGCAGTGGAGACGTGTTCTCTGGAGTGACGAATCACGCTTCTCTGTCTGGCAATCCAATGGACGAGTCTGGGTTTGGTGGTTGCCAGGAGAATGGTACTTGCCTGACTGCATTGTGCCAAGTGTAAAGTTTGGTGGAGGGGGAATATGGTGTGGGGTTGTTTTTCAGGGATTGGGCTTGGCCCCTTCATTCCAGTGAAAGGAACTCTTAATGCAGCAGTATTCAAAGCCGTTTTGGACAATGTCATGCTCCCCTCTTTATGGGAGTAGTTTGGGGATGGACCCTTCCTGATCCAACATAACTGTGCACCAGTGCACAAAGCAAGGCCTATAAGGACATGGATGAGCAAGTCTGGTGTGGAGGAACTTGACTGGCCTGGACAGAGCCCTCACCTCAACCCGACAGAACACCTTTGAGATGAATTAGAGTGGATTCTGCGAGCCAGCTCTTGTCCAACATCAGTGCCTGACCTCACAAATACTCTCCTGGAAGAATGATCACTAATTCCCATAAACACACTCCTAAACCTTGTGGACTGCCTTCCCAGAAGAGTTGAAGCTGTTATAACAGCAAAGCTTGGGTTAACTCCATGTTAAAGCCTATGTATTAAGAATGTGATGTCATTAAAGTTTATTTGTGTAAAGGCAGGTGTCCCAGTACTTTTGGCAATATTGTGTATGTAAGTGAGAGCAAGCTTGGCAGTGAAGGGCAGCCACCGGCAGTGGTACCCATGGAGCTGGGAGTTAAGGACCTAGCCCAAAGGCCCACAGATGTGTCTATTACGCCAAAGCTGGGCTTGAGTCGGGGACCTTCCGATCACAGACCCAGAGGCTTAGCCCGCCGTGCCCAGCAAGCTTTGCAATGAATTATCTATGAGGTCTCCTTGATAACATATGCAAGATCTTGGACATACCGTACGTATGAAAAGAATGTGTGCGGAATTCCTTTGACGGTGTTACATCTATTCACAGAACCCAGCCCAGATGTGCGAGGCAACAAAGCTATCCACTGAAACTTGACACCACCCCATTCACAAAATGCAGTTTCAGGTTATCTAGCAGAAGCTGTGTGGTAATGATGGAGGGAGACAGACAAAAGCCTCCTGCATGTGGAGGCTGAGGATGAGGAGGAAGATTAGAATGTAGGCAAAAGTTCGACAGCAAAGGGATCCTTAAATATAACGGGCAGAAATACAGACGCTCCTCTATTTATGAACTTTCAACTTACAAACTTTCAGACATACGAACAAAGGCAACTGTAAGTCCAAATTGTGTTCCTTAGGTTCCCCGTTTCCTGTCCGCAACATTAAGTTTTTTTTCTTGCCACTAATTCCACCTAGTACGGCTTCTGGCCGCTACTCCCGCCGCGCAGCAGCATAGCGTGCGTACTCCCAGCATCCTAGTTCTTTGTACTTGCGTATACCCTTAAAATGATGTTGAATAACGACTTACGAACATTACAAGTTACGAACGGCAGTTCGGAACATAACTCATTCGTACGTAGAAGAGCATCTGTACCCAGGAATGCATACACTACTAGTCAAAAGTTTTCAGACAGCACAGGTTTTTACCACTTTTCCATTATTTCATAAACTACAGATTTTTTATTCTTGTTATGCATAGGAAATTTGAGCAATTATAAATGAAAATGTAAGTCAAATAATCCAAATTTCCATTATAATATGGAGAGAGTATGTAACAGTGCATGTCTGACATCCTATTACCTGGTTGTGTGGTGATGGCAAATTCTAGGCTGTCCTTTAACTTTAAATGCACTAGTTAACTGTTTCATCCCATGAAACAGAGCAGTATTTAATGTCGCTTGCAGAAATAATGCTTCAAATTTTCTCTGCCGTTGTAACTGCTAGAGGAGGTTACTTTGATCAATCATAGATATGATATTTTCTTGCTAATAAAGGTACTCAAATGGTGAACATACTGTAAATGTATTTGTTAGCAAAGAATACTGACAAACTTTTGGCTGCTGGTGTATAAACTGACTACTATATCAGTGCTGTCAATTGTTTTTTTAATGAATATATTTATTGAGTTTCCATCTTTTATTATTACTGTAATACTCAGCTAAAAAAAGTGGACAAAAAGTGTGTTTGTAAGCCTATTAAAATAAGTGAGGGCACCAACAGAATAGCAGGCTTATGGCAGAAGCTGCTCCTCCGGTTTTCTCCCCTGTATAGTTTTATACTGTTTCACATCTTTGACATTCAGGAAACATTTGTGGCCTCGTTCTTCAGATGAATTACTAAGGGCACTTTCCAGAAGAATCTGATTAGTATGTTTGTCAGAAAAATGGCAGATCAGTGTGGAACACTCAGCACGGGCCTCCGCGATTCTGGCCCATTGTAATAACCTAATATGAGACAACAGATGCGAATAAATCAAACGATAAATTAATTCATTTTCAGCCTTTGTTGCATTGAGTCAGAAGCGTGGACATACGTATTTGAAGAACATGCATGATCACAGAACAGCAGGAAATCTTGAGAGTCGTACGGATGCTCACTGCAGTCATATCATGGACAATGCAACTCAACTTTAACAAAATGTTTTGCACCGTTGTCGCCTGGAAGAATAAAACAAATAAAGGAAGCACATGTCAGGGAGATAAATTATCCAGCCCCCACCCCTCCCCGCCCCCCGGGACCTTGCATTTGCTTTTGAGATAAAAGCTTGCTCTGGGTTTACAGAGAGACATTTCAGAGCATAGTTGTATCTATGTATTTTAGCTTCTTGTCCTCATCTTTCATAGACAAAATCATGCTACATTTCCTATTCTCTTCAGGTTCACAATACTAAGTGACACACAAAGCTCTAAATGTATGCTGTAATTATTTTTATTGGCTGACTGCTGAGTTTAAGCACTTAGCCAACATCTCACCATGGTTATTACTCATGTTGTATCAAGAGTTTAACACCCAAACACAATGCCCTGAATATCTGCATTAGACAAAAATCTTTAGGTCACCCAGGGCTGGGCAACACTGAAAAATCTTGCTTTAAACATGCATAGTATCATATTATGTATTGTATAACTGCATTGAATACATTTTCTGCTTGATAGACAGACATATAAAAATAGGGCCTGCAGATATATTTATTTTTGTATAGTGAACTAGGGCACTGGCCCAAGAAATTCGAAAATTCCAAAAGTGAGCAAATTATGACAAAGAATAGACATTAAAGCCAACATTAACATGCATGGCAACAATGCCCAATGGGCAGTGTGATAAAAAGAAATGAGCAATCATGAAGAAGAATAAAGCTCTGGGGAACATTTTGATGGCCTCTGCTCATGGACCACTGTACTGAAATGTCTGTAGAGGTTAGTCTGTTGTGGGTCTGCCTATGCAGAGCTTCAACAACAGTGGCAATGAAAACAAATATTAGCAAAGGTGCTGATTCAAAGTGATTTAAAAAGCTACCAAAGCTTGCCTGAATATATAACTGCATGTTCTCTGAGACTGTTCAAGTTAATAAAGGCCCCTGTTCAGGAAAACTGCTAGGAATGAATCATTTTGCAACACGTCTGTTACAGATCATCTGCTTCCCTACCACTAGTATTGCATTTGTCTCCTTTTTGACATAGAGGAACAAAGACTCCATAGTGAGAGTGAAACAGCAAGTTATGCTGAGCTCTGATATTGGATGATTTTTATGAGAGAACATGAGTAAGTCAATTGATCATAAAATCTCAGCTGTGGATCTTGGTCGACAAACACCAGGAAGAGAAATGTTAGGCAATCATGCCCCCCTCCCAAGGCAATCGTGCCCCCCTCCCAAGAGGAGGAGTGGCACTATTTTTATGCATCTGACATGCCAAATGATTTTTACCAGCATAGAGTCTTTGCTGGATGCTTGAGGTGATTGTCTCAGGCAACTGGAAACTTGGAGCTCAGAATTCACATGAATCAATAACACAGAAGTGTTCCATACACTGTTCTATCTTAAAATATTCTCTGCACCTCTCTGCATTTAGAGGTAACTCCAGTGGAATAAACATCACATTTTCCATTGTCTGTCACCTATAGAATTTTTACTGGAAATAAAATCTCTCTCTTTGGGGGGAAATACTTCAGTCATTGGTAGGTTTAGGAAAACTTTGATATGCTGCTGGGATGGCCCCTGGGCACCATGACGTCTCAATGGGCACCATGATGGCCCCTGGGCAGCATGACGTTTCAATGGGCACTATGATGTCTCAATGGGCACCATGACATCTCAATGGGCACCATGATGGCCCCTGTGCAGCATGACGTCTCAGTGGGCACCATGACGTCTTAATGGGCACTATGATGGCCCCTATGCACCATGATGTTTCAATGGGCACTATGATGGCCCCTGGGCAACATGATGTCTCACTGGGCACCATGATGTCTCAATGGGCATTATGATGGCCCCTGGGCAGCACAACGTCTCAATGGGCACCATGATGGCCCCTGGGCAGCATGACGTCTCACTGGGCACCATGATGTCTCACTGGGCACCATGATGTCTCAATGGGCACCATGATGTCTCAATGGGCACCATAATGTCTCACTGGGCAGCATGACATCTCAGTGGGCACCATGATGTCTCACTGGGCAGCATGACATCTCAATGGGCACCATGATGTCTCACTGGGCAGCAGTCTCGCATCCCCATCCAGGGCAGTGGTAAGAATCCCACCTCACCTCTGTGTGCCTGCTATAAAAGGCTACTGAAAGCTAACTAACAGATGTAGAAGACAATAGAAAAATGGCGTATCTAAGAATCCACACAGAAAGAGTCATTGGAAATGTTTGCCAGAAGTATGAAATATTATAGGAACAATGTCTGTAAACCAGATACTTCCATGTGAAGGTGAAGAAGCCACATTTTTGGATAATATTGTCATCAGTTTGTTGTGCACTGATAAACCAATTACCAACTATAGTTTAGCAATGCATTATGTACTGGTGCATCTGACGAATAAAAATGAAATACCATTTTATGCAGCTTTATGTGTCTCTTGCTTTAACACCACCTGCAGTTCATAAATGCACCGTGTGCTGAGGTTTTATCCCGCTTGTCACTTCTAACTGCATTTTAGAATTGCTTTTGTCTCAGTTTTGCATGGACAATAAAGTGTGTACTTACATTATTCATAAATGTGTAGTTCCTGACTGTCCTTATCAACATTATTATACACGAGTCATGTATGGAAACCAAACGATATTCTCAGAAATAATTTATAATTACGGAACTGTTCCCAGGTATATGCATTTATACTGTAAACAAGATATGCCCAAGTACGTTGTTGGACGTAGCAATGCAGGGTCAGCGCTCCGACTTATTGTGGTCAGGTCGTATAGATCAATGTTGCGTATAGTTGACAATTTGTCCAAATAACGATCTCTGGCATCCTTGCTGAGTTTGTTCTCATACAGTATCCTCTCATTGCCTCTCTTTCTTCAGTTTTATACCTTTAGATGCTATAAAAGTAACTCAAGATCTTTGTTTGTTTGTACTGCTCACTGTAACGATACCTCTAAAATGGCATTTTGGTGACGTAAACACACTGACAAAGAATGATAGATCTGGTAATTAAGCAGGATTTTTTTGTGACAGCCTGATATGGGCGTGTGTACTTATATTGACAACTGAGGCAAAATATATGAGGCCGACCTGCCCAGTGGGCTGTGGATGCATGCTGAGCTACTGCAATACATATACCTCAGCATTAGTGCTTCCTTTCGTTCTCATTTGCAGCTTGTTCAAAATGCAGCAGCACAACTCTTAACAGGAAAACTTAAGTATGAGCATATTTCACCAATACTGCCATCCCTTCACTGGCTGCCCGTGAAATTTATGGTTGGGTTTAAAATTTTATTAATGGTATTCAAATCGCTTGATGGTTTGACACCATCTCATCGTGATGAGCTGCTTGTTACTCGAGATCTGCTTAGATCTTCTAATCAGTTGCTGTTGGTTATAGCTCAGTCCAAGCTTACATTTGGAGGGGATCGTGCCTTTGCAGTAGCCACGCCCAGAGTATGGAACAGCCTGCCCTTAAAGCTCAGGTCGGCACGGTAACTGCCTTTAACTGCAGGATGAAAATGTTCTCTTTTATTCAGTAGCGTGGCATGCCTACTATTGGTGTTTAAGTCTTCATTTATACTGGTCTAGCTTAATGTTAAAGAATCCAGTTCAATATGCTAAGCCTCCAGTGAAGGTGTGGGAAATGAAGTGTCAAACATTCTGATTCAGTCTTATAATTTATTATCAGACCTCACTGCAACCACACACCAGATAAGTGTTAAAATGGATGGATAATCCGAACCCAGAAATCCGAGAGAAACACACACTTCCATGAGTTCATTTAGATAAATGATGGTTAAACTCTCACATCAGTTGACAGCCTAAAAAGAGACATCAAATAAACTGAAGTTCAGTTCAGATCATTAAATCATTAAAAAGACTATTTTTTCAGCTCCTCTTACTCCACATTGGAAGTGAGGTGTTAAACCCTTGCCGGGGGCTGACTGGTCAGCCTTCTGACCTTAACATTCACATGCCACCAGTGAGGATGGTGAACAGCAGGTCTGTAATTGACGTTAATGACACTCTTATTGTAATCGACTATTTGAATCCCAGCAAAGCTCTAACACTTTATTTACAAATATGTTTGGCTAAGAGTCATTTTAAAGTCCTATTCTGTTTTAAACTGTATTCCAAGCCAGGGTCAACAACCAGCCCACGCCATCCCAAAGACAATTACTGTAACATCTTTTGAATTCCCTGCTGCTTGTATTCTGATTCAGATTCACTAGCATAAATCTATTTCAATACGAATGGTCTTTATTAAAATCTGATCAAAGTAAAATCAATAACATGGAGTAAAGCATTTTCTCTATGTCAATTATGATCTTATTCCATATAATAACTCTTTCATATTTATTTGTTACATAGTTCCTCCACTGAAGCACAATATGTTCTGCCTAAGGGTCAGTGCATTATAATCTGTTTTTCTGAACCACAATAAATCTGTCTTATTTTACTTTTATTTTAGTTTGAATCTTGGTTCTAAGGTAAGGAAAACTTTCTGCAGCTAGATTCTTCCTCTGGTGTATTGAACCGTCTCTGTTGTGCATGGAAACAACTATTTTTTTACGAGACTTATCTCAGTTTGAAACATAGCTTACACCCCCCCTTACTACTGTAGCTTCTCATTGTTGACCTGCAGGTTTTTGTACCGTCATCCTGAAAACCCGAGTCTCTTTCGGGTTCAGTATGAGGCAGTTGCATTGCGGTTAAATGATGAGAAGAAGCATATGTGTTTACGTGTTATCTGATTTACACCATGAGGGCCTTTTAATTAATCTTTCTTCTGGATGTCAGAGTCATTATGATCACCAGTGAGCGACTTAATCTGTTTGCTCTGCAGTTAATATTCTACAGTTATACAGTTACTGGTGACTATGACATGCTCCTGACTACTGACTCCTGTGTGGTTTTCGTAGATTTATTTTAAACAGTGTTCTTCTCATAATTGGAGACTTTTTTTTTCTAAATCCGTCCACACGCCTGTGGTTTTGATGTGAGTGTTCAATGCGTGCCTTGCCAGTATTATACACCTAAACTCTGACAAACTTCACCGCTGACTGGAACTGACGTGAGAAACTTATTGGCTCCCGGCCTCCACGTCACAGGTATGACTCGCTGGTCTTGTGGGTGTGAGTTCGTCTACAATCCCGTCTTTCTATTTAAGTCAGCGATGTAGCGCTTTTCAAAAAAAATTACAGCTGATAACAATAGCAATTGTTACGCTGTGTCTCTGATTCCATTTCACTTTGTGCCTATAGTAAACAACTGTAAGTGGGGTCTTTGTAAAGTTGCGATGCAATGATTAAAATTCTGAAATTAATTCAAGCTCTCAAAGGATCTGACTTACTGTATGAGCAGCCCGATGATATTTCTTTAGCTGATTGTTTGGTCCATGAGAAGCTTGGTCATACAGCTGCAGCGTTTCACCGTTGTCAGTCCACTTAGAATCTGAGAAATCATCAAGAAGGGTCACATATTCCTCAATCTCTTCCTAAGAAGTCAATGCTGGCCAGTTATTTTCTGATCTGTTCTGTATGGGCACAGCATGACAGACAACAGAATGAAATTTTAATATTTTCATACTGTTGCAGTATGGAAAAATTTGCAATTTACAACAACAGTTTGGTCGATTTTCAAATATTGCTTAAATAATAATTTGTGTTAGGGTTAACAGTGAGCCAGTATTGCTAAGCTCTTCTGTTGATTGCAGTTGAGTTATTAATATTAAATGAAAGCTATTACGCCTTGTAACACTGTACTACATAAACCGTTGCAGAAAATGGATGGATGGATATTATTAAATAAATATGAGTGGTGATGCAGAATCTCAGTGGGTAACCCTGCAGTTTCACATCTGCAGCCTTAGAAGTTCAATCCTTGCCCCCCAGCTCCATGTGCCTCTGTAGTATCTGTATGCACTTGATGAATTCTCCTGGGTCGGTCCTCTGTGTTCCGACAGAGACTCTTCTAGGATGTGCATAAACATAAACCTGCATGAATAGCAAAACTGATGGTGAGTCTTAAACATCAAAAAATGTAACCCTCTTTCAAAGCTTTTGTTCGTTCTTCTTTTACTGCCAGTAAAGTGTTCTGACAGATAAAGGGAGGAACAATAGAATTTAGGAGGCCCATACAAAACATATGGGCATACAAATGGTTATCTTTCAACTGGTGTAAATAAATAGTTTTTACTGTTGTGACCACATCAGGAAACCTTCTCTCCTTCCTGTCACGTCTGTGTCACTGCTCGTCACTGCTCTCCCCCCTCCGCCCCTCCCTCCCACATGCAACTTTCCTTTCAAAAATTTCTCACACTGAGGTCTTTTGCTGTTGATTTTTTTTTTTCCGTCGGCCCTCTTCCCAACACTGGGTGCAGGATTCGCAGAGATATATTCACAGTCCTGTCTCTTCAATTCCAGATGGTCCACAGGTGGGCTATGCAGACGGCTACAGAAGATGTTAGTGCGCATTACACAAACGTAGAAGAAATCAGTGGAATTTTTATTTTAGATGTGATATCAAAAAGTATTTTTAAAAGTTAATGGTAAGCACATAAAAAAAGATTTTATAATTATTTCATAAGAATCAGTTCTGACACAGCAAAGCATGCACATAGTTGCTGAATGTGTATCTTTTGTGTTCATCACCAAACATCCAGCTTGGTGATTTATTTGTAGGGTGCACAGTAAACTGTTTTAGTCCAGCCATAAAACCACAGACTCATATTACCTCCACCGCACCCCCACCTCCCGCCGCCCCAAGGAATGTGTGAGTCTGCTAGCAGTCAGCAGTGTTTGCCTCTCCCGCTCCAGTGTGCCTGGCCAGGACGCCTCTGCGGCGGAGGTTCCCAGTCATTAGCTGGCCAATGAGGAGCGAGTCGTGAACATGGACGGGGAGCACGAGTCAAGATCGCTGATCACATGCCCCGATCACCGGGGTGCAGCATTATCCCGGCAAGGCCATTAAGAGTGACCCACCTCTCCCACACATCTTGCACCGTGTATTCTACCCCCTGCCTTGCAAGTCGCTTGACTTTAATTAAAGATGGGGCTTGTTAGCCAGGCTTTCGCGCACCCCGTTCCCCGTGGAAGTCATTAAAGGAGACACTTCAATGGGCAGGGTCAATGCCCACATGCATCAGCCTGTGCTGGGGGGTGGGGGGGGGTAGCAGGTACTGATGCACTGAGGTGGTACCGCCTTGTGGGAAATGGTACCGCGGGTCACATGGGGGGATGCATTTTAACTCTGTAAGGTAGTGTAGAGAAGCCTTTGGAGCCTACATTGCATGCGGGACTGTACTGTATGTGCGTGCCTTTCCGTGCCTCCTGCTTGTCTTACAGGCCTATGTGCTGCTCCTACACCTTCTCA
Source organism: Hippopotamyrus pictus (assembly GCA_026781145.1). Classification (NCBI taxonomy): domain Eukaryota; kingdom Metazoa; phylum Chordata; class Actinopteri; order Osteoglossiformes; family Mormyridae; genus Hippopotamyrus; species Hippopotamyrus pictus. The sequence goes on from JAODLC010000113.1 coordinate 23,947,930, forward strand.
AACCCCTGTGGTGCACCTGCAAGAAACAGATATATCCACGAATTCATGTGTTTCTTTCGGAAGTTAAAGCCTGGCAGATTGTATACAATCCGCTGAATTATTCTGTAATAGACAGTAACGCAATTGTTGGAATGCAGGAGGATTAAATGTCTTAGAGATGAAACAGGACAAGAGAAGAGTCAGTGAGAGGGTTGTGAAAGTAGCAATGCACTTTGAGGAATGAGGAAATTGTGAATAGGACACACAGAGGGATATGGGTTTAGACAGGTGAGGAGGGGAGCAAGGTTAAGTAGTTCGCCTGAGAAAAAGATGGATGCTCAAGTCAGTCAGGAGAGGAGAAGGAGTGAAAACTAGCGGCTTGCATGACATAGAGAACAGGGAGTGAAGATTTGAACTGCTGGATATCAGTATCCGTGTTTCTTAATGCTGAAGTAATTGGGAAAATAGAGTGAGAAAAGGATTAGTACTCCTGGTCTTTGCTCATAACCTTAGGAAATCATGTCCTTGCTAAGAACTGTGAAGTGTGTCAGCCATTGTGTGTGTGTGTGTGTGTTTGTGTGTGGGCGGGTGGGGAGGTGGTCTGAACATCAAGGATGGGAGTAAATGTTGATATGAGAATGATCAGCAGTGTAAGGGGATTACAGTGGAAATGGGTGCCAGTCTCCACCGTTAAATTAGGATTGATCAGTTTGCAGTGCTCTGAAATGTGTAGTGTTCTGAAATTCAATCTTTTCCACCCACCAACAAAGAAACGCTCCTGAGAGCTGAGGGTCGAGTTCTGCAGGTATCTCAGCCGGGTCAGAGTGAGCTGGGGAACATTAACATTCTCCTGGAGCGACTCCGTGTGTCTGTGTGTGTCTGGTTGTGTGTGCGACAGGGGGCCTCACATTAAAATTTCAGTCATTCCTCGACATGCCCGGGTCCTCTCGAGGAGAATCATCATCACTTTGTCAGTTGCTTTGTTCGTTTCTTTGCGCGCTGCCTGCCTGTGAAGAAGCTGCGCAGTGACTTGTCAGCGCGGTTCGACATCACCCGTGAGACACTGCACTCTTCCCGGCTTGTTTAATGAAGAAGTCAGCATGCAGACATGTCTGCCGTCGTGTCCTGAGAGCGGCACGTGTGCGTTGGTACCGTTATCCCTGTTTTCTGCCGTTAAACAGAGAGGAGAGGCTCATGGATACAGCTGTGATACGTTGCCAAGGACTTCAGAGAGCCAGACAGACACTCAGGCTGGGGTTGGCACGCTGATTTGAATACAACATGACAAAACCCATCACGAATGTTTAGTACCCGCCCCCCCCCCCCCCCGCCTGGAACCTTTAAAAGCTGCCAGCTTCAGACAACAAAAGCCAAAATAACAGGGTCCATATGAAACACCATCAGTAAATCACACTGTCCTGTCATTCCTGTAGGCCAGTATATGTTCCCACTTTGTGCACATTTCCAAAATATTCATTACGGACCTATATTATCACATTATTCACCCACTAAAATTATAGCCTAAAATGTAATGATTTATATTTTCAGCTTCATGCGAGAAATAAAGCAACTATAATTTTGAAATCTTTATATTTGCCACATTCCATGTGCAGGCCTACGTTCCCCACATCCTAAATATCTGGCTAATTTTTTTTTCAGCATTTGGCAATAGATAACACTGATTCCATTGTTTTAAATTTCCATATTTTCCTGGTGGAGACATCACCCGCTATCACGGATATTCATTCACACATAAATTTGTGGGCAAAGTAGTTTGGGGGAGGGGGGATTAGTTGAAGGCTAATATTTCTTTATTTTCAGATGCGTTCTGTTTGTGTCCTGGTAGGATTTGAACCATAATACTTGAACAAAGAAAGAGCATGATTATGCTAGTACCTGAAATCTAAGTTCCTTAAAAACTGAGAACTACTAATCTCTAAACACCAGTAAGCTCTTACAGTAACACCCCAATGCATACACCCATGTTGAATTACTATCTATTCATTTACACCCCTACTTAAAAAGAAGCCTTAGCATGTATCGTCTATGTTATTAAATCAATATTCACCAACATGAACTCCCACTGTTAAATCAAGGTTCATACTGTACATCGTAGGTGGGGTAACGTCAGATAACAAGCTCTTCCATCTACCTGTGCCCAATTACAAGTAATGCAAGAAAAACTATGTTTTGTCTCTGACTCAGATCAAATGCTTAGATGTTACTGTACTTTTCAATAATTCGATTTGCAGTACTGGCTGTTTTGCTTTCCTCCTTCTCCATCATTTTATTTATTCCATATCCCAAAGAAAATTCCCATTCCCTCTACCCATCCCATTTCACATTTCATTTGCCGCCACAACCATGAGCAAGTGTTCCAGAGAATTCCAGTGTCAGTTTTCTCATAGAAAGGAGACTTGAAAAGAGAATGGCTGACCGTGCCAGAAAAGAGATGGTTCATATGCTTCGAGCTCTCAGCAATCTTCCCAGCCTTTTCTATTTTCTCAGCTACCTCTGGGCATTCTGCTCTTCTCCATGCTTCTCTCTAATTGAATCTGATGGCCCCTTCTCCCATATCACTTCTTCTTATGTCTGTCTGTTTAGGGACCTTTGTGGGATTAGAAAAAAAAAACATCAAATCGAACCCATGGAGTATAAGGCATGGCTCTGTGATTTCTGCTACAGCCCAAGGGTACCTGAGATTGGGTTTAAATGCCAACCCAAAGGAATTTGCTGTACTCTGCCAAGGAGTGATGAAGTTTTATTCAAAACTTGATCCATTCACACAGGTGTGGATCTATTATCCTGATTTGACGCAAGCCTGTATCTTTACTTTTAAGTCGGTGATTGCAGATGAAGAGATTTCTGCTCCTGTACTGAAAGAAACATGCAGACAGAAGGTGAGAATGTGATGTTTGAACTGCAGACATTTCTTTGGCGGTAGGTTTACACCCCTGAGTGTCTGGCCGTTGTATTAGTAAACAGTGATCTGTTAATATACAATACAAAGCGGGGGAAATATTGATTTGTGTAGCTATTGATTTGGATCACTCGGTCAATGGACCAGTCTGCCTTATCAACCACCTTTCAATTCAGTTCAACTTTATCTGTACGTTTTCACAACATTACACCTCAAAGTGCTCTACATTATCCTTGCCCAGTTCCTCCAGAGAGCAAGCCAGAGGTGACAGTGCCAAGGAAATAAACTCCCTAGTAGGAAGAATCTTTGGGAGGAACCAGAATCAATGGGGGAGCCAAACCTCCATGGGCAGGCAGTGGAAGTTAAATTAACAAAGTCCTGATTTATACGCACCAAATTGTTAAAATAGCTAAAATTCAGGTGTAAATGCAAAGGTCCCAAGGAGATACAGATTCTGATGTCAGAGCAGGGAGATAATGCTGCTTCTTTCAATGTCAGGATGAGCTACGTTGCAGTACAGGCAGTGGAGACTTCAGAGGTGGGAGGGCAGGCAGGCAGGCAGAAGTGGGATGCCCCCACTACAGGTAGTGGGGGTGTCACAGGCAGCATGGCAGGCAGAATATCATGGTATCTTGATTTCTGAGTCTCCAGGCAGCAAATTCCAAGAGGGATAAAAAAAAGTATTAGCCAAAGTAGAGGAGTCTAGAGACAGTGCTAACAGTCAGGTGAGTGCAATATGCTCCAGCAGATATTAATTAGAATTAAGTGATCAGTGTTGACACACCACAGCACATAAAAACAGAATGTGTCTTCTGCATTTATCCCATACAGTATGTGATGCCGTGACATAGCAGGGGGCAGCTAATTCAGCAGTGCTGGGGGGGTGCTATCTTGCTCAGGGTACCTCAGGGATGCCTTGCTGGTCAGCAGCCGTACCAGGTTCTGATGCTGCCAGATACAATACAGCCCTCATACAATTCGCCTCGCCTGCTTTTATTGCAAGGAGTAGGATATGGCAGCATAAGTAGGAGGGAGAGGCAGGTGGGAACGCAGGCATGGGGAGTCCCTGAATATCGGCACTCCAATTCCATAAAGGGGAGTGAAGCTAGAGTGACAGACTGGCAGTTCAGTTCGTCCAAATAAATGGCACCGATCCTCACCCAGCTCTGCACCTCATACTATAGGCCTAACTGCGGGTGTGTAGTCAGGTAGAAGCTAAAATAATAAGTTAAGCTGTGTATAGAACTGTGTTTTTGGTCTAGACTTGAATGTGGAGAGTGAGCCTGAATCTCGCACATCTGCTGGAAGACTATCCCACGGCCGCAGAGCTCTGTAGGAGAATACTCCGCAGCCTGCCGTAGTTCCTTCTACTCTAGGTACTGATAGATATCCTACTCCTTGAGATTAAAGCAGGTCAGCGCATTGCATGAGGGTTGCTGTACCACCCTTGACCGCAAAGCTTTGCAGAGGGTGGTCAGATCAGAGCAGCGCATCACCAAGACTGAGCTGCCAGCCGTCGAGGGCCTCTCCAGCCTGCGCTGCTCTCTGATCCCAGCAATCCCAGCCACAGGCTTTACACGCTCCCGTCGTCGGGCAGGCCATACAGGTAGAGCCAGTAGGTTTTTTATCCACGGACCAATCAGGCTATTGTACTGCTGATACTAACATTAATACATACGCTTATATTTGTTTGTTTATTGTTTATTAAACAGCCTCATACTATTATCCCTCCTCCAATCAACCTTTACAATTGGCACAATGCAGTCAGGCAGGTAATGTTCTCCTGGCATCCATCAAACCGAGACTCATCCATCAGACCGCCAGACAGAAAAGCGTGATTCATCACTCCACAGAACACATTTCCACTGCTCCAGGGTCCAGTGGCAGCGTGCTTTACTCACTCCATCCAATGCTTGGCATTCCTGCTCAGCCATGGAAGCCCATTCCATGAAGCTCCCAGTGCACAGTTATTGTGCTGGTGTTAATGCCAGAGGAAGTTTGGAACTCCACAGCTACTGAGTCAACAGAGTGTTGGCGACTCATACGCATTATGTGCCTCATCACGTATCAACCTCGTATTGTTACTTTGCATGGTCTGCCACTTTGTGGCTAAGTTTCTGTTATTCCTAAACACTTCAATCTTGAAATAATACCACTTAGAGCTGACAGTTGAATATCTAGCAGGGAATACATTTCAGGGACTGACTTATTGCAAAGGTGGCATCCTATGACAGCACCACACTCAAATTCACTGAGCTCTTCAGAAACGACCCATTCTTTCCCAATGTGTGTAAACCTGATTGCATGGCTAGGTGCATGATTTTATATACCTGTGGCAATGGATTTCAATGAAACAGCTGAATTCAATGTTTAAGAGGTGTGTCCCCCAATTCATTTGTCCTGCAGCATCACCCAATTCCTACTGAACTTCCCCTGGCAGAAAGCCACCCTAACAATCTTATAGTATACCTTGATTATCTTGGAAATTTCCCCCTGGATGATGGTAAGCTATCTGGGCCTTGCGACAGCAAAGCAGCCACAGATGATGATGCTCTCTCCATGGTACTTCACCTCTGAGAAGATGTGTCCATGTTGGCATGCAGTGCCCTTTCTAACCAATATACAGTGCCACGTCGGGTTCTTCCCAAAAAATTATACCTTAGTTTTATCAGTCCACAAAACATTTTTCCAGGAGCATCGCATACCTCGAAGGAGATCTTTTATGAACTACAAGCACTTAGCAACGATTTTTAGCTATGGTATCCTGCCATGGACATCATGTCCTGTTCAATGTCTTGCATGCGGTAGACTCATGAAGAGATGTTAACCATTTCCACTGATCCTTTCAAGCCTTCTGCTATTACTCTAAGGTACTATTTTTTGTCTTTTGGAGTCATCGTGGGTGGGAACCCACTTCTAGGGAAAGTAGCCAGAGTACTAAATTGTCTTCATTTATAGACAATTTGTGTAACTGTGGACTTATGAATGACTGATGTCTTTGAGACTGCTTTGTAACCCTTTCCAGCTTCATGCAAATCAGCAATTCTTGATCATAGGTTTTTTGGTTCACATCAGCAGATGCTTCTTGTGAATAGCAAACTCATAATGTTTGATGCTATTTATAATTCAAAGTAATTTTAACCCATCGTTTCATTAATTGTAATCCTGGTTTGCTTAAACCTGACTGTCATTAGGCTAAGGATACATATACGTTTTCCAATGTACATGGTGAATGTTTGAAAGATGTATACAAGAATAATACAATAATTTGTGTGTGATTAGTTAAAACAGAATGTTTATTATTGTAACTTAGATTAAAATTAGACCAAATCTTAAGACATATTTATAATAAATGCAGGTAAAGGTTTATATACTTTTTTGTCACTTTATATAATACTACTAGTCAGTGAATTTCTATTCATTGTTAACTGATATGTTTGTTCTGAAGAAGCACCATACTTTTCCATTGTGTACCTTCATAACTTGAACAGTAATTTATTTAATTGGGTACTGGAACACTGAAACCTTCAAAATGATAACATTCCCATTAAAATTGTTAGTGTTACTTTTTTTTGATATGGACATTGATTTGCATATGATTGCAGATAAATGCCTTTCATCTTTCAGACAATAACATTGGGGTTAAACACAAAGCTTCCTTCCACTCTCAGTTCTAGGATAACTTTACAATGGGGAGCTGTACTTTCTTATGTCACTGATTATGAGTGCAGTGCTGCATCTAGGAAGCAAACTAATACTTCTGTAATATTGCCATAATTAATTGGCATGGACATCCAGTCATTTGACATTTGATAATGAAATATTATTTTATGTCGCATAATGTGTCAGTCACTATAGATATAAGGTGGATTGTGTTTATGAACACAGGTTCTGTCCAACAACCCCCCGCCCCCCCCAGGTTCAGGTTGGGGGTGTGAATTGGCAGCACTGTGGTACTTCTTATTACTTAAGGCAATCAGCATAGATACAGAATCTGATTGGAGACCTGAAGCTAAGGGAATTTATTTAATTAAAACCTGTCATTTCCCTCCTTTTTTCTTCCCCATGGTGTTACTCCTCCTCCTAAGAGAGGGATGCCTGGTGGAGACAGTAAAGTGAGCTGGTGGATGATCCTATCAACAATTAAATAATAACATTAATTTGTTCTGATTTAATACATCATTGCATGACATGAACTAATCCACAAGCTAAGTGAGAATGTGGAGGCAGAAATCCACCATAGGCTGTTGTGAAGCCATATATGTCCAATCCATATTCCAATATCTTAGCCTGGATCGGGTTTCAGGAAAGCATGAAGATGATATCATTCCTAAAAGATTCACTATCCTGTCCTCTCTTTATTATTATTTTGATGATATTATTGTCTGTGTTGACCCAAAATGATGCTGGAGTACATAAAAATCATTACTTAGAAGAAACATTTAAGTGATTTAGAAATCCTTTATAAATCTTTCACCTCAACTATTTGCTGGATTAGGCCAACAAACATAGGCTCCACTGTAAAGGATCCTTTATTGCTTAAAATCCCCAAAATTAAGGCTTGTCCCTGGAGAGAGTCATACTCAGAAACAGCATGTTTCTTAGGAGCCCTGCATGCAGCCCAAGTTGTTGAAATGGTTCCAGAGACAGCAGGTGCACACGTGACAGCCATCAGGAGCTCCTTAGTGCAAAGATAATTAAATGGGGATTCCACCAAATTCAGTCATTTTATTGTTTCTCACATTTACTACGATGGGAAAACATGCAGAGGAATGCATATTGTGCTTTTGTAAATAAAAAATAAGCCTTTTTGTTTCCTGGGATTTGGATCACCGCCCTTGTTCCCAAATTCATTTGATTGCTTTGCAGCATTTTAGCTTTCTCTTTTTTAATGGCAGCTAAGAACTTCAGTATTAGCAAACAGTATAGACCAGGGGTCACCAACTCCGGTCCTGGAGGGCTACTATCCAGTAGGTTTCCTATCCTACCTGGCTTCTGAGCCACACTAGTTCTCAGGTAAATACCAGGAGCAGGTGTGGCTCATCAGAAGCCAGGTAGGA
>JAODLC010000113.1:23958154-23975128 GCA_026781145.1 Hippopotamyrus pictus
TGAGACTGAAGCGTTACCCTTTGTTTCCGCTGAGAGACGTGCCGCGTGACTCATTTCCCCACGCGTACAAGTTATCTCAGGTTGGTGTTCATGGTTTGACTTCTGAGATTCAGATCGAGCTCTAGGTAATTTTTTTAGAACTGGTTGGTTCGACTTTTAAGAAATTCAAGTTCTAATGAGTTCGAGAACTGAGGTACCATTGTATATTGAAATAGATTAGGAGCTAGTAGGAAAAAACAATACTGAGTACAATGACCCATGCACTGAATTCCCCTTGATTCTAACACATAATTACTGAATGTTTATATTCAGATTTTTTTTTTAGTTTCCCACCTTTGGCATAACTGTGCTTCCGAACGATGGTGAAGTTCAAGAATTTGCTAGATCAGTTACATGCATGCAATTATACGGAGCTGAAACTGCAATCACCCCCCCACCCTCCGGCTGACCATCTACATGATCCTCATCATTTACACTTTACACTTTATGTACTGGGGAAAGTACCCACTGAGTTCATTAAAACAGCAGTATTGATGAAAGACAGCAAACAACAGATGTGGCTGTAAGGATAGTGAGTGGGAAATAACCAAATCAATACAAGCTGCTTTAAACTGCTTCACACTCACCCATAACCACAGTTATTAGTTATTACAGTTTTTCTCAACTGCTTTGGCTCATTTCATAAAACATACTTAACATTCTTATGATAACAAGTAAATTTCTCAAAATAGTTTATACATGCAGCACGACAGTATGGTTTAGCACCCAAAACAATTGACTCATGTCTCAAAAGTAACTGATTCTATCAATGGCACTAAAAAGTACCTTTGTCATTGTTTAGACAGTTGATCGTTTGCATGCATGTACTAAAACATTTGCAATCTGTGTGAAACAATGAGAAATTATGTTCTGCTGAGCACAAGTGACATCGTGTTGGGGGGACTTCATTGTGTGGAAGTGACACACATTGTTTTGCAAATGTTAATTTTCATTTCATAGATGTGTCACAGCAATCGACAAAGACTGTAAATTCATTGTGGACTGGACGGACACAGATGAAAGGGCAATCTGATTTTGCACAACAGCATCAGCCCACAAAGTGCTTCTCTCTCCACATTCTAGACACAAGTGGATTTTGGTATTATGAATAACTTATAGTTTTGCTTGATTGCTTTGTCACATTTCTCATTTTCCTCATACAATTATTTGCTTTTGGTACATGCCTTTTGCTAGTTAACTATACTGTTATGTTATATGAATAAAATGTTTTTTGATATTCACTTATAGACATCAGAATGTTAAGCATTTTTCCTGAAACATGTCAAAACAATAAAGAAAAACTGTAATCATTTAATACTAGATGACTTTGCATTTACAGTTTTTCCTCAGTTTCCTAACCGCAATAGTCAAAACAGAAGCCACAATCTCAAAACAACCTGCACAACACTTACATAATTTGCAAAACTACATTAAACCAGAAAAGAACACAAAACTCCATAACTCACTCAAACAGTATGAAAACAGTGCAAACAGTGGTCAGTTATGCCCTGTAATGCTTGTTGTGTCTTATTGTGCTTACCATAATTCACCATACAGTACTTACACAGATGGATCAACTGAATGAAATGCAAGAATGCAAACGGTAATATGGCCAGTTGTAAAGAATGCCATACAGTACAGATCAAATACAGTAAAACAAAGTTACTCATTTCAGGAAACTAAGAAATTATGTGCAATAACCCAAATATAAAGACTGTTGTGCTTTTTTGCTTCATTGCCTTTGATCAATCCTCTGCCCGATATTTGGCCAGGATCACATACAATATTGTCCCTAGCAGTGCAGCATGGGAAATACCTCTGGGTTGCCAGAACCAGCCTTGGCAATCTGATGCTGTGATTACCCTACATGCCTCAGTCATAGCATCCAACAGTGGCATTTGGTCATAAGGATGGTGTTCGTAAACCTTCCATCTTCCAGCAGAAAAAAAAAAATCCTCAATAGGATTGAGGAATGGAGAGTACATAGAAATGCACAAATGAGACCTCAACCAGCCCCTCACTGCAGAACAGCAATGGAAATTAACTTTGTCCCATATAACCACATAAATGCAATATGGCCTATTGACCTCAGCATCTTGCTTCCCATTGGACCTCAGAAGTCGTCTGTAGAGCTCATCAAGGAATGGTCAAAGTTTGGCAGAGTTATATAGCCCAGCTGTTGGGATGAACAATATATGGACAAAAATATTGGGACACCTGGCCATTATACCCACAGGAACTTTTATGAACGTCCCATTTTAAATCCATAAACATCAATATGGAGTTGGTCCCCCCTGGAGTATGTCCAAAATGTCTTGGTATGCATATGAAGACATTTTGGATAATTCTATGCTTCCAGCTTTGTGGGGACAGTGTGTTGCTTTTCCGATTCTTTATGACTGTGCCCCAGTGCACAAAGCAAGATCCATAAAGACATGCTTGAGCGAGTTTGGTGTGGAAAAACTTAACTGGCCCACACAGAACCCTGACCTCAACCCCATCAAACATCTTTGGGATGGGCTAGAATGGAGATTGTGAGCCAGGCCTTCAGGTCCAACATCAGTGCCAGTCCTCACAAATATTCTTCTGGATGAATAGGCGACAATTTCCTCAGACACACTCCATCATCTTTTGGAAAGCCTACCCAAAAGAGTGGCAGCTGTTATAGCTGCAAAGGGGGGACCAACTCCACATTGATGCCTATGGATTTATAATAGGATATTTCTAATGGCCTAGTGTACAGTACCAATACTTTTGTCCATATAGTGTCACAGCACTAGTGTCTGATATGGCAGCACATATTTGTATGCGTACACCTCTCTGCCCTAGTTTAAGGACCATGCCTCACACAAAGACACCAGCATTTATAAAGTGGTCTACAATTTTGGTCCTTATGTCAATGGAGTCCTCTATTCTTTGCATTCTCTGTAGACTACCTCTGGAACACAAAGTCCTTTTACTCTTACATATCCTCCCCCATGATGTTTTATGTGAGACAGTGTGTGCTGATTGCTTAACTGACATCTTTCTGGGAGGGGTTAATTCATTGCAAAGCTAGGCCAATTCAAACTGCTTTTAGGTTGGGCATTATTAGCTGATGATGACATTGTATAGCAATTTGCTTGATGTGTGACTTGATGTACATCCAATAACAATACCGTTGACCATTTTACAAAAATATTTGTCGTTTTGCTTCTATGATATTTAAAATTGCTTAATGTTCTGCTGGCTTGATCAAGACATCTAAGCATTTGAGAAAATTGTAAGAATGCAACTTAAAGAGAGTAATTTCTGAAGAAAGAAAGGAGTTACACTTATTGTGTATTAAATTTAAAAATCATAAACTATTCCTTTTTAGTCCTTATATGGTTCCAATGGCTTTTATTGCAGAAAGCTTTAGAATAAGGTCAATGTTAATGTTGCATAAAGCCATATTTGCTTATTTTAGTCTGATACAACAGGTGTAAAGAAGGCTTCTTTTTATGATCTTTAATAACCTTTTATTTAGGAATGTCAAGAAACAACATGAATTAAACTTTTTGTTATTGAATTTTACAAAACAAATACGGCTGTGTATTTTGATGCATTGATTTCTCATTCTTTAATAATATGTTAAGATGGCATGTGTGTGATTATGTTTGAGTTGGGAGGTAGAAAAATTACTCTAGTACCTTGAAATTGATATCTATCATTCAGCTGTCATTGTCCATCATAAATCCACTATGCCATGAAGATGGATGATCTGTGGTCTGTCCCTTAGTGACGTGCCTTAAAACTAGCAGCATGATGGTGAATAACATAAGCAGGCATCATTACCCTCAGGAATTACACGTCTTGCAACCCCCCCCCCCCCCCCCCCCCCATCCATGGTGACATTGCTTATCGATTCCCTCCAGTGATGAAAACCTGTAACCTTCATGTCATCAGCTCTCATCCTTTACTGTGATTCCATAGCAGCTGAGAATGAATAAACTTGTCAGTACTGCTATTGTCTGCTTAAAAGGCTTGGTAAATTGTCAGGGTTGTCATGTTTATGGACTGGCTTAAGGGCTTTAATGCCTCAGTGACTGAGTCCGATGGCTCACTGTGGATCTAGTTTGAAATCTGATACAGGAGGCTAATAGGTATAATCAGTAGTTTGGAGTATGAGGTGCATTCACTTGATTACAATTTAGTGTGGCAGGGATTTCTCCAGCACACATCCATCCACAACGAAAAACTGCCTTGTACACAGATGTAACAGCTGTGTACTTAATTGAAATACACCAGCATCCCACAGCTAATCACATAGATTCGGCACAAATGGATAAAATGAGGAGCATACTTCAGCTAGTGCAAGTGGCACCAAGGATTGGTGTTGAGTGAGAGAAAGTAAACCAATAGGTTAATATGTGTTTTTTATTTTTAAATCTTTTGTTACATTCTCTTATGATGAAGCACAGAAGCTGAGAACGTTTTTGTATCAATATTGACCAGTTTCCCAGTAAATTTTTGACATTTGATGGTTCTCCTGTCGGTTACATTACTGGAAGAATGCAAGTTCTTGTAACGTAAAAGCTGCAATTTGTTCAATGTCTATTTTCGTTTTTGTGGACTACCTGAGGGTTTCAGTATAATTCGTTTAACTCCAGGTGCTATAGTTTTGGATGCATGGGAATAAATAGGTTTTTAAATATTTGAATGTTCATCATGCTTATAAGTGACCAAGTTTTTCAGTATGCATTGACTTATGTAAATTGATCTGTTGTTCAATATTGTGTACAGCATTCACAGAGGCCGAAATGAATCAGTGTAACAAGTGTAACGTGTAACAAGTGTAACGTGTAAAAATTACAAGTACAAAGCAGGATAGCCCGGGTTTTATGCCTGTAAACACAATAAAATTGATCTCTGTAACTTTTTTTCCTTTCATGAGTTTTCCTATTTTGCTTCCAATAAGTTAATAAGAACGTGTTGATATCGATTAGTAAAAATAACCCAAAATGGTTATAAGAAAATTATGTTTATTCATAATCATCCCCACCACCACCACCACAATAATAATAATAATAATAATAATAATAATAATAATAATAATAATAATAATAATAGTTTTGTTGTTGTTCTTGTTTGTGTGGAATGTAGTGCATCATTATAATAACCGAATATTTTTACGTATTACTACTAATAATCTGGGGAAAGTTCCGTAGTCCCATAATTAACTTCTCTACATTCCTGCAATCACCTTCGCGCAGCATCTCGGTCATGCAGCACCGAGTCACGCTCCTGCAAAGCGCGGCTGTGGTCGGCGATGCCGAGTCCGCGGAGTCACGCATAGGCGCGTTAATAGGCGCGTTACTCACCAGCCCAACTCGTTAATTACTTTTGGTTTATTTCGAGAGTTTTAAAGCGAGGCGGCCGCCGATTGGGCGCTGCGCGGTCACGTGGGCCGCAGCCGCTCAGCTCCGCTCCAGTCGGTCAGTCAGCCAGCTCACCTCCACAGCGGCTCTATCTGGATCCCACACTGTAGCTACGTTACAGAGCCAATTTTCTTCCTTTGGAAGACACTTTCTTTTTTCCACCATGGGCGACAAGAAAAGCCCAACAAGGTAGCAAAACTGTCTAGCTCAGGCCGTCTTCTACCATTATGACTTGGTCCTGGGATATTTTATTGGCGTTTTAGGGGTGAAAATTGACTGTTTTCCGAAGGAGTTTCTCCCCTTTTCTTTCTCTTTTTTGCGAGCCATGGCTAATCTCGAACAGTGCAGCTATGGCGGATTGTCTGTCTTTTATTCTGGCAAGCTAATCACCCTCAGACAAAAGGAAATGTGTAGTGCTTACGCATGGCTGTTTTTCAAAGCCACTTCGGTCGCAGCATAAACTCGACCGAACGGTGACATTTTCGACGGCCGATCGCCGTCTTTAGCTCTCAGTTGCATGGCTAACGATGGGTCGCTCGCTATTGACATGGTCATTTGGGAGGTAGCTAGTCAATACAAATGCAGGATCGCTTTTGCATTTTTTTAGCCCCGGCACCTAGAGTTTGTGCGTTGCAGTGTGCGCGATTAAACGCCGCTTTTCGGCTGTGCATCGTGTGCTTTGCGATGTTATTGACCTGTTGTTTTGTTGAATCCTCAAGGCCAAAAAGACAAGCCAAATCTACGGTAGAAGAAGGGTTTTGGGATTGTAGCGTCTGCACCTACAGGAACAGCGCCGAAGCCTTCAAATGCAGCATCTGCGACGTACGGAAAGGCACATCGACGAGGTATGGAGCTGTTTCGCTTGGCTACCTGCAAAATGGGGATCTGTTTATTTCCATTTTTTGGAGTCACGTTTCACACAGACTTCCCTTTGCTTGACATGTTCCTGGATGGAGAAGGATGTATGGTGACATGTCGTTGCGATGCATGGTCCTGACTTGTTGATTTACGACGTTGCGGGCGTCCCTTCAGCTCGTAGGTAGCCGTTTACTGATGGATGCAGGTGTATGTCTGTCACTCCTACAGCCACCTCCAGCCGCATCGTCGCCCCGATCGTTCAAATGACAGACTAACTTTTTTGTAATACTGGCGAGTAAATACTGGCATCGTTTTTTTATTACTATTATTATTATTATTATTATTATTATTATTATTATTATTATTATTATTCTATGACTATGTGCATTTCGACGGAGTACCGGCTATCGGAATCTCGGCGAAGCGCCGTTCAGACCCAGGTCTGCATGGTCATCCCCCGAGCATCCCCCGCCGTGTGCCCGGCGTCCCCCCCGTTATCCGCACGGCCAAACGTGCCTCGATCGCGGACCATTAAACTAGCTGCACCCCGGAGGTCAGGATGCATGTGAGGGCATGTCTTAACGGGATGACATTTCGGTGCGTTTCTGATATGAGAGACCCGTGAGGTTTCTGGGGAGGAGAAGAAGAAGGGGGGGGAATAAAACTCGAAATCGGAAATGACATTAAGGCGGAGTTTGCATGTGTATTTGGAGAGAAGGGGGTCTCCTGGAGTGTGGAAGCCTTTTTTTGTCATTTATTTATTAAATATTTCTTCGACGCTGCCGATGATTTCCCCCCTGCGCTGTCCTGCTGTCCTGTACACCGGCCACGGCGAACCTGATAAAGGCGCCCGATCGGCCGAAGTCCGTTCCCTATAAACCGGCTCCTTCACCCCGATGTCAGGCAGGAGTCGCCGCTGTTACAGGACGCCCGACTTCATTTGGGACAAAAGGCGTTTTCATTAAATGCCAATGTAACATTTCTTAATATACACGTTGTCTACGGTGCTTAAAATGAACCTGATTGCGGTTATTTGGACCCGTCTGGCGAACATTAGCTCCATTCCGATTCTGGCACGTTATTGAATAAGTCGTATAGAGTCGAAGTTGAAAAGGACGGAGGCTCGCGATTTATTTATTTATTTATTTATTTATAGTTATTTACTGATTTTTCCGGGTATAGCGCGTAAATTTTTGATATCATTCGATCGGATTCTTTGTGAGAATTTTGTTTATGAAGTGAAATGAACAGCAGAATATGTTCTACGGAGGAGTGCATTGGCTTGTTAGTGGGGCTTCTCTTGTCCAAACAAAGGAAACTGGTCGTTGACTTGTTTTAAGTCTGCTTATAACGACTAGTAATTGTACAGTTTTCAAAAACAGTAAATAGAGGTAGCCTTGAAATTGGTTTGAGATGCATATTAAGTTTTAATAGTTAACCATCATGAATAAACTCAGCAGTGAAATTCTTTGCCTTTTAAGTGAGGCTACATTCAACAAGTATTTATTTAGCACAGAAGGGTTTCATCTCTGTTGGTGTCCATAGGTCATTTGCTCTTGTCCGAAGTTGCTATTGCCATTCTGGGGCTGAATGTAGTTCATGTTGCTCCTTTTATCCAGAAAAGACTGTCGTATAAACTGTAAGAGTTACTTGCTCGGTACTTAACATACTTTTCTGGATTTACTGGATTTAAGTTTATACACTTTATGTCTGGATTATGATTATGAAAGTAACTAAGAATGTTGTAGCCTGTGTTGATTTCAAGAGTTGTACACACATGTCCAACACTTGTAATGTAGCCTAAACTTTTTGAGAAACTTTTACTCGCGCTATTAAGTCATTTGGTATCGTTGACAGGAATTTTGCATTGACCCTCAGAGAGTGCTTTCCCAGTGCACTTTCAGTACTTTCCCTTTTCCATTAGGCACTTTCACACCCTCAGAACCTTTTTCCAGGACCAGTGAGTTTTGTTGTGTTCACACCGTAGGAACTCGAGCCCGATTCTAGTTTCCCGTAGGCTGTTCCAGATATCTTTTTCAGTACCTGCTCCAGATTAGGTACCTTTCATTCAAAAACAAACTAGTGGGGAGGTCCTTACAGCCAAAGCTTGCTAATTGGTTGACCACAAGCACCGGTGCTGTTACCTGGAAGTGCTGAAAAACAAACGTAGCAGAGCAAACAATTGTGCAAACGGAATGGTGTTTGTACCCCAGTCACATTTAGTACATCAGTCAGTACATTTTTTGCTTGCATCTTTATATTTGTGCATTGAAAAATTCGATAACCAATATACTTTCGTCTGATTTCTCCGATGGTAAAACTTGCCAGCGCTTCTTAGTGGGATAACATAGGTCTTTATTCTGTGCAAAATGAAAGATTGATGTGCTGGCCAGATTTATTAAGAATCATGAACAAGTCACAGGCCGTATAAGTAAAATACAAATAAAAGGCTACATAACCAACAAAATGACTTATTTATCCTCCATTGTTTTGGCATGGTGGTGTTGTGTCATATATTATGTGTGAAGCTTAATCTTCATATTTTTTTGTGCTTCTGATGTTTATTTAACATAAAAGTCCCAGTTTGTGTTGTGTGGTGTGATAGTGGCACATGAAAGTTACAAAAGTTCTAGGCCCGAGACAGCCCAGGTACTTGTAAACCAGGACCAGGTTCCAGAACTTTGATGTGAAAGTGCCTGTTGGCTTCCTGTGGAAGCAGGGAGTGTATCAGTACTAAAAGTTCCAGTATCAAAAGTACCAAACCAGTTGGGGTACTTTTTTGGTACTTCGGTACTTTGGGGTGGGACTTGCAAACATGTTCATTGTTGATTGGTTATGCAAATAGCCTGCCTTTGAAACGCAGTACAATCACCAATTGAAAAAAAAGATACAAACTCAAAACAATGATAAACAAAGTTTATATTCATAAAATAATAATAATGTATGCACGGACAAATGAAGCGACTGCAGTTTTAATTGCGATCTACTTGGAAGAACCAGAAGATCTGCATAGCATGACAAGAAATTTTTTAAAAATTGTATTTGCTACAATATACTAGGGCTACAAGATATTGGAAAAAAAATAAAACATCATCAGTATGCAATTTTGTCAAATAAATCAGGGTATTTATAAATCAAAAAGGAGTTCAAAATACATTTCTCATCAATCCATTTATGACTGATTTTAACTGCAAGAATGAAAATGATCCGAAACTGTATGCAGAGCTCGTGCAAAAGCAGCAGCAGAACACTTTAAATTGTTCTTTTAAAAACTTATAAGGCCTACTAGATAATCTTGAAAAGGAACAATCATTAAAATTGCAAAGCTTGCTAAGTTTTTTTTTTAATGACAAAGTAAAAATGTTTTAAACTTAAAGCCTGCACACTGTAATGTCTGTACAGTATAAAGATATGAAAAAGTCTGATCTCAAATGAGCTGAATGTCATGGTCCTTGCGCTGTGCAAATTGCATGTGCGTAACATGCGATGCTGGTATTAATATTGCACATCGCCCAGCCGTATAATATACTTTTTCCATTTTTCAAATTCAGTACAAAATACCCGACCTCACGCTGTACTGTCAATCAGTGGCGGTGCCAGTTTTTATGCCAGTGGAAAACCAACACAAAGAAGAACCGTACTTTTGGTATTTTTCTGAAGTAAACTGGTGCAGTGGAAAAGGGCCCATACTATAGGTGTCATGCAGTTTGTCAACATTTAGTAAATGTTGCCAAATTGCTATGGATTTTTGTGTTAAGCATCTCAGGCAAGGGGACATTTCTGGTGCATTTTGTTTTCTTAACCTGCACAGAGCCAGTTTGAACCAGCAGGAACTCGGTTGCAGAAATGCAGAGCTAACAACATACATTAGTTCAACACGTAGATCAGATGTAAAGGAATATGCAGGCAAAAATGAACATGGGAAATTTTCATCTGAAGAGCCAGCAAGAGGCAGCGCTCTTTGTAGCAAACTTTAGTTTTCCTTCAGAGTAGTTACCATTTTCTACTGTGCGCAAGCAGCACTGTGTTTCACGAGTAGCTTTGCATTTTAGATGGAAAGCTGCCTTCCTTACGGCTCACCAGTATGTGTTTAGATCATATTGGGCTTACAGAGTAAGTCCCCCCCATCATGGCAGAGTTTGTGAATTGATGCCACTATTATTGTTACAGTTGTCAGTAATTACCACCTTTTAACCCTCCCAGCCCCGTTCTTAACATATTAGAGGGGGCAGATCAATGGGAAACTCGTGAATTGTAGGCGATGCGTAATTATAACCTGTGGTTGGAGTTATTGATGGGTATAATTGCAATCCAAATAAGTCAACACAGTTAGTGTACTTTAGGGTTTACCTATACTGTCATTTGCTTTAATCCATTATTCATACTCCATTTTCCCTCCATCCACCTATAGATAAAATGTATTCCTTATGCCAGCATATCAAATGTGGCTGTACCTACACATTAGCATTACTGTAATCCTACCACTGAAACCCTAAGACTTTAATTCCCAGTGCTCTCATTACTTTCAGTATGCATTTTGGAATATGGAAAAAATGGTGAAAATGTGTATATAACCTGTGTTCACCTCTCTGTTGAGGCTTGCATAGCGAAAGTGTTCATTCAGGTCACCTTCTGATGATTTTGGGACCTTTCTGTTCAGGAGGGTTTGCGGCAACGGCTTATAAAATGTGGTAATTCGGTAGTCTTCAGTAAAATTGGCTTAAAGGAAGATGTGCTGCAGCATGCCTACCAGCTTCTAATGCTTTTGGGGAAATTGCTCTCGCTGGCGTTTGAGAGATGACAGCTGGGTAGTGTAGTTTTGTGAACTTCTTGTTGGCTAGATGTCTTTAGAGTGGAGAATGTTTGCAGTATTTTTGGAGGAACTCCAGGGAAAATAGATTTAAAACACACACAGACACAGACACACACACACACACACACACCGGATCAGGGTCACTCTTTCCCTTGTCCATTATTCTACCAAATCAAAAAGCCATGGTATAAAATAAACAGATTGCTGCTGATTTGTTCTTAAATAAATGTATATAGATGTACAAAAAAACCTACTGCACAAGTTTTTGTCTAATTGTGGTCAACTTGACTGGGTGGTTTAACAAAAAAAATCATGTCACTTTTTTTTTTCCCCTGCTAATGATGGGGCAAAGAAGTTGACTTGAAGGTTTAGTTGATTTAGAAGTTTTAGCTGCCACAGTACCCTTGAGCATCCTCCTGAACCTAAAAGCCATCTGTCTGTCTTACCATGTCTATGACCACTTAGCAGTATAAGGTCACAGTGAGCCTTCAGCTGCTGTGGGAAAGCACAGGACACAAGGCAGGGGAATTCCCAGGATGGGATGTCAGACCATTACAGGGCTCACACTTGGGCACAGTTGCTCTCTATGGGCGATTTTGCAACACTGATTCAACCAGCCACACATTTTTGGATCGTGGGAGAAAATCTAAGTACCCAGAGGCTACAGACACAAAGACAGGAAGGACATGGAAATTCCACACTAACCAAGTCAGGGCGTGCATGGATTCAACCAGCATCAAATGCATGTATAAATATCCATGTATTTGGATGCTTGAAGGTGTAATGTTTAATTTGCTGTCAATAAGAGACTGCTTTGCAGACAAAGGAAATTGCATGAAAGATAACGTTTCTGTCAGATGATTGCTTGAGGACCCAATGATTGTCCTCAAGCAATCAATTGGCTGCTGAGTCAGTGATATGAAAGTATCTGTCAGACGTCTTTGAAAAGCTTTTGATTGATACAGCTGTCCAGCAATATTAGAATCCCGGGACTTATTTTGCTAAGCTGTAATTAGACCCCATTTGGCACATAGTGTACTGGTTCAGTCTTCTGCAAATGTACGCTGTGCTCTCCTCAGTCATTTCGAATGGCCTTTTACGCTGAAAGCTGCACGACATCATCAGCTTCAACTGTGTCAACAGGAACATTAACTTATTTTCAGCAATTAAGTGAAGGAATCCTGAGGCATTCGAAAGGAATATGAATAAGCACAGTTTCTGTTTGTTCTCCCATCTCGTGTGTTTCTGGCTGCTTCATAATAACTTCAATTTGCTTTGTACCTCACTGTACATTGCTGTGTGTTCGAATTTGTGCAGCTACAAGGGATACCAATTGTACAGCTGGGGGTGGGGTGTGGTAAAATTTACATTTGACCTAGAAGCAACTGAGTTAATTTGTCGTGTTTGTTTGTCCAGATTAAATGACGAGGGAAAATCAATGCCCTGTGGCCTCCCCCTCTCATGCATTCAGTCACTATGGGAAATTTAGAGATACCAGTTCATGGAACTGCGTGTTTTTGATTGTCAGAAGGAAACCGTCGTTTCCAGAGGACATCCCCACAAATTCAGAACCTGCTAGAACCACACACAGATCCAGGGCCAGGAATCAGGCCCGCATTCATAGAGGTGTGAGGCTGAAGTGTGACCCACTTAGCCGTCATGTGCCCAGTTATTTTTGCAATTCTTAGTGAAATGGATGTTTTGGTGGGTATTTCTGGTTTATAAATTTTTCATTTTCCAAATTGACATGAGGGTATACAGTATTTCATAAGGTCTGAGCACTCCGCAGTGCCTGATGAATATTTGAAATAATTATCCCCCACACCAAAATGGTTAATAGATTTGGTTAATGTCACTGTTGGTGTTATTGCATCAGCTTAATCATTAAAGGTTAAGGATACAGCATGCCCTCCCCCCGCCATTTTATCTCCAAAACATGACCAACAGGTCAACCAGGTGTGGTCATGATCACCATCTGAGTTGGCCTGGAGAACAATTTAATTATATTTCATTAACTTCTGCATTACATAGTTCAAAAACCAAATCAAAACTCAGTCTGGCTGATGTATGGCAAGGAAGCTTCTTTCTTCACTGTAAACCAGATATGAAATTTGCATGTCTGAAGCATTAATATGCATGTGTGATATTTGTCTTGTATCAAACTGTGTTAAAACTGAGCTTACAATTATGCCTCAGGTATTTCCTGGATGTAAACCGTTGGTTTGCGATGACTTTCCAGGAAAACTCGCTGCTGTGCCTGGACTGTTGGCTCTCTGAGCCCATTTGGCACCAGTCTGTGTGCTAAGCTAATAAATAGGCGCACTACAAGTATTGTTGGAACAGTCTTGCCGTTTGCAAGCTTTATGCAGAGTACAGAGGAGAAAGCTGTTGCTTAAGGGTTGGCCATCTCTTTCCCGCCATCAGTGGATGCTATGCTGCCTAGGGCCCACAGGGGGCGTTGCCATCTGTGCAGTGAGATGCAGCTGCTGCTTACTGCAGGTCTGTTGCCAGGCTCCACGCGCCGTGTGATTCTCAATCCCTGCAAGACTTTTCAGGTGGAATCTTTCCATTTCCGCTTTTTGTGGAGTCTCTTCTAAGGAAGTGTTTCTGCTTGCTTTTTGCATAAACACTCAGGGTTTCTGGCCCGTGATGCAGTTCTGGTAGCTGGCAGCAAAGTGGGCCACCTTGCTGCCTGCCTGGCACACTTGGCAGGCCTCTTCAGCTACTGGTTCTGTCATCTGTTCTTTGGGGCCCCTCTTAAGTTGATTGGGGTCATGGAGGTCACTTCCTGCTTTGTTTTCCCTTGGCCATGCAGAATGCCCCGCGGCCCTTTTGGCTGTGCTCACACTCTACAACCTCAGAGGATCTCTCCTCTGATAAAGTGTCTGAGGTCAGATCAAAAGGCAAATCACTGAAGTGGGGCTGTGAATTTCACCCTTTTGAATTGCTGATTTAATGGTGCAGCTTGATCAGCATAAAGCCATTCATTCATATGCTCATTTTATGTCTCTGCGAGGTGATTTACTACTTTGTGTGCTTTTCTGACTGTTAAGTGTTTTACTGGGGCCTTCCTGGCTCTCTCTTAGTGCCAGTGCTCAGCACTGTCTGTCCTGGAGCTCGACCCCCCCTGGCCCTCAGGCTATAATCATGTTGATAGCGAAACTGTCGGGAGTAAATCCTGTGCCAGTCCAAAGGGCAGAAGACAGATTTGTTATCAAAAGGTTCCATGTTCAATAACTAAGCAGGCAGAGAGGCTGCTGTATGCAGGAGGTTTTGGTCTGTAACTGCTACACCGACTGTTCCAGAGCTAAGGGATCGTGGAGGTTGTTCTTCGCTATTTGGGAGGGGAGCAGCTTCTGCTCTGCCAGTGACAGGGGTCACCAAACAAATCTGGTTTGGCTGCCATTATTGCAACGTTTTTTTAAATTATTTTTTTACCCTACTCCAGCTAAGCACTGAAATGAAAATCTGTGGTAGCCTTCGCCTCTCAGGCATGGGGTCATTCGCTAATGAAAGCGGGAGCATCCCCTTCAGTCCACGTCCCCTGACCTGTCGGCTCGAGGTCGCAGACTCGTGCTGGACAGGCACACCTGGTAGGTTCTCCAGGAAAGGTGCGAGGAAGCCATCAAGGTGCTAGACGGCGAGAGTGGGAGCTGGAGAGCGGCCTGTCTGACCCTGATAACCCCTGGTTGTTGTGTAGGAGAGGAGGGCGTTTTCAGTGCAAACGGGGGGTCTGAGTGCTGCTGGGGGGCAAGGAGGGGGGTGGAGTGTGACTGCTGGTACTGATGATGCTGTCACTGTCTGACCTGCCTGCAGGGACCAGCTATCTCTCACTCCCTCGCACATACACACACACACACACACACGCGTGCACAATTCCACTGTACCATTTTGTTTAAATAGCTAATGCTACAATGATGGATCATTAACTACTGATAAATCCCAGTACAGTGATGGGTTGTTATCTGTCAGATAAATTTATTACAGGCCCTTACTGTTCAATTATACCAACAATTAACATTTCATTATCTTATATGCCTATAAATTGAACCGCACTTATAGATTTCATGTATTCATGAAATGTATGACCTATAATCTTACAGTAATCACTTATTCAGATATAAATCTGTGAAGCATCATAACTGGCTCATTTTTCTTTGTCTGCATAGGATATGTAGTCTGGCTCTGGAGGGTCATAATTTTCATTGTATGCAATATAGTTTATATTGGGTTTCTTGCATTCGTGTGCCTTTTATTCATGGCGTTCTTAAATGGTATCCTACATGACCTCCTGTGCACTCCTTTGCTGGTCACTGACTGCACATCCTTGATCAGTCTGCCTTGTGACAGTCTTTTCTGACTGCTTTGTTCAGAGTAGGTTAGATAAGTCCACAGACAGATCACATGATGCTCACACTGATGACAGTGTTTACCTGTCCTGTCCTGTCCTGTCCCATACCACGCTAGTAGCCAGCATTTAACACAATAAAAAACACGTGGCATAACACTGATACAGCAAAGTATAAACTCCCATTGGAACGGTTTGACTTTCCTTAGTGTTTAATTTTAAATCCTGAAAAATATAATTAAATGCCCAGGTAATACACCACATCCCCGACACAGACAGGCTCCCATTGTTTACGGCTGTAATTACAGATTAGTTGTATTCCTTAGAAGTGGCACTTGCACAGGCTGATGTTTTTGCGGTGGTTCACAGCTGAGCCCCAGCCTGGACAGCTCCGTGCTTGACAGCCAGTGGTGGTTTTGTTCGAATGCCAGTGTGCAGTTTACCGAACCCGCAGCGCAGTGCTGTCATCCAGTTTGCGCTGGCCTTCAAGGCTGGCCGCCCGGCCAGGCGGGCCTGTGTGTATGTATTCAGTAAACTACAAAACAACCCTTGGCTGTATTCATGTAGCAAAACTGGCTGTATTTTAAGCTACCTATTTGCAGTTTAAAATGGATGGAATGCAGGACTCCTATTTGGTTGTGCAGCACTTGGCGAAGTTGAGGGATTTAAGAAGCGTGAATTTGTATATTCTTTGGCAGCCGAGCCCACTGGTACACGGTCACCTGGCATGTGCCGTGCGGGTATTTTTTTTTCCTGCTGTCCAAAGACAGTTAAGCTAACTGCTGGATTGTGAGTAGAAGGTGGCAGGCTCTAAACTACCTTCCTGCTGCTGTCCTGTTACGCTGTAGTTGTGGACGAGCCTTGTCTCACTTGAATCTGGCACTGAGTATGTGTTGACCTGGTGTTGGGATGTGAATTAGTACTGTGAGGGTATTGTCTTCCCCCACAGATTTATTGGCTCGCCCATCTGCCCCCTGAGGTGTAAAGGCTCTTCCCAGCAATCGCGCAGGCCCCCCTACCCCCCCCACCCGTGGCCATCAGCGAGTCGCCGATTTGCTTGCGGAACAGTGTGAAACACTCTTGTCATTAGCTTTGTGTTGGGATTCAGAGGTCGGTAGGGGCCCTGTTGGCAGTCTGTCCTCACAGTGTTTTTCTTGGACGTTGTCTGGCTGAAGCAGGCCCTCATTCCAGATGCACTGCTGTGCGGCACAAGTCCACTGCCAGCGTATGAATGGTAGGATGTGGTATCAGCGGCTACTGGTCATTATATCGACTGCAGATGTCTTTGTGCAAATGGCTTTTTGGTATTATTTATTCTGTCCAACGTAAGGATAGGTTATTAAACTTTCTTTTTGAAGGGCTGAAAGGTCCTTTTAAGGCTACACAAACTTCTCTTTTCTGTGTGTGTGTAAATGCATGTGTGAGTGAGTGCATTAGGGTTGCAGCTATCGATTATTTTAGTAATCGAGTATTCTATCGATTATTCCATCGATTAATCGAGTAATCGGATAAGAAAT
>JAODLC010000113.1:23975228-23992902 GCA_026781145.1 Hippopotamyrus pictus
GCACTTTGTCTGGTTCCTCACCCTGGACCTGTTTGCCTTGGGTGACCCTACCAGGGGCATAAAGCCCCGGGCAACTTCGCTCCTGGGATTACAGGAAAACGCAAACCCCTCCACCACGATAAGGTGTCTGCTCGAGGAGGGGTAATTTTTATATAATATTTATATTATATTTATATTATTATAATTATGTAATATTATTCATATTAATCTAAATCTCCAAAATGATATTACTAAAGCTTTGAAATGGATCTAGTTGAGTACACCCCATGCTCCCCTTTAGACTCACCACTGTTTTCCTTCACTCCACCCGAGTTCACTATCTCTGCAACAGAACCGTCTCCTTGCTGTTAGTGTATAGACAGGCTCCAGTTCCATGTTAATTAAACTACGACAGCATCATGTTTACTGCTGTTGTATTATCAGTGTTTTTGTTTAGGTAAAATAGGGACTGCTTGGGCTGAATTTTGGTATACTTTTTTATTCACACATATGTCCATAAATACGTTTCTATCGCAGGTCTTTGTTTAGCCACAAATGTGAAACGCTCGCGCTTACCTTGTATTGGTTCCGCTCTGTGGAATGGATGCATAGACTGGGTGCTTTCTGTTGAGATGTTGAATCATTGACGTTGTGCTATTGTGGTAAGCTAATTCTTTTTTATAATGGACAGAATTTTCGCTTTTTTTCTGTTTGAAATGGTCCCAAACTTTTGACATTTTTTTCTGAATTTCCTCACTATTTTCCCTGTCTTCCACCAACGCACCAACGAATCAAACCTGCTACACGTAACACAGCGTAAGCACACTGTGCGACAGTAATAATCCTCCGAGTGAAACACGCTGATCACTAAGCGTGTAGTCGTGCGGATTACACGAAGCATCGAAGCAAAGAATTTGCATCGAGGATTTTTTTGTAATCGAATTCGAATTACTCGAAGAATTGTTGCAGCCCTAGAGTGCATGTCCCTGTGATTGCGTGTACCTATAAGAGTCAGCAGGGGGCAGGTGTGCACAATTGAGTGAATTGCTCTATTCATTGATAAACAAGACCTGCTCCCTAATCAGATAAGCTGACATCAATGATATGCCACTAATGTCTTCCCCTGTGACACCCCCCCCAAGCACTGGCTAATGAGATTAGTGTGACTGAGGTCTGCCTCAGTACATTTGGGAGCTCTGCACCCTCCTCGCTCACCCCTGTAAGAGGCCAGAGCGACTCCCTGGCCTTCCCGCTGCAGCTCAGAGTCAAAGGGTCACAGGTTACCTCACTGCTTCGCCTCGTCTCCCTAAGCTGGGGTTTGGTTTTTTTGTTGTTGCCCCAGGAAACCCCGGATCAACTCTCAGCTCGTGGCCCAGCAGGTGGCCCAACAATACGCCACCCCGCCCCCGCCCAAGAAGGAGAAGAGGGAGCGGACCGAGCGGCCAGAGAAGGACCGGCAGGATGGCGATGGGCCCGACAGGGTCCACCCGGACGAGGGGACGCCTGAGCGGGTTCACACTGACCTGGAGTGGCCTGACGGCATCCGTCCCGAAGCCAATCAGGTCCGTCCAGACGAGGAGAAGCCGGAGATGGAGAAGCTCGACAAAGAGAAGCCGGACAGAGAAAAAGACGTCACTCCCACCAAAAAGACCAGTGTGAAAAAGACAAAGTAAGTATCCAGACCGAGCTGCGTTTTAAACGTCGATGGTCCCTGGGCGGGGGGGTCTCACCAGCACCCACTACTCTGCTGTTCCACCCAGACCCAAGTCAGACACGCACCAGAGTCCCCCTAGTGAAAAACACAGCGTCCGGTCAGGAAACTCGACGAAGAGCAGCAACTCTCGCATTTCAAGGTAACCCTCTCTGTTCTTTGCCCTTAAGTAGCTCATGTCAGCATATGTCTGTGTGTGTGTCTGTTTGTGTATGCATAGTGAATTTGTTTTGTATCTTTGTTCCTGTGTGTTGTCTCCCAGTGATTTAGCTCTTCAGTCTCAGTTCCTGCCTTAGCTTTCCCTAATTTATGTCCTCCAGAAAAACCCATTTCTTTTATTAATTGAATTATTAATGAGTTTGTCTCCTGACTTGAAATGGAGCAGTAAACTGCCAGCCTGCCCTGTGTAGTGTGTCATTGTGTCTCGTTACGATATTCCCCTTCATGTTCGTCCCGTGCCGACTTGCTCTGTGTAGCATGTCACCATCGATACGTCTCGTCACGGGCCTCTCTCTCCGTCTTCATCCCGCGCCGACCCGCTCCGTGTAGCGTGTCGCCGTCGGTACGTCTCGTCGCGAAGCTCCCCGTCTGTGTTCACCCGGCGGCGGCCCGCTCCCTGTAGCATATCGGCGCGTCTCGTCACGAGCCCCTCCGTCCGTTTTCATCCCGTGCAGGCCGAAGCTGAAAAACGTGGACCGGAGCACCGCCCAGCAGCTGGCAGTGACGGTGGGCAACGTGACCGTCATCATCACGGACTTTAAGGAGAAGACGCGCTCCTCGTCCACCTCCTCGTCCACGGCGGCGTCCAGCACTGGATCGGAGCAGCAGCAGCACAGCTCGGGCTCCTCCCGCGCCTCCACCCCCAAAGGGCACCTCTCCACGGGGCACGACGAGTCCTTCTGAGGACGTCCGGCCGGAGGGGCGGGCGGGCGGGCGAGCCGCGTGTAAGGAATGCAAATGCACTTGGACGCGCAAGCCCCTCCCACTCGCGCCTGTCCCGCGACGGAGCCCGGACACTAACCCATTCCGTAATTTTAACACGTTTTCCCCAAGGATCCTTTGTAAATGAATGTGTTGCTGAATCAACGTTTCTTATGGAAGAAATTTTTGCTCTGCGGTTTCCATGTACATTTTAGCCATTTTAACCATCCGTATTTGTTATTTATTGCTAGTGGCAATTGTATATTTAGCAACAGTTTTCATTCTGTCCAGACATTTTCCAGTAGCAGTTCTTGGCTTCTCCCCCCACTTCGGCCCACTGTCCTACACGCGCACACACACACACACACACACACACACACACACACACACACACAAAGCAATTCCTGCATCTTGACATGATGCCTCAACGGGACCCACTGTGAAGAATGGGACCATCCATCCATCCATCCATCCATCCATTCATTCATTCATTCATCCATCCATCCATCCATCAGTCCTCCCTCTGAAACTGCCAGTAGCATAGCGCTGACACCCAGGAGCAAAAAAAAAAAAACCTCCTTGTCTGCACTTATTCTCCCCACCAATTATTCACAATACAACCTTTCCAAACCACGGTGGGGGGGCTTTTCAGAAGCATCGGTCAGTTTGCGTTCCAGACGGCACTGAAACACGCTTTACACGCGTAGCTTCAGCGACGGCAGCGCTGCAGTTACAGACGGGACAGAAGACATGCTGGAATCGCCAGGGGGGTGGGGTATGTAGTTTAATTACATACCCGAATTTCACGCTTCCCAACTGTGACTCTTGGAGTATCGTGGTAAATCGGCTCATGCTTCCGTCCCGGCCATCTGTTTTTTTTGCCCTCTTTTTTTTTTTTTTTTTTTGAGATTGGCTGTCCCCGGCCGAATGATTTATAGGTGCAAATATTTCATTCTGTTTTTGCTGGTGCTGATGGGACAAATAGTTGGGCAGCTGAAGAGGAGGAGGAGCTGCCGTTCCTTTTATTGTCATGGAGATACACGTTTTTTTTTTTTAAAAAACTCCATTATCTGAGTGAAGGCAACTGAGAATAGTCAGACTGAATTACAATGTTTAATTCACATTTTTTTTTCCCCTCACTACTATTGTATGAAATAAAATGTTCATATCAACAGGTGATAAAATAACACATTACCTTTTGAATTGTATTAGACTTGTATAAGTAATACAAGTGTTGTAAATGATATGTTAATTTTATTTATTGAAGGACCAAAGGAATTTAATATGGTTAAATGGAGAAAATCGTTCAATTGTGTGATATAAATCAATTTTAAATAAAGAATATACATTTAAATGGTAACTTGTGTGTTTGCATGTTTTGTTTTTTTGGGGGGCAGGTGGGGGAATTATGTCTGAGAAGTTATTCTTTCTGTGGAGGGTATAAAAAATGTAAGCCCATGTTCATGTACGTAGTGTAATTACCATTTAGGAGTATCTGCTGAGATGTCAGTGTAATTACCATTTAGGAGTATCTGCTGAGATGTCAGTCCAGCAGCCAGAGTAGAACATATGTGCATTAGGTTAGACCGTAAGCCCAAATGTAGTTTATCACATTCTGCTTTGCTTGTTACTGGCCCTGTAAAACAAAAAAACCCCCCCCCCCCCCCCCCCCCACAACACAGTGCTTCCCAACCTTTCTGTCCATGTCTTAAAGTAGGCGTGGAGAGGTCATGGATCACGGACCCTGTTCCTGGTCTGGTGTTCCTGGTTGGTGCTGCTCATGTTTCAATGGTGAGTATGTAGATCAGCTGGAAAGCACACACTGTGTTGCTCTCGCCATTTTTCTTTGCTGTGTAGTTGCTGTGTATGCATAGATCGCTTGCATTTGCACATGAAATCTTGTCCTGAAATGGAATGTAACTAATATAAAAAAAAAAAAAAATGAAACTTAACGTATAGGGGAAGATGTCAATATCTTGTTATATACAGTATATAGTGTGTCCTGTCTTGGTCCTGTAATATGAGGTTTTCCTTTGTGAAATTTAGTCTTGCCTATCGTCACTGTCCAGTTAAAAACATGCATCTCCAAAATTCCATTATTTTAGGAAAACAACTTTGCAGAAAATAAACCTCAGACCATGTAATGAGACACCCTTCGCATCAGAAATGGAAACCTATCTATACACAGCCGTCAGGTAACGCTTTAATATTTAAAGTGGATTGTTGTCAGCAAGACAAATAAGTCAGTGTCGACAAGATACATATTAATCTCACCTTATGTTCATAATTAACAGTAGGTAACAACGATAAGTTGATAAATTGAGCAATATAATCCATACAAATGTCCATCATAAAATATAACTAATACTAACATAAATACTATTTAAATAGATGCCTTCGCAGAATATCTTTTCATTAGTCAATTGGATGTCAAACACTGTCCATAGACAGCGGAGAATGAGCAGAGAAAAGTCACAATTGTCAGTAAGTGGACATATGCAGTTTTCATCAGAGAGTGATATGCTGTTCTCATGTTACTTTATGGTTTTCTAATAGACAGTATTAAATTATTTTTTTAATGGCATTTTCCTGTAGACATTAAACAATGGTTTCTTATGGTCTGTCTCATATCCATGCAGTCTGGTCTATTGTGGACAGCGAGCATTAACCTTGAAATTCCCTCTCGTTTCTCTAAAGGGGTATGGGGGGGGCAGTAGGAATTTGGACAATAGCCAGCTTTATGAAAGTTCCTGCTCGGTGAAAGGCTTTACTTCTGATAGCACTTAACAATTAAAGAAAAAGTCATGAGAAGACAGAGAAAAAGAGCAACAGGTTTTTTTTTAATACAGTTGGTGGTTTAAAATAAAGCAACATCACTGGGGGACTGTGGAACCAGTCCAGATTCTGGGGGACGCTCCAGTGGTTTCTGTGCTGTGAGAATGGCTGAAGGGCCATGAATAGGGCCCTCAGTCAAGGTGCGGGGCTGCTGGCACGCAGCCCGCTTAACCAGTGATGGATACATGTAGAGATGGATTTCTTTGAAGGGCTCAGCTTCTGAATGGCCATCTCCTCTGATTCAGTCTCAGGCTGCCCTGGAGGCTCCCAAGAGCCATTCCGCTCGATGGGTTTTAGCGCAGCACTCATTTAGCACATAGCTGTTGGGTCCTTCCTCTTGCAACCTACATACCTAAGAAAGAAATTGCGTCGGGATAGACAGACGATTCACATCTGCAGGACAGGGAAGGATCATTTAGCTGGGTCAATGAACGGATTTAGTTTCCAGCACAAAAAATGAATTTCACCACATTGTTACAGATGCAAAGCTATATTTAAATTGTTGTTGTTAAAAAGGTATAGACAATGCATGATATGGCAACCTAGTGAAGGTTTCTCCCTTTGATTTGGCCATCTGCCAAGTGGGAAATGTGTAGGGCTTCATGAGATGCTTCTTAAAACTTGCTGATGTTGCAGTGTTTGTTGATGTCTCAACAACGTGACAGCCATGAGACCCCATGGTGGAATCTTGTATGTTTGCTGATGGCCTGGTCTGGAAACTTCATGAAATCCAGAGGGATATGTTTAGGATATTCCAGGTACTTCCTTATATAGTTAAATAGTTTGTGCAGAAAAGTACATGCAAATGTCAGTTGCATACAAAGTGTTTATATTTATAACATTAACTGCTATACATGTGTGTGTGTGTGTGTGTGTGTGTGTGTGTGTGTGTGTGTGTACACACACACACTTCTATAATGTGTGTGTAATTATAACTATCAATCAATCATAACTATTATATAAGGGTTAGGGTTAGGAATCAAACAGATCTGTAAATTATTCCACCAATTAAGTTCACAGGCAGAAATATTGTCCAAAAATGGAAGTTAAATGGAACACAGTTACACAGAAACATATATGGAAAATACTGTTATGCCAAGTAGGACTCAAACTTCAGTGCCAAGGATCTGCAGAAATGTTTGGCTGATACAGGAATAGTTGTTCACAACTACATAATGCAGCGTACAATAAATAGTGGTCTGCATGCAGGGTTGAAAGCAGTTTCTGCAACCTCACGAAACTAATACTTAATGTATGCATATAAAAGGCTAAGTATGCCTGAAGCTTTTTGAAACAAATTGTTTTGGGTTGATGAAAAAAGAAAATTGAATTATTCAACCATAACTGCAGATATATTTGGAGAGAGATGGGTGAATCATTTGAAGAAAAGAACACATTTCAAGTGTGTGGGTGGCTCTATTATGCTTTGGAGATTTGTAGCAGCCAGTGGCACAGGAAGTACTGCTTGGATGGAAGCAAGAATGGATTCAAGTAAATATCATCAAATCCTATAAGTAAATGTCCGCATCTGGTTGAGAGTATCAGAAAGGAGGTTGGACAATTCAGAAAGACCATTACCCAAAACTCACATTAAGACCAACTATGATGTATTTATGGCAAAGCTGGATGAATGTTTTGGAATGGGTATCAGCCCTAGAACCTCATCTGTGGCGAGATCTCTAACATGCAGGACACACAAGTGTATGTAAGGTATAGCAGTCATGTGTGGAATAAAAGGGGATGAAATTCCAAAAGCAAACGCCAGCTACAGGAAGCGTTGGAAAGATGTTCATCTGCTGGAAGAATGTGTCATGAAATATTAGCTTACAAGGTGCCCATGTGCAATTTTATTAACCGCAAAAAAATTTCATGTTATTAAGCAACATCTCGTGTCTACAGGTTAGTTAAAACGCTGTACAGATTTATTGAAATGCATTTTAAACTGGGGAGGGCAAACTTTCGCATGCTACTGCATTTGAAGAGACATGCAGTAGGTGGAGAGGTTCAAACTCACCTCATGCAGGCCTAACAGAGGCCCAGGATCTGAGTGAAGTGCAACGTGCTACCTCAGTCTGGCCAGACCTTTGCTTCACGTGCAGGATTTCACCACTCCATCCCTCCACAGGGACAAGAACTCCCAATAAAAGTCACGATAAAGAATTTACGGGCCCGCCGCTGAAGAGCTCACAAAATGGAACTGTAAATCTTTTCTCGAGAGTCTTACCTCATTTTTCCGTTTTGGCCTTTTACAGCTGGTTTGTGTTTTTTTAGGTCCATTCCAACAGCTGGCCAGAATCAAGAGGAAACACTTGGCCTTAAGTAAACCCATACTTTCCCTGAATGCTCTGAAATATTAAGCATTTTTGAGTATAGATTAGTGGATTAGTATTCCCTAGGTGAATGGTCATTATTTAAAAGATTGAGGCAACAAAGAAGAGCAAAATGCACATTGAACTAATGCTGCCAGTATCTGCCCTCATTATTTTCTGCTCTATTCTCACTTATCCACCAAGGTCCCAATAACCTGCCTGACCACCCAAAAGGCATGTCTAATGAGATGCTTGTGAATTTATTGTCACTGACGTTTCATAATGTAATCTACCAACTTCGTGACATAATTCTTTTTGTTTTCCATTTTCATTAGGAGCCGTAATTGTCTAAAATGTCATTTGTGTATTGACTGAATGGACAGATTTGTCCAATGGCCTCCTGGGAATCACATGCACTGATTAATGGGATGAATTTCTAATCCTCTTAATTTAACAATAGGCACTCTCTGAGAAGTGCCCTGTTCTTTACCACCATAGACCATTGCTCTTACTAATTACTATAGATTACTTTGTGCAGCTAGATGCAATTTGTAATCATACTTGACCTGTTCAGCAAGCTCCATTCATTATGTATGTAGTCCTCTGCAGAGCTGCGTTGCTAATTGACAGGCAGTTAGCGCAGCTGGCTGCTGCTTGCTTTGTCTGACCTGGCCAATACAGTCATCTCTTGTCCCAAAGGCGATCGACACTCACACATTCGCTGAGAAGTTAAACGCCCTCCATCTGACAAGTGGCCGGTGTTTTGTCGCCGGCCCCCTCATCACTTCACGTATGACGCTCCTCCGGATGCGAGCCGGTGGGTTTCTCTGGATACTGACCGTGCGGACACATTGCTGACTCAGCAGATGCACTGGGAATTCCTCAACATGTAACTAAAACACAATTAAGATGTAAAAAGGCTGCGTGGCTTACCCGTCATTTATCAGAAAAAAATAAACCGAGGTCAAAACATTTAAGTTTCATTTATCTGCCTTTCCCTGCATAGCTGCCTTGGAAAAAAAACACAATAAAATGAATTGAAACATATTAAGGTCAGAATTATATGCAGACATAACCGTGGTTTTTTTCTCCCCTTAAATTACATCATTAGAGTGACATAAATGCAGTGCTAGAAGGACATCTGGTTAACCAGACCGTGCTGCACCATTCCGAGTTAGATTGCCCGCAAACGTTCCCAAGATCCCCGGGATTAGGAGCTCTTCCAATTTGGCAGCAGTGGGCTCAGTCCCATCTTCACTTATCAGCGCGCTTGTCATCCTTTGCTGGGGACTCTTCATGCTTCACCATTTTATTGGTTGGTTCCCCATAGGTATCCATTGTTTTTTTTTTCTTTTTCAAAGGGGAAAAATACCATCCCAGTGAGGTTCATTTGGTGTATTTTTAAATTACCGCTTGGCACTCTTTTTCATTGGTGTCACCTGCCCCCCAGGTCCCTATACTTCAACCCCCACCCACTCATTTAATGTTCAAAACAAGCTGCTGATTGGACTCTCCCTCTCTGACCCCCGTTTCCATCTGGGGATGGTGCAGCCTGGTGGCTGGAGGTTTTGTCTGGCAGCAGAAATGCTGGCAGGCAGTTGTGCATCTGCTGGGGAGTCCAGCCAGCATGGCTGGAAAATCAGGCCAGACACAGTGTACCCAGTGTAAAGAGCTGTCTGAAGGGCCACTCAGAGACCCTCCCGATACCATGGACAAGCCACCCTCAGATGTGACCGTGCTGTGACATGTTGCATGCAATGGGCAGCTGCTCTGAATGCGATTTGCACTGCTGGGTCACAGTGGGTGTCTGAAGTGTGAATCTGTGTGTATGTACGTGTTTGGATTATGTTTATATTACATTGTGGGGACCAAATGTTCCCCCACAGTGTGATTAAAAACCTATGATTTTGACACGGTGGGGACCATTTTTCAGGTCCCCACAAAGTTCTGTGACTGCAATCAAAAAAGTAAGATTGCCAAAACTATTTTGTTAAGGTGGTTGTGTTGGGATTAGAGTTTTCCCCATAGAAATTAATAGAGAGTCCTCACAAAGATTTAATTACAAACCTGTATGTGTGTGTGTGTGTGTGTGTGTGTGTGTGAATTTGTGTTTGGATTATGTTTATATTACATTGTGGGGACCAAATGTTCTCCACAATATGTGTGTCTGTGTGTGTGCTCTTTTTAGAGACCACAGTCCACTTCTGATGCGTCACCAGAAAGGTTTAAACAACAGCACACAACAGGAGTTATTTTAAAGCTGTTTTTTTCCATGATACCAAAGTTTGCTCTGTGAGATTCTTATTCTTTACTTTCTCTTTGTCCCAGTGTTTTTATTGACCGGACAACTAATAACAGAGTGACAAGAAACAGAGGGGAACCATTTTTCTATTTTTTATTCCCTTTCTGCTTGTAGGAATTGGAAAGCTTGCAAATTTATTAAAAGCCCTAAAGCAGACTATGATAAAGGCGGTTTCTCTTATTAAAGCCATTACAAGCAATAGAGAAAACATGCCGTACAATGTTGGAAGCAGACAGGGCACCAATAATACTGCTCATATTGCAGGGAAGCTATTCAACATTTTCTCCTGGAAATACACACTAAATAAGCGGAGACTTGAGCTGCCCAATGCATTAAGGCCTGGTATATTTTTAGAGTAAGTGGCATATGTATAATTTACTACAATAATGTTTTAAGTGCAGGCCAGCATTGAGAGACTTACTGGGAATGTGTCGTATGTCTGGCTGCGGGCACTGTGCCAGGATGCTGTCGGCGTACCTCAGCTCACCGTGTCACCGGCGTCCTCGCCGCCATCTCAGCGCACGCGGGGCCGCAATCAGCGTGCTCCACGCCAGCTGGCACTGTCTAAACTTTGCATAATGAGCGTGCCCTGACAGAATGCCCCCCCCCCCACTCCTAGCCCGTGTGGCGCTATTGTTCCTGAGACTGGCCTGCCATGAGTGAGTGTCGGAGCAGCACCGGAAACTAAAATGCCACGGCGGCCTGCATTCTTACACAGCCCTTGGTCACAGGGCAGACGTTCTACACCGAGGGCCTGTACTTGTATAGAGAATTATAAGTCACTAATGAGATATTTAATTTTCCTAGGTATAGAAGTTTCTCGATAATTTGCAGGCATCGCATGGAAGGCAATTGATGCTTGAACCAAGTGAAGTATTAGTGTTGTAAGCTAGTACTGTCAGTGTGGGTGTCATTTGGATTTTGGGGGTCCACCTTCTGCACCTATTTCTCCTTGTTTTTCTTATATACATGTCATTTAGCGGGGGGGGGCACTCACCTCCTAACACACCCCTAACACAGTTAGGCCTTCTGACAGAAGCCTGGCAAATTAGCTGCTGTGCCTGCAGCACATACTTAAACTGCAGGATATTCAATTACTAATTTAGAAATGACACCATGGTGTTAATTTAAAGCCTTGGGCTTTTCTCGCCGCCCCTGACACTCCACCTCACAGTGGCTCCTTCCCTTTCATCGAGCTGGAATTCCCGGCCGGTGTCGCCACGGTGAGGTCCTCCCGAACCAGACCGACCTGATGTGGTGCAGGTTGGTCCAGGCAGCCGCGGCTCCCACTGCATGGCACAGTGCTGCTGCTTCCGTGCTGTTTTTGTTCCAGCATGCTTGGTTGACATGGGAACCAGAGGAACCAGGGCTCTGGGGACAGACTTTGTGTATTTTGGGGAAGGTTCGAATGCACCTATGAAATTCATGTCGGCCCATGATGGAACCAAACTTGCCATTTTGGAATGTAAGTTTTAGCAGCACAGTGATTGGATGCGTGGCACGACAGCCTGTGAGTGTTTCCGCTACCCACGGCTCTCTCCCTGAGTCTGCGTGCAATTTCTTCGTTCTTCCTCTGTTTCAGTACTACCCCAGTTTCCTTATACATTCCAAAAATATGTGATTCGATAAATTGCCAATAGTGTGTCATTGTAGATAATGTGTCCCATCACGTCCAGGGTATATCTTGCCCTGTGTCCTGTGCTTCCTGGCGTAGTTACCAGGCTCACGATGACCCTGAACCTGGGTAGACAGTGTGGATGGCATGATATCACATTTTTTTGCAATCCCGATACCGATATTAACATTATGTATATCTGGCGATACTGATACCAGTCTGATATTTTTTCCACCTTTATCAATTTCTAAGTATTAATTAAATGAGAGTTTGCCATGCATTGATATAAACATCTGCATTTAGTGTACTGGTATTGTCTGAGTGGCCAAATTAAAAAACACAATCATATACCCCAACTAAGCATTTCTAGTCAAAAAGTACACATAAGTCTCCAGTATATAATGTACAATGGATAACAGATAAAACTTTTGAGTAGTGATTAATCAAACTTTATAAAATATACAAGCCTGAAGTTGGTATGAATTTTACTGTGTTCAGATTTATGAAAAACCAGCACTAGTCTTGGATACATTGGCCTTTGCAGTTCTGTTTCTTTTTTATCCTTTCAGCATAAAGCACTGTAGTAATTCCTCACAGCTGACAAGACAGCTCCAACCCACATGGGTTGCTGGACAATTAGTCCTCGCAAGACCCTTACTTGTATTTAGGGTATGTCACCACGACAACAAGGATTTTCACAGGCTAGACCTATCTCTGACGGAAATTTGGATCAGTCCCCTCCCCCCCAATATTCAATCCAGCATTTTTTGTCGGTATCAGTCCAATACCAATAGCGGGTATTGGATTGGTGCCATCTCTAGTAAATGGACTACGCATGGTAGTTTTTTTCCCACTAAAAATAAGATCAGTGGCAAGGGCAATAAGGGCAATTGTCTGATGCACCATCTTCTGAGGGGGTGCCGACCACAGTGCCTCCCCCCTTTCCATAACTTTAAACATTACAACCCCCCTCCCTTCAAAAACATTTATAGTCACCAACACCATGATGCACTGCTCAGATAGTGTAATATTTGTATTATACTAAAAGGACCAGATGCCTAGATGTACTCGTACAGTATATAGAAATAAATACACAGTATCTCAGATAGACTGAGGTATACTGTAGAATCTTATGGCTCCAAATTCTGTTGTGCTAACAGCATGAGTGAAACATTCTGTGACAGAAGAGCAGACCTGTTACAGTGCAGCATTAAGCTGACTGTCACCGCTGTTGTTGTCATCATGTTATCTCAAGTCCGAACCAGTTCGCCTTGGTGCCTTTTAAAAATGAGATTGTACTACTTAGCGTATATTTTGGAGCAGACACGGCCTTGATTGGGCATCTGCAGACATTCACTTCACTTGAGGACACTGTGTACCAAATTGAATTTCTTGGTCACCAAGGAAACTGCTAGAAAGTTTTGAGAAAATGGAATCTCTACCTTCTGTTCTACTTTTGTGTTTAACTTTCAGTGTCATTTTGTATGAATTTCTACTCAAACAATAATAATAATTCTCTTTTGAAAGCACATGCAAACTCCACACACAAAGCAGAGCTTTGAACCCCCCAGGGCTACCCACCGACCCACGAAATACTGTTATGCTATTGCTGTTTAAACTGCCATAATTACCAAAACACGGTGAAATTGAATATATATTCTATATTCACTTCATCTGTACTGTCAAATAAAACAAACCAGATTTCAGGCTAAAATTGAAATTAAACAGAAGGGAAAGCTGTGGGTAAGTTGTCCAGGTTCATGGTGTGCATCTGCCATCTTGTGGTAAGAGTCAGTCTTTTCACATCTTTCTCTCCTGTTTCTGTCCTCTCGTTAACTGGACATATCCATTAAGTTATATAACTGTATCAACATACTGAATCTTGTCTGTACTATAAATGATAGGATGACTTTGGCATTACTAATATATGATCAATTTGATTTTCAACATTTACTCATATTTTTTACATTTACCTTTTATGAGTTGCAGTAGACGGCATTTGCTAAAAAAAAAAAAAAAAAAATCCAAATTGGTTGCCAATTGGTAATCAAACGTGTAATGTTTGTGTAAAAATGTTCCTGCACTTTTAAATTTAATTAAAATGAAATGAAATAATAATTAGAGCTGTCATGATTACTCAAACTCAATTATTAAAAAGCATCGATTACATTTCCCCTTCTTAATTACTTGTTAATACGGCAGAATTAAGACGGAGCCCAAATAAAGATGGAGCCCAAATAAAGAGCGTAAGCATCATTTGTGTGGGGGCACTAGATATTAAAAGCATATGAGAATGCAATCGGCTGTCAGTATTGAGAAGCAGAACTTAAATATCACCCCAGCACGACCACAATGCAAATAAATCTTAAAATAAGATTCAGACTCAGGTTTAGACGTTCATGCGATGTTAGACATACAGTATGTATGTCTAGTTTAGCATCTCGATGTAGTCTAATTTTGTCATCACTTTGACTTTAATTATTTTGCCTTTCATGATTGCTATATGTCAAAATAATCGCTGCTTAAACGAAGGTTAGTCTCGTCCCTTTTCCCGCATCATTTTACATAATATGGTACATAATAACCAATTAATGTTAATTGCTTTTTGTTAACATGCTGTGTGTACCCTGCAATGTGTGGTCGGTCCCTGCCTTGCACCAATCACAATGTATACGTTATATTAAATAATATACAAATGATTACTCGATGATTCCTTAGATTAATCGTTAGATTACTCGATTATTGGTTTAATCGATAATGGCACCCCTAATAAAATAATTAGGGTCAGGTATTTAAAGAATTAAGCATACACTGAGCTAATTTCAGCCAGCTTTGGAGAATATAAATCTGGGTTGTCAAAGTTTGACCAGTATTTATGTTGAGTTCCACGTTTATAATTTACTATGATTTTTTTAATGCATGGTATTGTTCTAAGCATTGTGAGGAATCTGCAGTATCCATCTTTACAATGGCAGGCTTTTTACCAGGATCCTGTCTTTAAATTCCAGCAAACGGCTCTGCGGTTAGCAAAGCACACCCTGGCACTGCGACCCACCCTTCATTGTTCTCCAAGTAGGGACTCGTCACAGAAGCCATTGTCCTGCCAAAATTTCTCCAAAAGCAAGGCATTGAATCCTGCAGGAAGTCCCAGTAGACTGTAAATCACTATTTTGTGGACTTCTTTTTGTCTCAGTTGCTATTAGCATTTCCAACTCTGGCATTAGAAAGGCATGGAATAGAAATGGGAACCATGGCTGAGAGAAACCACTGTTCACCAAGATGACCATGAATACTTCTCTTAAGCTTAGTAACGGCAGGTTGCATGAACCTCAGCACTCAAGCAAAACAATGTTCTATGGGAAGTTTCTGGTTAGGAAACCACTTCTGGATGTCAAAACCTCATACCGATGAGGTTCCAGTGAATTCTCAGGTCATCCTTCCATGAGATGAAGCTGAGGTGTGGTTTGGTCATACACCAAAACAATGAGTTCAAGCAGCTCTGCAAGGAGGAGCACATGACAGATTGACTGATTAGTTTATACGGGAAACATGTGATTGTAGTGTAACCAATTAGTGAGTGTAAAGTGGTGATTAAGAATTTCCTTGGTGTACTGAGAAGTATATAACCTGACACTTTATTAGTAGAGACTATTTTTTTTGTTCTTTTAGGTTTTTTTTTACAAACACTCCTCACTTAACGACCGACTTCTGTTCCTATGACTAGGTTGTTATGCAAATTGTTTGATAAGCAAGGAGCCAGCCTTTACTGATATTTTAAGCATACTGTACTGGTAGTGGGTTTGTATCGACCATCTTTAGATATTGTTTTAATGTTACATTTACACCAATTATATCATTTTGTATTTTTATAAATAATTCAAGGACAGATGCTGACATGCAACGCTGCTGTTTCCATGGCTGAAGTTCTCATACAGCGTACTATACTGACTGGTCGGTGAGCTGACTGTATGTCCAGCCAGTCATTAAACAGGTAGATTGTTAAGTGAGGAGTATCTATACTTGATATCCAGTGTTTATTGCAGATAACATGTGGTGTTAAATATATAAGCATGCAGAAAATCATGCACAATGAGGCAGTTACACACCTGGGTGAGTTTAGTTTATTTTAAATCAGAAATTTACAAGTTCATCCTACACAGGCATTCTGCTCACGATTAAGCAAGTTCTTCATAGCAGCTTAATAGGAACCATTTTAACCAGTGCTATGAATATTCAGGTATTAGGATCAGAGGTGTTCGCTTTCTTTCAGTGGATATCCAGGAACGTAGATTAACTGGTAAATCGAGAACTTCACCTTCCAGCTCAGCTCCCTCTTCACCATGACAGAACCACCCCAAAACCCTACCACTGAAGAATTTTTGACTACTTCAGTGACCTCAGCCTTAGAGATGGGCAAGTCCCCCCCTCGAGTTTTCCAGCTCTACTTCCAGCAAGGAAGGTGTATGAGTGGAATTCAAGAGATCCTG
Source organism: Hippopotamyrus pictus (assembly GCA_026781145.1). Taxonomy (NCBI): domain Eukaryota; kingdom Metazoa; phylum Chordata; class Actinopteri; order Osteoglossiformes; family Mormyridae; genus Hippopotamyrus; species Hippopotamyrus pictus. Next base: position 23,991,388 of record JAODLC010000113.1, read on the forward strand.
AATATTCTTTCCACCGCCCGACTATATCCCCAGTTGAGGTCAACAGTTCTCCATCCCTGTTGTGAGCAGCATCGGTAAAGCCTTGTTTCCCTCCATGAATCATCTGATGATTTGCCAGAACTTTTTTGAGGCTGACCGAAAGTCCTTCTCCATATCTTTACCAAATTCCTCCCACACCCAGGTTTTTGCTTCAGCAACTGCCAAAGCCACTTTTCGCTTATCCTGTCAGTACCTGTCAGCTGCTTCAGGAGTCCCACAAGCCAACCAAGCTTGGAAGGCCTCCTTCATTAGCCTCTTTTAGGCCTTTAGACTTCTTTAGCTTGGCGCTGCGACTGGCACCAACAACCTGGAATACCAGAACACGGCTCATTCAGACTCAATGTCTGCTAACTCCCTTGGGATGCCAGAGAAGTTCTGCTAGAGGTGTGAGTTGAAGTTGACAGCTCAGCTCCTCTCTTCACCTGAGTGTCCAAAACATATGGATGCAGATCCGATGATACAATTACAAAATCGATGACAAAAACTGCGGCCTAGGATGCTCAGGTATCAGGTGCACTTAAGAACACCCTTATGTTCAAACATAGTGTTCGCTATGGACAAACTGTGATTAGCACAAAAGCCCAATAACTGATCACCGCTCAGATTCCAATCGAGCAGGCTATTTTTCCCAATCACACCTTTCCAGGTTTCACTCTTGTTACCCACATGGGTGTTAAAGTCCCCCAGCAGAACATTGGAATCCCCAGAAGGGGCACTTTCCAGCACCCCCTCCAAGGTCTCCAAGAAGGCTGGATATTCTGGATTGGTGTTCACCGCATACAGTCAGAGCCCTTCTACCGACTCGAAGTTGAAGGGAGGGGACTCTCTCATCCACCGGAGTAAACTCCATCACGCTGGCACCAAACTGGGGGCTATAAGCAGACCCACACCTGCCCAGCACCTGTCCTCATGGGCAACTCCGGAGTGGAATAGAGTCTAGCTCCTCTCCAGGAGTTTGGTTCCATAGCCTAGGCCGTGCGTTAAGGTGACCCCGTCTATATCTAGTCAATATCTCTCTACCTCCCGCACCAGCTGGAGGGTCTTTTCCCACCAGAGAGGTTACATTCCATGTACCAAAAACCAGTTTTGGCTGCTGATGATCAGTTCATTGTAGCCTTTGACTACCACCTGATCTACACAGCACCCAACCCACTGTTCACTGTCCCATGTATAGGCTGCGGTTAACACCAGTGCAGCGATAGCTGCGTTTGGAGTGGTGCCGTGACTGAGAAGCATGAACTGATGACGAGTGGTGTTGTACCATGTTCAGAGATGAATTTCAGTCCTGCATGACCACGGATGACTGTCGTGTGCGTACGGTGGTGCTGACGGGAGAGGACCAATCCTGCCAATGTTGTGGAGAGACTCCTGACATAAAGGTGTGGGGAGCCATAGGGTGTGACTTCAGGTCATCTCTGGTAGCGATTCGGGGGACCCTGAGGGCACAGCGCTACGTCAGTGACATCCTGCGTCCGC
>JAODLC010000113.1:24002687-24022462 GCA_026781145.1 Hippopotamyrus pictus
TAAACAGATTCAGCTCAGCTAACCTCTCCTCATAAGACATTCCTCTAAGACCAGGAATCATTCTTGTAGCCCTACGCTGCACCCTTTCCAAGGCAGCAATGTCCTTTTTAAGGTATGGTGACCAAACCTGCTCACAATATTCTAGGTGGGGTCTTACCAAGGAATTGTATCATCATATCATCACCTCCCTTGACCTTACATTTATCTATGTTAAATTTCAATCGGAACAATAGTGGTCCTAAAATTGAATCCTGCAGTACCCCACTATGAACGCAGGCCCACTGTGACATTCTGCCCTCTAATAACTACTCGCTGCTTCCTGGCTGTTAATCAGTTTTCGATACAAGCTGCTACAGTTCCTAAAATCCCTGCAGCTTTGAGCTTAAGCAAAGGCCTACTGGAAATCTAAGTGGATCACATTGTAGGCCTTTTTGTGATAAATTACACTTGTAGCTTCCTCAAAGAACTCAAGTAAATTAGTTAAACAGGATCTACCTCTCCTAAATCCATGTTGGCTATCCCTCAGAATGTTATTTGAACCCAGGTAATCTACCATTTTCACTTGCATTATAGCTTCCATTACTTTTCCAGTTATGCAAGTTAAATTGATTAGCCTATAGTTTGCTGGATTATTTCTATCCCATTTTTTGAATATGGACGTCATATATTAGCATTCTGTGATAATTTGTTGTGAAATGTCGTTATTCAATTTGGAGATTTTATTTTGAAACGTCGCTTACTGTCAACAGAGCATGTGCACACACAACAGGATTATTTCTTATTTTGACAATTTATTGGATGTAGTAATTGAATAAGCAAGGTGTATATGTAATTAAACAAACGTACGTGAATTTGTTAATGTGGGGTTTGCACGTTTTTGTAATATTTTAAGAGTAAATATAGAGAAGATCTGTGAATGTCTTGCTAATATCTAACCCACTGCTAACTTTCCATCAGTCAGGTGTCGCTGAAAATTTCTGCTATGGTAGCAAATTCTGGCAAGGGAGCAAAAATGGCAGAACGCCAGCGTTTAATGCCATTGCAACGCAAAGTAAAGTATATTTTATACCTAATTCTAAAATTGGCTGTAGTGTGTTATACGACTGGGCAATGTCACCTAGTCAATCATAATCATTTTCATCCTTGCTGTTTAACTTTTTAAGTCAAACCTAGACTGTCACAATCTGGTTTTTTATGATTCCTTTCGGCCTTCCCGTCTCATCATTCTTGGGCTTATTAATATTTCCATGTCATTCAGTGTGTTTAGCTGGACTTATGGGGTGATTGTTGCCGCGTCAAACCCCGACTCCTGCAGCCCAGCGCCCCGCTTCGGCGGCCGGTCTGTGCGGACGCTGACCGGCGTCGGACGCGGGGGGCGGGGGCTTATGCCGAGCTGATGACGCGGAGTACAGGGCCGTGAGTCAGCAGCTGTACGGACCGCCGCTGTAGGCGCGCAGAAGCGCCCTTCGCTCCGCCGAACGCAGACTCGGCTATCCGCTTTCCGCACGGTGAACATGGCGCTCCCAGCATCCCCGGATTTGCAGCTGAGCACGGCGGCACAGAGCGGCTCTGTCGGCGGCGGCGAGCGCGACCTGCACCTCGAAGAGAAGGAGTGGAAGGAGATAACGCGAAGGGGAGACGACGGCACCTCCCTGCCGCTGCATTCACCGTGGACCTTTTGGATTGACAGGTACGAACGAAGACCAGCAAACCGAACTCTTTTATTTTATATTTGGCTTATAGAGAACAGCGTAACCCCACTGCCGCGTCCCACCTACAATGGCCTTCGTGTAGCTAGCTGGGGAATTAGCTAACCTGCTAGCGATAGCTACTTGGATATGATTATTTTTTTGGCTGAAGTATCATCGTATCGGTTTAAATATTCATAAAGTGGCGGCCAGACTTCCGTGTTGACGCGAATGGTTTATTAGTTACAAAGCAAATGCCAGGTTATTGGCCGTTTAAACAATAGGGTGGACATGTTCAACGAAACATCACAACAAATACACGATGATCTGTATAATCTCAGGTAAACATCCATTCACGAGCTGAGGGTTTGCGTTGTGAACTCTTTAATCATCTAGACACTTAAAAGAGGACATGCGTTACTTATAAATCCACAAGTTGCCATATTTATGATGCCGGCTAAAATCATTTTTCACAAACCCCCCTCGATCCAGCGTCATTTCTGTACGTTTTCAAGCAATTTGAAGGCAGCGATGGTGTCAATGGGAAGTGTGGCTAAATTCTTCGACATTTTATTCATCTCTATGCTCCTATCGCCTCATTTTATAGTTAATGGACTGTGAAAGATGAATATTTCTTATTTAGTAGTTTTGACTATTCATTATTAAGCTTTTTTATAGTGTGCTAAATATACGATCTGTGGTTTGTCGCTATGTTTTATAAACCTATTTGCCGATGTTTTCATAGTAACGGGCGGTTTTTATAATAGAAGTGCTGCTCTTTTGAACATACATTATTTTCACGACAAAAATTATATCTGATATAGTAGGTAGCCAAAGTTTCATAGTAGTCTCATGATGCCAGTAAGTGTGTTTTCTTTATTGTGTGAATTCTTCAGCTCAATAGACCTGAGGAAATGCTGGTCAGGTTTTTTCAGGTTTAGACAGTTCTGCCATATGCTGTTGCCAAAGCCGCTTTGTTTTTAGAGTTTGTTAAATCTTAGTGTGGTTTGCAGTGTCCCCTTTTTTATAAAACTACTTAACCAGCTCCATGTTGTTGATTTGCACAGCTGTCATGAAGGCTAGTATTTGAACTATACTTTGTGGAGAGACAGGAGGTGATGGGGCGTCTGCTTGTTTTGGGCCTGTGGATTTATACTCATATCTGGGAAGCCTCTTGTTGACAGAACCTATGTCTAGTTTCTGTTCTGTAACTGACATTTCATGAAGTTGAGCAGAAGAATTATATGCAGTTTCTTCTGTATTTGTAAAATTTGTGTCCCCCCTCTATTACTGTAATACGTTGTTTTTGGTTTGTCAAAGTGTTAGGTAGGATAAAAGCTAATTTAATCTATTTCTAGTTGAATGATTCTGACATGTCTGTTGACCTGCCTGTGTAGCCCTTCATGTACAGAAGTTTTAATTCATTGTTTGTTAAATTGAATCGTGGGGAGCCAGTGTGTTGAAATATGTTATGTGCCTTGCAGGTGGTTTAATGTTTCTAAAGCTGGATTACTGATCTGTCATGGACAATAACAAACTGAAAGTGTGCTAACTCATGTTTACTGTGAGAGCAGAGTCCAGTGATGATAAACTGTTACCCAGTTCACTCAGTGAACCAGAGAGACCAAAGGGGAAATACTCAACATAGAGACAAAATGGCAACATCCCGGCGGTCGGCCCTGATACAGATAATCAGTGATGTTAACATAGGTGGCTGTAATACTGACATGCTACTGAAGTTGTAGTTAAATTAGGGCTGCACCTAAGTTCTGCTGGTAGATCTCCAGGTGAAGGACTGAGCACCCCTGCTACAGATCTTTAGAAATGATCAATATTAAAACCCCGTAGAAAAGTAAGGTCTTTTTTGAAACTATAAATGTCTTGTTAACTGACATTTATCTCATCTACAGGTCATTACCAGGAACAACAGCAGCGGAGTGTGAATCAAACCTCAAGAAAATCTACACTGTTCAAACCATTCAGGTGCCTTATTGATTCATCATAGCAAGGTGTCCAGGCCAGACACAACAACTGTATGACAGCGGGAGTCGTAAAACATACTGTTACCCAAGACAAACTCTGTACTGCAATTTCAAGTAACAGACCTAGGAAACCTGTTATAAAGTCACCAGCACTTCAGCCCAAGCTTGATTAACCAAGAAGTTAAACCACAAAGCGGAACGGCACCTGTATCGTTTGCTTAGGGTAGAAAGAGTCTCTTGACTGGCAACTGTTAGCATGTAGCTAGCAGTAAAGGTCTGTCGTTCGGCTTGTTTTGATTCCCTGGTGACATACGATGAGAATAAAGAGATAGCAAAGCCGTCCCCCACGGTTGCTGTTCTTTGTGCTTCCAAGAGAAGTGAGTATTGTGTTAATAAGAACAGGAGGGACGCTGCTTTTAATCCTTTTTTTTACTTGTTTTTCTGTTTTCCTCTTGGTTTCATCCATGAAGTGTTTCTGGAGTGTTTACAACAACATCCCTGTAGTGTCCAACTTACCTCTGAGGTGCAGCTACCACTTAATGAGAGGGGAGAGGAGGCCTCTGTGGTGAGTGTCCCCCTTAGTCTCGCAATGCTTGCGCTTCAGATCACCTGTCCTTTAAATAATGGGGCAGTTGCAGAATGCTGATTTTAGGTCGGCAAGCGGCAGATTAAGAAAGTCTGGGAAACAGTGGTTTTTGGCATTCTTTTGTAGATGGATGCTTTGGTTATTGTACCCTGTACTGTTAACAGGGAGGATGAAAGTAATGCCAAGGGTGGAGTATGGAAGATGAAAGTACCCAAAGAAAGTACTGTAAGTAGCGTGAGTCTGGCTGGTGAGTCCCTGTCTGAATGCAAATGACTCGGTTTTTTAAATGGACTCGCTCTCTCCCTCTGGACAGTGTGCGGTTTGGAAAGAATTACTGCTGGCTACCATTGGAGAGCAGTTTACGGATTATTGTGCTTCAGGTCAGTATTGATTACTGACTGACCGGTGTGTTTATAGGGGAGGGCAATGCAGAATAATCTTCATATCCAGGTGTACTAGGGCTAGCCTGCAGGGAACGTCCAAGCATTAGGACAATGTGGCGGCTTCTGTTAGAGACGCCTTGAAACTTGTATTCAAAGAAAATAATTTTAATGAAAGTAAAATCCTATCACCTAACCTTTCTAAAAGCAAGAACTATTATAAATTCATCTAAGCTTTCTAAAAGCAAGAACTATTATAAATTCAGTAAGTATCTTAGTCCTCTGCCTGCTTCTCCTTAAAATTAAGTCTGCAGTTATTTTTTTTTCTTTAAAACCTCTTCACTAGGATTAAAAGCAGAGATTATGCAAATGCATTCTTTTCACATGTCTTCCATTGGTTCAATAACTCTGTTTCCCCATAAAAAAGGATTAGAGATGATGATGATGATGATGGTGACGCATTTGCACGTCAATACTCCATTTTCAGAAGATGAAGTTGTTGGTGTGAGTGTCAGTGTGCGAGACCGGGAGGACGTGGTTCAGGTCTGGAACGGGAATTCTGCCTACACCAGTGAAGCAAATATCCTTGGGAAAATTTATGAGCTCCTCCCACAAATATCTTTCAAAGCAGTATTTTATAAGCGTAAGTATTACACCACTCATGTGTCTTCATTTCATTCATAACTTCTAGTGCTTTTGTGCTGTGTTGTAGACAGTGACATTATGTACTCTGCAGTGATGTCCAAAATTGATATCAAAGATCGATCCAGGTTTTTAAAATTATCCTCTGTCACAGCTTGACCTAAAGCACAGTCTGTTCTAATTTCCCGCACATGCACAGTTTACATCAGTTTGTAAAGTTATGTCACATGCTACAGTTAGCTTGAGGCACCTGGTTTGTAACTACAAACTACTGAGATGTCAGCCGTGTGGAAATTCTTTAAATTGGAATCTTAATGGTGCCCGGAAGCTTCCTGCAATGTTTGCAATGGCATCCTTTCGAAGGGAGGTAGCAAAAGAATGTAGTTAATGCATGAATCAAATCATGCACTTGCAGAAACCTCGTAAGGAAGGATACTGCAAAATTGCGAAATGTAAGGCCTTTGCACACCAAGTCTGAATTTTTCATATAGGTTTTTATAATCTGTCATCCGATGATAACTGTTATGAACGGAAACCTTTCACAGTCCAGTGCGTTTTAATATTCTGTAATTGCAAAAATTTGGAATATGAGACAAAATGGATTTGTCAAACAGTGAGGGTGATTTTGTGGTCCTCTAACTTATTCTGAGCGGGAAAAAAAGAGAAAATACTGGGTCCATCCGATTCGGAGTAGCCAGTATGGACAGGGAGAATTTTACCTGCTAATACAGGAAATACAGAATTATCCTGATGGGTATATTTCAGAACATCAGTGGTTTAGCTTGATATGCTACTAACAATACTGGACCATTTTAAGAAGAAACCCACCGTTTTGGTAGCATTCAATTGAAAATTGAACTTTCATGACAGACGAAAGTTTCGGGTTTTGTGTGTAAATGTGATTGACACAGTGTGGGGTCATATTTGTTTTTAAATGTGCAACAATTTCGGATGAAAAATATGGACTCTAAAAAGACCTTTACTCAGACGAAGAATACAGCAATGCCAAATCTATGTGTATTTATTAAAAGATCAGATTGGGACTTGAAATCAGTGGAAATAGATATTGAATGGATCCTATTGGGGAACTAGAAAAGCTGATTGGGACATCCCTATTTCACGCCTTTAATCACTCAAAGTGTGGCTCTCAGCATTCATGGTCAGTGGAGTGTGTGGGCCCTAGCTCTCAGCTCTTTGAATCTTTGCCTTGGTTGTTAATGAAATTTACTGAGTGCTTAGTTGTTTATGCAGCTTGAGGTCCAAGAGGTCTGAGCTGGTGAACCTCCAATCTGAGTGGGTATATGACTTCTCCTTTCCAGCTCATGTGGAGCACCGTGCCTTTGAAGGAGGCCGACCCCGACATTGAGGTCCATTCTGGCCCTCAGCATGAGGCATTGGACAGGGAAGGAAAACAACTCCCTCACCGGAGCACTACTCTGCATCATCTGGAACCTCACCAGCCGTCTTAAATGGGCCCGTCCGCCTGCACCTCTGCCAGTAGATATCTGTGTGTTTGGCACGGATGTTAGATCCCCTTTACGGTGTATTTCTAGTCTAGGTGCTTGTGCGGCAGGCGTTGCGGGAGGACACCTGAAAATGGAACAGTGCTAGTAATCATATACAGAGGTGTACTGTGCTTTTGCAATGGAATGAAGTGGACTGGTGCCTGGCATCGGCTGGAAATGACTTGTGCTGGGACGTTCCATCCAGTCAGAGGGTGCAGGATGAATAAGCCAACTTCACATTTTGGTGCTGTTCTCTGGATGCCACACTGGAGAAAGGAAAAAAATGTAAAAAAAAAAAAAGAAGAAGAAGAAGAAAAAAAAGGAACGGCTGTTCTTCTCATGGCTGTGAAATGGAGATTGGATACTGTACACAAATCTCCCCCCCCCCCCCCCAATGTATTTCTGTCTGTTTTATTGATGAGGAACCAGCGCTGCCTCTTTGTTTTGATATGGCATCTGTGTTTGGTGCCAAAGGATTGTTCACCTTCACAATGGTGACTCCCATCTCTACTATTGTTGAAAAGGGTCATGAAATCTTGTTTAGAAGTTTTTTTCCAGTGTTGTCACTGGAAATTACTGCCACATTTGCCACTTTTATTCTGATTTTGTTTACGGTAGATGTACTGTGCCCTTATTGTATCACTTATTGATTCTGGAAAGAGAACTGATGTTTAATTTTAAAAATTATTTACACCACTGTCTGATACTTTTTATAGCATTATTAGTTTTGCATTTCAGACTTTTTTTTTTTTAAAAGGTTATTGTCTAAACAGAAAATGTCATTCATTGTAACTTCAGTCGAATTATGCTTTTCTTTAAATTCCTGTAATTCTGGATGTAGAAATGCATGTTACACCCTGTGTCATGCTATTATTATGCATAACGTGAATTATCCGATATTCCAAAAATGAATGAGTAGATACTAGTGAAAATTGCACGAAATTGGTATTAGTTATGTATAAATGTGGTCAAAATCATGCCACGTGTTATGCAATATTTGGAGAGAGATTCATGATTTACCAAAATATGCACTTTTTCCCACTGTGCCACGCTATTATGCAAACCTATGTAATTGCAAGAATAGTTTTATCAAGGTGATTGCTACAGAAACACAGGATTTTTTTTACAATGTTTATTTAGAACAGACAGTAAAGGTGTTGGAAAAAAATTCTTACATAGCGATTTTGCGCATTGAAGAGCTTCTTTACTCGAGCAGTTATGATCAAAAATGAGTCTTTGATCTACTGAATTGGTTAGATTCTGCATTTCTGAGGGTAGATTCCTTTTTGCTGATGTTGAACTAGCACCCTACAGTTTGTCTTTTGAAGGAAGCTGATGTTCTGAGGACTAATTTTGCTGCTTGATAACGCTCCATAGGCTTTCAATGGGATTCAAATTGAGCAGAGATGCTGGCTATTCCATCAGATGGATGTTTTTGAAGCCCAGTTTCATGAAGCGCTCTTCTGTCTTCCTTGGCAGCTTATAATAGAGCATTGGCATGCATGAGTATCATTTTCCTTCTTAATGCCACGGCACACTGGTTTCTCAGAAATTCAATATAAGCAGCAGCAGTCAAATTTATACCTTTGGGAACTTGCCAATTACCAGTTAGTGTACTACCAATTATTCCAGTGCAAGACCTCAACCTCCTTGCTGGCATCTGTGTGAGAAGATTAGGACTGTCATTTCTGACCCAGCCCTGGCTCCATCCATCAGGTCCATCAGTGAACATTACAGCTTGGATGGTTTTTGAGGCCATTACACATACTTAACTTTCTGACTGCCCTTTGATGGAGGTGAAAAATCTGGCTTTACCTATTAGCCATGGTGGTGGAATGTCCTGCATTTTTTATTTGTCTTGATACATTGGTGGCACCAGCCTTGTCAAATGTCTGCATTTGGCTAAAGGCTTTTTCGTCAGCACTTGTTTAATGAGAAAGTTTGTCTTGTGAAACATCTTTCATTTTTCGCTTATGATCTTTTCCTAACTACATTCAGTTCTACTGTATTCTTCTTTATGGCACAAGTTTTTAATTCGGTTAAATCTGTCTTATGTCCCCTAAATTTTATGTTTTAACCAATTTACACAACTTGCTTAGTATGTTGGCACTACACAACTGTGGGGGAAAAGTGCAAAGATGACAGCAGCTTTTGTACTCTGGTGCAGTAATCAATGAAATTTTCACATGATGCAGCTCACTTTCATTAATGTGAATATGCAAAGGCATTATAACGAACTCCAGCAAAATGTTTTGCATACTAGCGTGGTACATAGTGTATAGAACAGATTGAAATTTGCAGATTTCCGGTGTGGTGTCATGTTGCTGTGCAGGGTGCTCCTCTCCTCAGCTGTCCCTATTAGTTACACTTTGATTATTGACTTATGTGAAATAAGTTTGGCATTTTTCTGAATTTCTATTTGGCAAAATACATTGTATCTTTTGTTCAAGGTATAAAATAGATAACCTCTGAAAACATATCTAAACTGTATTTCTTTACCAAAGAGGTGATCTTCCCCCAAATGTTTTACATAGCATGGTAGCTCTACCAAGAACTCCACAGATAAAACCACTGTACACTTGTAACTGCCTAACTCTTTATTAAACTTCCAGTCTGTTTTTTCAAAATCGTAGAATATTTTTATATTAATTTCCTAAGATTTTAAGTAGTCCAAAATTTAGAAATAAATGCAAGGTTTTAAATTTATTTCCGAAAGTTACATTTTGGGGGGTTGTCAAAGCAGACGTGGTAGGTCAGGGAAAAATGCTTTAGTGACTCAGGTCTGTCATGTGAGAACACGCCAAAAGCACACTGATGTCATCAAGTAATATCAGATGTGTTGAGAGGGTCAAGGTTTTCCTCATTACTGGGACATTGTTACAATAGCACACATCCTTAATGTGTTACTCTCATGAATTTCTGTGCTGGATTCTCAGTAAAGCTCTGAGACTTCTCAATGAGTGTAGTTCTGTTAGAAAGGTGCCTTTGTGCTATCAGGGTTAAATCCTGGAGGTTGTTGATTTTATTTCAGGATATTTAATCTATTATAATGTAAAAATAATTTTTGCCTGTAGGTTTTGGGCAAATCTTGAAAATAAAACATTGAATCAATAATGTTGTCCTGTTGGTATTGCGTCATTTTTAGTGCTTTATAAACATGTTTTTGCTTGATGATTTGCTTTCATTTTATTTTTAAATTAGAAGCTGTAAAATTTTTTAAATGATCCTGCACTGAGCTCAAGGAGACAGCACCCGGAGCCCACCCTTAAATTTGTAATTGTCCATCAAGCCATTGTCCTATGCTCCAGTTTTTTGGAAGTAACTGAAGGTGAAATCGTAGCATTGAAATGCTAATTAAAGATTTAATTTTTTTTTTTTTTTTTAAGTGCACCAGCATATTTTATACCTGGTAGACATATCAAAGGTGTAGGCAACTGCCTTGGGCCCCTGAAAACTATAGACTCCATGAAGTCTGAATTTGCAATAGTTATATTTATGGATGCTTGATAATGATTTAAATTATAGCAATATGCCACAGCAAAAGAGGGAACTGTTAAACTTCTTCATTTTGGCCATTTGACCCACCAGAGCAGTACTCCCCTCCCCGATAGGCAAATGTTACTGACGGCACTCTTACCCCACCCTGATTGATGTTTTACCGTTGGCACACCACACTTTGATTAACGTATTATTAATGGTCCATCATTTCCCCCCCTCGTTACTCTTAGGTCCAAAAAATAACTCCGCTGGCCCACTTACGGGCCCCTGGAGAAGTCTGTCCACTCCTGGTGGTCCCCAGCCTCAAAGTTTCTCTAGACCAGTTTTCTCAACGAGTGGGTCAGGAATAAAACGGACCCTGAGTTTAAAGCAGTTAAACCACCTGAAAAACTTTTTTTTTTTCCCGGAAACATAGTATGTTTGGACCATAGAAAATGAAGACCTCCTCCCAAAGCTAATATACATTTGTCCCCTCACCATCCAAGACTTGTGGCCATAGTTTGCAGTGTCCCTGGCAACTCACCTTTTCAGCTATGGCACTGGGGCTTCGCTCCGCATCATCCAACTGCTTAAAGAAGTTACCACGGTTGTATAATGCAGTCTGACTTAACTGATTCAGACCCTTGAGGAATTTTGCCCAGGCTCTCTTTGACGCCTCCATGAAAACACACACCCACAGAAACCCAGACCTAGAAAATCAACTGTTTTTTTTTCCCATGGCCACACTTTATTAGATACTCTCACACAGGGAGTCAAGAAGGGACTATGGATGTCGGAGTTATTGCTTTTTTTTTTAACCTCCATGTTTTCTATGTTGGAAAATGGAATTTACAAAAAAGCCTACTTAGTGTATTCAGGTGTGAGTTACTACGAGCTGTGTCGACTGCTGTTTAATATAGGCCTACTTATGTTCCAATTTTCCACATTTTTTGTCAATATGGCCCTAAGAAACTACCCAGGAGATTTATTTTTAATATTGAACTCCTCTTAAAGTAATTTAACGCAATCAGAACTTGAAAAATACCCATCTATCCTCCCACTGCATATCTTAGTCATGGGGATCCCAGGCAGCATGGAGCAAACGCCGGCGCCGCGACCTGGAGGGATGCCAGCCAGCCTAGCCCAGTATACTACGGATAATTTATAGACGCTAGTTAAGTCTGCCTTTGGACTGCGTGTGGAAAATGGTGTAAAAGGAGGTGACTCGGCGCCAAGTTCACACCCGGAACACGTACGGTACCTTTCGAGCTCCCAAGTGAGAGAAACAGTGCAACCTACTGAGTTATGCTGGTACACGCTTTCCAATAAGTTGCTATAACAATTTCGCATGCGACCAGAGAGTGGTGGTATGCATCCACCAGTTTTTAAAATACCGTTATTGCACATAAGGTTATTGTAAAATGTATTTTAAAAATCAATTAATTGACGTATGTGGCGCAGATATTAAAACTGATTTTTAACATCCGTCTCAACGCTATTTATTTTTCCTCAGTTTTGTAAAATCATACTAAGATGAATACTCTAGTATCCCAAGTTGTGTTTTTTCCCCACCGCAAGAGCAAGATTATCAGTCAGAACAGCAAGCGGCCTAATCGCCGGATTCCCGCTCGCACCTCAGACTCAGGCGCTCCCTCCCAGTCCTTCCCTTCCTCCCTCCCTCCTTCCTTCCTTTCTTCCCTCCTTCCTCGTGCGCACTATGTCCTTTTACTCAACTTTCGCCCGGCTGACTTGCATAATTTAACCGAACCAAACTGGGAGAAAGGTTCCATCTTTCAGCTTCGACTGCCTTGGGGAAAAAAGAACCTTCACTTAATGACAAAAGTAAGAAACGAAGATTTCTTTAGCAATAGGCAAACACTCTCTAAAGTTCCGACGCAAATCTCACCTTTTAAACAGTTTATATTTACACGTTACTGCGGATATGCGATCGGATTTTGAGAACCAGCCTTCTGTTTACGCAGCAGGTGGATGTGACGTCACGGCCCTGGAACATCAAATAATAACAACAATCCAAATCCGCCGAGCCTCCCGTGTCTAGAGGCGCATGTAACTGTAGTATTACCACCGGCAGGCTGTGCCTCGTATCCGGCAGAGGAGCCGCCATGGAGCCGCGATCTCTCCCCCTAGCGCACTCCGCACAAGCCGCAGTCGCTCTCCGCTGCGGTCAAAGTTAATTCACCTAAAGCGGAGTAATATCCTCCTTTACGGAGAGTCTGCTGCGCCTTGTTTTCGGTGAACAGGATCGCCTGCGCGGTTCGGCAGCCGTGTCAAGAAAGTACTATAATTCTTCTTTTTATTTCTTGTTTGCGATCAAGGATTTTCCGTCTTCGGTAAGTTGGTGACAGGCTGTTGCTAACGCACGGGCGGGGATTGCTGTACGATTTCTTTCCCCACCGTATTCATATGGAGTGTGGGGTTTTCCCAGGTTTTGTGTTCTGTGTGGATATAACAAGCGAGACGAATTCGTGTAAAAGCCCGACGCTAATAAGTATGACTAAAAAAATTAGAGTGCTATATTTCTCGTTTATACTGAGAAATGTACTCTAAGGTTCAGCATCTTACGTTTAATGCGCATGCAGTCTCTAGTTAACACTGAACCCTCATAAGTTACGGATGTGAAACACAGAATTAAAGTTGACAGATCGGTGTTTGTATGTGTTCGTTTTGCGGGGAAAGCGTGACTGTGTTCTGTGTGTGCAAACACGATTTATCTGGAAAGGACTGGAACTAAGTGGAGGTAAGTAACCAGCTCCAGTCCCGTAAAGTCTGGGCGTGAGTCGCGATGCCCGCACACACGTGTCACACACTGGCACCCGGCTTTGTCGCGATTCTGCGGGGTTTGGCTCTACTCGCCGTCACATGTGTCCTTATGTACTTTTCTCCCACCATAAATAATGAAGAGTTTGTGCAGAATGATATTGGTGTGCTCGTTTGGAAGAAAGGGCCCTGGAAAGATGTGGGAGAACAGTACTTTGATTTTAACTGATCTTTATTCTTGCGTACGTGCCCCATATATTTCGTCATATATAGTTTGTAATTTTATGGTTATTATTAATAATAATAATAATAATAATAATAATAATAATGATATAAATGTCCTGTTGTTTAACAAAGACGCATTTTGTGTTCTTTTAATACGCTTATATTTTTTAGGATTCCTCTTTACAGATGTTAACACCGGCTTTTCACTTTAATGCCAGTTTACACTTACATTTTGATTAAAGGACCAAAATCATGGCGTAGTTTCACGTCTTAAGAAGCCATCGTTCACAGTTCCATTTCTGATTTCTTTGTCTAACTACATTTTGCCTTTATGCACAAATTGGCGTGTGGCTAACCTGCAAGGTACACAGTTTGTGCTGAGTTTGAGAATCTGACTGTTTCAGCTATAGGTCATGCATCTTCCATCTGGGCCTTTATACCCTTACAGACTGGGTGAGGGTCATAGAAAATAATAAAAGGGGTGTTTCTTGTTTAAGACTTTCTTATTTAAGAATATAAAGATATGATATTACTTGAGGTGAGAAACCCTTATCTTATTTTCCTCCATACATTGCTGAATAATATTGCTAAATTGGCTTTTCGGACTGTACTTGCCATTTCATTTCACAATAGCAAGTGCAAGAGGAGTGTGGATGAGAAACCAAGAGCCATAACAATGACGCACACAGGACGAATAACGAACAGCCGGGTAAATATTTAACTTAGGCCTCAGTCCATAGAGGAAAACAAACAAACTGCAGACAAATAAACAGGAAAGCAAACTTTGAAGGCTGTGCCACCTGTATATGCAGAGGCTAGCCCCACCCTGCTCTGAATTAAAGGCTGGAGGGGCACCCCCCCTGTGAAGTCGGAGCTCAGGTTGAGTGTGTTTCAGGCCATCACCAAGAAAACGGTGTGACATATGGAGGAGAGAGAAAGAAACTGCACACACAAGAAGGCTGCTTGTCCCAGCATATCTCTGTTGTTTGGATAGGCCTCCTGATTATGGGAGTGCAGGCAATTCTCTCGCTCCACCCTATTCCCACTCGACTCTGTTGCCGTGGAGCGATCAGTGTGACTGCTCCGGCCTAGATCTCACCATTAAGCTGAACGTTCGCTAATCTTATGTGTAAAAGCCACCGTGGATAAGTCTCCTAATAACAGTAGTATGCAGCCGTATACCTCATAAAGGCTTAACACAGAAATGGACGGTTTCAAAACCAGTACTGAGCCCACACTCCAACAAACCTTTTTTTTATTTTTGTTTAACTGCTCTTGCTTAGGTCTCAGGTGCCACCGGCGTCTCCACCTTTTGCAAAAATGCGCTTATTTTTGTGTGACAGGCTTGTTTCTTAGTGTCATCCTCATAACATACAAATAGCATGAAGAATGTACATTTGTGTCTTTTTTTTTTCTTGGGGGAAGTTAATTTTAGCAGCTCTGGTGTTTGTATTGGAACAACAGTTCACTGATGCAAGAATGTAAGACTGTTCAAATGAGAAAGGACAATGGATACTAACAGAAAAATGGGGGGAATAAAACGCTGTTGTGTTGCAAAAACAAAGGGTTTACGATTGATAAATAGACTGAAATCTTCCAGGATTAAAAATGTAAAAACATGAACATAACATGCTTGTTCTGGAACTGGTGGAACATGAGACAGAAATTGGGCAGTCTGTGCCATTTATTAACTATTATAGATGGGAAAGTAAAGATATATCTAGATGAAATGGGGCATGCTACTTTGCTGGCTGTTTGCTGAGAAGCCAACTGAGAAAACAAACTGACAGTTGGTGAATAGGGGCTGGGTCCTCTCTTGCAATGCAGGTCGGTGGCCTGTACATAGAAGTGTGATCTGCTTCAATTCTGAGGCATACTGACACTCTGAGCGTCTTTGTGAACCATTACCTGTCCTTTTATATTCACAGCAGTTCCCACACTTATAAAGTGCTGTTTCTTGCTCTGCAAATGGGCAACGGAACTGTGATATTTATTTATTTCCTTGGGTTTTAATTTCTGTAGGAAATCAATGTTCAGCGAAATTTGTGGTTAATCCTTGGCCGCCCTCTTGCTTACATGGCCTTGAGTGAATCATGCAGATGTTTGCTTTTTGACAGAGAAGCTTAATAGTTCCTTTTTTTCTCACCACACCCAGCAAAAGTACATATCTGCATTTCTGTTTGTCTGACACATGGCATATGTAAATATGTGTGCATATGTGTGTATGTAGACATTCTGGCCGTCGGATTGGATGTGTAAACATTGCACGTTTGGTGTTTGTTTTATACACATCAGAAATGTGTCTGCTTAAGGCACTGTTACCTGTGTATGCCGTGAACATTTTCTACAAATTTGAATTCCTGAAATACGTGGCTGCCCCCTTTGTAATGTTCTGTGAGTTGTAGCTGAATTTTGATGTGAAGTCAGTGTAATTTGCTATAATCTTGGCTTAAGTGAGGTTGCTGGTCTGAATCATGCATGGTTATGAATTGTGTATCTCAAGCTTGAAAATCAATGTATTTTTAGTTTTTTCAAAAGAATGTTTCATGTTGGTGGTATAATAAATATTCTTGACCGTAATGTATAGCTTATGTTTGTTTCATATCCACACATTCATACCCTAAACACTCCTTCATTCAGTTTCCGGTCCTTTTTTTTTTTTTTTACTTCTTGTCATGGTATTAATCAAAGTTGCTTCCCTTCTCCTTTCAGCCTCTTTACACAAACTTTCAGTCTTTCTTTGTTCCTGTTGCTGAGTGGTTGTTCATTTCTTTCTTTCAGACTGTGACAGCTTCCCTGCTCAACAGCCGTGTTCAGGAAGTAGAACGGGCTGATGCTCTGTTGGAGCGCCGTAATGACCATCTTACAGGAAGCAGTTGGGAAGAGGTGAGGAATCCTTGGGCGGCGGCTCCCTCGTCATAGACTGACACTGTGACCTTTCTTCTACTGACATACAGCTATTTCATTCAAATTAGTGGTTGACGTATCACTGCCGTTTTTACAGATGTTGGACTGCATATTTACAGTGCAGTATGTCATTTGGGGCCTTATTTTGGTGGCAGTACATGTCCACATGCACTGGGCCTGTATTCCTGCAGCGGATTATTGGGTCCCATCCGTTTACCTCTAAAGAAGCTTGGGGAAGGAGATACAGAAGAGCACTGTGCATCAAGTTATGAAGCTCTTGGGGTTTTTATTCTAGCTTTTGGTATAACCTGGAGCCCTCCAGATGTAAAAGCACAAGTCTTTGAATACTGCCAAAAATGGCAGTTATGCTATAGAACACAATTTATGATCGTTTGTAATATAAACTATATTGTGAATTTTATATCATGAAATTTCACTATGTGAAAGGACATGAACTTGATTTCCAGAATTTATTTTTTGGGTTGCTTTAGAAACCAAAGCCAGCCTCTACGCTGTAAGTCCTTCTAGGTCATTCTAGAGCTCCGTCACTTCTGTTCTCTCATGGTCTATTCCCCGCCCCCTTCCCATTGCCTGAAAGCCAATTATTTTTTTCCTTTCCAAGGCAGAGACAGTCAACGGAAGGCTTGTGAGGAGGAGAGAGTATTTGCTTACAGTTAGCCTCGAAAATGTGAACTCAGGATGCGGTTTCACACAGGATATGTGCTCATCCCCCCCAATCTGCATGCATTTGATCATCCCATAAAATAATACCAACGACACGGAGTTGGGGGGGGTGGCTTTGGGCTCGGTGCCATCAGGAGAAAGTGTCACGTGACCGGCCTGGCGCTGCTGATTGTGGCCTTGAAAGTATGATGAACGGCATGTCCGCTGACTTGTGGCATCCCCTCCTTTTTCGCCTAGCTTTTCTAGGTCTTTTCGCCTTTGCCACTGTGGTAAACAGTCTTTGGAAGACTGCGGCAGAGGTGCCATGTTGGCTGTGAACGATACCATGATTTACACGCTGCCAAGTGATTGGCTCAGCCCATACCTGTACTCGGAATGACTGGCCCTCTCTTAGGAAATTCGTTCATGCCTTGTTATTTTATTTAGGTACCCGAAGTGATTTTTCTTTTCAAGACAGCAGCGTTCCTTGTGGGACTGGAGTCCACAACTTTGTGTGTCCCAGCCAATAACCTGCTCCAGATAAAGCTGTCATTTGTGCCTTGACTTGTTTGTTAATTTGTGTGTTTATATATCTTATATTCTTTTTGTCATATACCCTGGCTGTAAAATTGCCCTCTTTTTCACTCAGTTAATAGATATAATGTCATGCAGGAGAGAAGAGCTGCAGTTAGGAATCCTTGGGATCTTGCAAGTACCTGACTTGTTAGTGATGGCATCACATGTGAGGCACATGTAAGGCAGGATGAGTGATCCTACCTTGGTTGATTGAGGCCCTCACTGCCCTTGGATGAACACAACCTTCACGAGCTGTCTGAAAACTTCATAGTGTAACCGGTAGATTCAGAATGAGACCCATTGGGTGACGTCCTGCTCAGGGAGAGTTTTTTTACTGCTTTAGTAATTCTGGAGGGCCCAAGCACGATGTTTCATGGTTACAAAACCAGGTGTCCCTTTCCATTCATTTCAGTTGTGCACTGGTCCAATTGGCAATACCCCACCCTATTATACATTTTATTTTTTTTTAGCAGACACCTTTATCAAAAGCAAAGTAGATGTGAGGCAAACGGCATGTTACAAATATATGACTGTCAAGGAGTCAACTAGGTAGAAATGGAATAAGAGCTGCATTTTCCAAGGAAACAAGAATATAATACGACAATTATTTTAATCAGAGGAAAGGGCAGCATTAAGAGCATTTTTGGAACATGGAATGGTATAAGACAGTGGAGACTTTCCTGGATCAGTTTGGTTTTGAGGCTTTTCTTGAAGGTGGAGAAGGAATCTAATGAGCAGCTCATTACACAGTCAAGAAACAACACATGAGAACTGTCTGGAGGGACACTTCTCACCTGCTGGAGGGATCTCGTAGCTCCATTGTTAAGAAAACCAAGGAGGGTGATATGGGCTTTAGGACCCATAATTAATAATTGTATAAATACTTCAGTCTTTTTGTAGTTTTCTATTTTCCATTTTGAAGAATACAGAATGAAGCCGCCTCCTGAACAATAATCAACATGGTTTGTGTTTCTTAAGCGATGCATTAAATGTATTAATAAACTGTTTCAGTCGTGTCTATACCAGGACATTTTGGTATGTTTAAAAACCATTGTGATACTGGTCCCAGTGGCCCAAATGTTGTTCTGGCCACATCACGCAATTTCAAGATCATGGACCTCAAACAGTGCTTGGACCAATCAAAGAGAAGCAGTTAATACGTATATTACCTAACGTGAAACTCTCGAAATGGCTTGCCCATGAGAATCCTGTGACTGCTGTAATGTTAGCTGTATATTTAGCATTGAGTATTCTGGCTCTGATATCTTTCAACAAGCAGACCAGATAATTTTTAATCGTAGGCTGTTGGTGTCCAGAGGTGCACATCAGTCATTTTTGTGTTTCCGGCCCTTTTGATGTTTGGGCTAAATCTTGTTAATATCTGCTGTAATGAGATTGGTTCAGCATTTTGAGTTGGTAGCAACTTTTGAACATCCCTTGGTTTTCCAGATTACTTTTGGTGGATTCCAGTTGAATGTTCCTTCGTTAGCTGTTGTATTCTTACAGTTCCTGGTGGTGAATGGACACAGTGCAGTTAATAATAATGATGTATAGAAATGCATAATCTAAAAATCAAGTAGTGTCCCTATACTCTATTGCTTAATCCACACATACTCCTTAATTTTCAAAATCATTAGTCCATTTATTCAACATTTGGACTTTGAATGGCTTAATTATAAATGAACATGGATGTCGCTCATCTAAAATATGTCAACACCTTTGTCGACTTTCCTCTGTGTGTGTAGGCAAGTACATATATTATATTATGGGGACCGCATAACCCCACAGTATGATTAAAAAGCTGTTATTTTTCCTTGTGAGGACGTTTTATAAAAAAATTTAAAAAAAAAAAAAACTAAAAAACAATAGGGATCTTGCAGCTGTCACTGCTTGTACCCCTAATTAGCCTAAAGTTTTTTGGTTGGTCACCTATGGTTATGGTTAGGGCTGGGTAGGGGTAAAGGTTGTCATTGTTAGGATTAGGGTTTTGCCCATAGAAATGAATGGAAGGTCCCCACAAAAATATAAAAAGAAGTGTGTGTGTGTGTGTGTGTGTGTGTGTGAGACATAAAGGAATATTGAATGGGTTATGAAGGATGACAAGTTTAATACTGAATAATAATAAACTGATGAATATTAATAAAAGACTAAGAAAATAATTATGAAAAGCACAGAGCACATTCAGTGGTACCTCGGTTCTCGAACTCACTAGAACTTGAATTTCTTTAAAGTCGAACAAACCAGTTTGACCTAGAACTCGATCTGAATATCGGAAGTAGAACCGTGAATGCTGACCTAATATAAATTGTACGTGCCAGGAAATGAGTCATACTACAATGCAATTCTTACTTGAATGCCTTCTTCAC
>JAODLC010000113.1:24035866-24051336 GCA_026781145.1 Hippopotamyrus pictus
ATATCGGATTTTAAAACCAACAAATATTTGTATCGGTATCGGCCTTCAAAATCCTTTATCGGTCGGGCTCTAGTTCCTACAAAGATATAGATACCAAGTCTGTGTGTGTGTGTGTGTGTGTGTGTGTGCGTATACGTGTTTTTAACTTAAGCTATTTTGTGATTAGGTCTGTCACAATTATTACATAATCGCAATTGTATAAAATAGGTTATAATACATATAATATATAATGTATAAAAATAGCGCGAATTGTCATATTTCTATAACTATTTCCATATCATTTTGACCCGCGCTCGTTTAATGACATCACCTCCAATTCAGAACCGATCCGTACCACCTGTCCTTACTTGTACCTCGCATGTCTGCGCATTCATAGCATTACACTTCACGGCAAATTTTACTGCTGTGCCTGATTTGTACCACTCCCAGCCTGATCCCATTTGTATTTTTTCCCACTACTTAAGGTTCATAACGGGCTGCTTGTGGCTTGTGAGTAATCTCCACCAGCTCAGAGTATCAGCCGCGTATTCCGATTTTGGATTCTTTGTGTTCTGTGTTTAGTAAAAGTTCTGTATAACCTCTGCACTTGTGTCTGAGTGCGTGTTTTTGCATCTCGTTTTGGTGAGATGACTGTATATGTTCCTTTCGGCTGCCACTATTGTGTTGCAGCAAAGTCAGTATATTATGCGAAAAGGACAAAGAGTTAGAAAAAATTATGTTATTTTGTCCATTTGTTTCGGATTCCACTGCTTTGGAGTGATATGAACAGATTATTTCTTCCGTAATGCGTAAATGCGTACATATTGTACGTGAATTCGCGCTGTTATGACAAGAAATTACCGTGCATTTTAAACTTTATGTGGCTAATTTGTACTTCTTTCATGGTATAAAGGCTAAAATGCACACTGACATCTTGTCATGACAACGTCAGTGCACATAAAATAAATATGCATTTGGATATAGGGCAAATACGAACTTGCGTACCATTTATGTACACTACTGGATATAAATATGGCTGAAACAAACACAAAACACCAAAACACCAAACTTAATATGTCAGTTTAAAGTGAACCAAACCAAAATACCATGTCGTTGGATAGAAGCAATTTTGACTGATGAAAATACAAACTACCATTTCAGATATGGGATATTTAGGTAATAAGTGTTGACCCAAAGTCTGGAATTAGATTACTGGAGTGAACACTTCAAATGACAAGCAGAGAAAATGGATTGTTTTAAGTCAACGGAATCATGTGGTCTATACATGCTTCACAATGCAGGATTTCTTGCTTAGCCGGTTAACTTGTCAGATTTAAGGTACCCCAGTTTAAATGAATTTTGTCTTTGTTCACATATATTTTCCCTCAGCCTACCTTAATTCCAATAGGTTATCCAGCTTAGTTTGCTGCAAATGTAGACTAAATGATTTGCTGTAAAATGGCAGGATGAATACATCAGGTGGTGCAGACGTGCAAAGTAAAATTGGGTAGGCGAATCGGATCAAGTAGTGACAACACTAACTGTTTAACTTCTTCTTTGTTTATGTCATATCTGTTCAATACATTTTTTGTTTACAAAACTTAAAAGCCAAATGCAATTTTTATTTATACGTTCCAATATTCTGTATTCATTTCTTCATAAGGTCTATGTGTAATATTAAACTGTGACAATGATGAACTGTGTAATAGCATTATAAAATTAACAGAAAAAGACAAATTGTTAATCACAATTATTTGTACGACAATTAATCGTTGACTAAAATTTCATGATCCTCTCAGCCGTACATGTGATAAAAATGATATACCGTACATCAATTAATATGCGTGGACACAGCTAATAAGTTCTGGTTGCATTGCGTTGTATACATATCACAAGCTGTGTGAGTTTCAGACTACAGTAATGTATTTAATATCCAGCTAAATAAGTAAATATCTTTGTCTGAAGATAAGTTAAAGAACAGCTTTTGGTTGTATGGTTGAGTTGTTTAGATTCTCCTTGTGTTATTGTATATATAAAAAAAGACATAGACGCATAAGCTGAAACAAAGAAGTCATAAAACATATTATGGCCATTAAATTATTACACATATTAACAGCCTGTTCAGTCAGCTGAGGATGCATCCAAACCACAAGGTGAAGAAACAATTTCCATGTGAGCTCTGTGAGAAGAATTTTGGCAATCCTGTTTTCAGTAAATAGTAATAGAGGTGTTTTTGAAAAGGTTTACTGACATGTAGCTTCAGAGGAGGAATTATTTATAAAGCACAATTAAAATATTTTCAGTAGTATATGAATCAGATGTATGATATTTTTTCACTTCCCAATGCGACCTGTAGATCTTCGCAGTTTATACGTCTGTAAATTAATTTTCGGAATTCATATTAAACAAGGTAATGGTGGAAATGAGAGTCTGGAAATTTCTCAGCTCTGGACACCTGCAGTATTCCATTGTGTGTAGTCTTTGTGCCTCTGGTGTAATACCGTACTTCTGCGCTTGTTTGTAGATAGGATGATGAAGTTCACTTCACTTCACCTGAACCTGTGTAATCAACAAAGGAATGTATGTATAATGTAATTTTTGGGGCAGTGGGAGTTTTGGTTTGATTTGGTTCAGCTTATCCCGTAGTTTATTTCCAGCCATCTTCCCCTGTTCCTCCTTCTGATATTCCGCGTCCAGTAAATGAAATGGGCGGAATATTATAAGGTCATGAAGTAATGGCCTGACAAGGCTGCAGTATGAGCCTGAGAAAAACAGGTGATTATCTCCTTTCAGACTGA
Organism: Hippopotamyrus pictus; assembly: GCA_026781145.1. Classification (NCBI taxonomy): domain Eukaryota; kingdom Metazoa; phylum Chordata; class Actinopteri; order Osteoglossiformes; family Mormyridae; genus Hippopotamyrus; species Hippopotamyrus pictus. The sequence continues at coordinate 24,038,644 of JAODLC010000113.1, forward strand.
GAACACGACACTAGGCTCTCCTCGCAGTGTTATTTTTGTTTTCAGTTGACTTTCCAGGATGCTTATGTGGCTGAATTTTAGAAATGTCAGTATTTTAAGTTGTGTTTTTAAAAAGAGCATACTCTACGTGTGTGTGTCTTTTCCCGCATATGTGTAAATAGTTTCAAGTAGAATGAACGGGTACCTTTTTCCACCGCACAACAAATCATATTGAAACATTTCATCGTATTGTTTTTCTACATTTAATTTCAGTGCCATCTCACAGAGGTCGGTAATTTCCCCTGCTTTTGTCGCCTGGCCGGCCGATACCTCCCCTTGACCCGGTATAGATGTGACCGTCACCAAGCTGGAAATAAAACAATTTATTACCACGTGGAAAGAAAGACTAAGCACACACCTTCCAGCAAGTCAAAGCGCTATCAAAGTTGAGCTGTGCAGTCAGCGAAAAGCAGGGCTGGAAAACCTGCAATAAGAGAGAGAAAAAACAACTTTGTGGACGGAAATGACACGTTTACCAGTTGGCTGGGGTTAAAAGGAGCCCAGGGTGTCTCAACAGTTATTCAGCAATTATTTCACCCGTGGCTCATCTGGGCTTGTTTCAGGTCCTGAAGTCATGATGCATGAGTCTGGCACGGAGCAGGCGGGGCGGAGCGGCTACGACGGGGCCACAGCCGAGGCCGACGGGGGCCCCGGGGCCGCGGGGGATTCTCCGGAGGCTGAGACTGCGCACATGCAGCCGCAGAGTCAGGTAAGCCAGCAGACCCACAGTCCAGACCTGCAGCGCAGCGCACATTCCTTCTCTGTGCTTGTCTGAAAGTTACTGAAAAGGGCGTCTGTTACTAGAAGACTGGCTGTGTGAACACATATTCCCTTCATATGTATTACTTTAATTGCTTTCTTGCTTTTTTCAGAGGAAATTATGACAATTTTCTTTATTATTGTTGGTGGTTGATTGAGGTGTGGTATTTTAGGTTGAGTATTCTCCTCAGTGGTGCTTATGCCATGAGCCCCACCAGGTTCGACTTGACAACCACCTTCCCAGGCATAGTTTGTTGTGGTGACAGAAATGGAGTTAGACCAGTTTTAAAAGAATGTCCTGTCCATCTTGTATTGTCACTAGTGTTCAGAGTTGGGTAATTCAGGTCCAGAGAGTAAAAGTCCAGACCGGGATTCTGTTTCAACCAACCAGTTGAGTAACCGTGAGTACAGTTGAGTGACTGTGACTCTCAACTGCTTTGTTGAAACAAAATCTTGGTCTGGACTTTTACTCGTTGGACCTAAATTACCAAAGTCTGCTAATGTTTGGATGCAGAATGAGCTCCCCGAAAGACGGAAATTATTAATGTCTGCTTTTTTTCAAATGCATGGAGGTCAAATAGTTTAGTAACTCTGGGAGTAATATGCAACGGTATGTCCTTCTGTAAGTCTCTGCTTGTATAAATTGGGAAAGTATGTGAAAATTCTAATAAAGGTAGTTGAGTATAAAAATATTTATCTTTTACTAGGATTTTAAGCATTTGAGGAAAAATTGCAATAAATGGTTATTTATTCGGGGAAATGAGCATTTAAAATTTTTTAAGACTATGACAAATTGCATAATGCATATCATCGTGTTGCCAATGATAAGTGCACTGGCGCCCTAACGAAGATCCAGAGTTACAGCGATGATTGTCCCGACCGCAGAACTTTGTCATTTGCGGCCGCTTTTAACTCACACCTCAGTTTTGACTCAAGTGTCGAGTGACAAATGAGTGTTGGTACGTGTCCCGTAACCTAGCCACTCCTCATTCTGGGCTCATTCACATTAGTTTCGATGCGATGGCCCCGTTCACCTCGTCTGTCTCGTTGCCAGATGGGGCCGCGATATGCTTGCAGAGCGACACCGAAACGTGCGTCAGTCCTGCAGCTCCGCTTGGGACTGTCACCAGCCGTGGCTGAGTGAACTGAGCCGCCGTCATACTTTTGCTTTGTTTCTTCTGTTGGATTTATGGGTATTAGTGCTGGCCGGTATACTGGTTCATTTGGTATGCCAGTTTTATTTTCCCTTATTGTATGAATTTTTGATATACTACTATACTGCTGCTTCAGTGTGTGCCTGAAAATTTGTACTACATGTAATATTATTAGGTCTGCAATGAAATGCATACCGGTAAAGCAAAATCCCTATTATTATCAAATTATAATTTTGAAGCAGTACTGTTAGAGATGCATGATATTTTGGTTAACGTACAAGTATCGGCTGATACCCATTCAAAATCATGATATTTGTCGTTTTTATTTGTCAGTCTTGCCCAATATTGCCGGCTGATAATTAATCTTTATCAGTATTCAAAGCCAGCAGTACCGGCGCTAAAGACACAACTACTAAAACAACAGGGATGACTGCATTGGCGAAGGGTGAAGAATTTCATCAGCTTGCTCACCACTTTGAAGAGGTTTCAAAGCGCTGTCCTCCAGCAGCTTTATACTTCATTCAGACCTTCATATTGATCTTTGCTTTCTCTAGAATAATAATGATAAACACGTAGCATCATTTTGCTAATTTGTGCTGGAATGTTCACCACGTTTCACTGCCAACACAGCACACCCCCGCTCAGCATGTGGCTTAGAGATTAGCCAGTTATTGGTATCAGCATCAGCAACATTACACAAAAATATATCTGTTTGCGGTATCAGTCAAAATTTCTATATCACTGTTACCAGTAAGTACACTAATTTTGTTTTTTTATTGAACAGCTCTTATAGTCCCTAACCAAGGTTGTGGAATGTACGACCAAGAATGTAAACTTTAAATGACTGTTCACCTTTCTCATGTCAGCATCTGTCCCCTGCATAATTTCTGATGTGGTTATACCAGAACGCTGTCTTTGATGGTCACACTTAGCTCAGTTGTTAGTGGGTGGCAAACACCCCCATTTAATCGTGCCACCACTCCAAGATTAGAGCCGTTGTTCGTACTGTGTTTATTTGCTTATGGGGCAACTGTGTTACAGTGTATGCTCAACTATCTGTGATCTTCGTACTGCCAATAAAAAGGTTAGCCTTGGCTACAGGCCAATCACTCTTATACCTTATGGATACAGTGTACAGCTGAAACACTGCACGGCCCAACAGCTTAAACAAAGCAAACCACAATGTCCCTGTTGACTAAAAACACAAACATGTATTTCTTGTTTTTGGCGTGACACTTGCCGTTGGTTTTCCAGTGCTGTTTTTGTTATTTGGTTGTTTACATGGGCAGACATGATGTCATGGATTGAGCGTCAGCATGTAGTGTTAGGATAATGCCCAGGGCTTGTCATCATTCATGCCATTTCTCAAGACCAAGTATGCTCCATTCCTATTATGGATATAATGTTTCGTCTGGATAGCATGTATGTCAGGCAGCATGTGTGAACGCGTTTGAAATCATGATTGCTTGCAGCAGTGTTTTGTGTAGACACTCCAAGTCACGCATGTGTTTGCGGGAACTTTTGAAGCTTTGAGAGACTTGGACAGGAGAATGCCATAAACAGTGTCCTGGCATGCATTTTTGAGTAGTAGATCTTACTTCTCTTGAGGAGAAGTATGAAGGCCTCATTCCTGTATGAATAAGATGGCGAGATGCCGTCCGAACCACTGGATTTGATTTTAGCAAGCAGGATGTGGCACTGTTAGCGTAAATGTATGTTTTCATGAGATGATTTTTATTCCATGTCCATTATTCCATTATTCCATCCAATTATGTCTTGGAGGCTACTGCATGAAGTATGTAAGTGATCTGTGGACATTTACTACCCATCGAGATCTGATACATTGCCACTCACGTGATTCAACTGTGCTAACAGTTTGTAAGCAGTGTGCACTGCGGTCAGCTATTTAGAACAGTTCTCTTTACACTCAGCCGTAGTAGTGATGAACTGTGATTAGGAATTTGGAAACCCTCCACTCTACTGTGCTTTCATATATTTTCCATAGCTTTCATGTAGGTGCATGTGTGTGTGCCGGCAGGCGTTTTGTCATGATTCAAACTTTGTTGGGTGGGGGCAGTCTTCTGGAGCCAGAGGAAGTTATGGTGCTGTGCTAAATGGAGCCACCTGCTCACCAAGCCATTTGGAGCCTGGGCTGTACTTTTGGATTCATGATGTGAAGCCTTCTAGGTGAAGAACTCTATCAGCCTCTGTTGTACTTTTACTTCTTTTGTATATTAAGTAGTTTTCCCCTCAAAAAGTTGTGGGGCCATTTCCTAAGAATGATACTTTATTTGTCATTTGTACAAGAAGGTTGGGGTCAGAATGTAGGGTCAGCTATTTTGCTGGCAACGATGCAGCAGAATTCGGACCTTGCTTAAGGGCACGTGGGTGCATTGATTACTGTGCCAGCCATGAGAAACCCTTAGAGCCATGCAGTTAGTAATCATGGAATTGTTAAGCATTTTTTAATCTTTACCCAAGATAAATATTTCAAGGAGAAAATTTATTTAATGCAAAGAACAGTCAGTGATTGTTTTTTTGACGTTCAACTGAGAGTTTATGTTTTCTGCCTGGTGGTTTGGAAAATCTTTTATAGGTTATTTTATATAACCTGTCATACGTAAAATGCTTTACTGGAATATTTAGTTGCCATTTGTCAGAAATCTTGTGGTTTCTGATATTATGTATATTGTGTACACATGATGCTTCCATAGCCACTGGTCATCTGATGATGTAGCCACATGGGAGATATTGACTGGAATAGGAAAATTAAATATCTTTATCGCATCATTTATTATGCTCAGGTGCTTGAGAACCAAGATGCTCATTTCGCTCTTTAGCCTGCTGTCTGCTCAACTGGAGCCATGGCAATTTATCCTTCTGCTGGTCTCCAGATGACCTGGGTGGTGGGGGAGGGGGGTGTTTGGGGGGTCATGTTACACAAGCCCGTAACTCTTCAAGCCATCTCGACTGCTGGTGTCACATTCAAGGTGATCTGTGCCGTTCCAGTGGAGGATGTGAGTGAAAACAGAAACATGAGGTTGAGAAAAATTAGCCCCCTTTAGTTTTTTTTACATTTTTTTCCCTGAAATGTAGGAAATTTAAGTGACTTGTCCACATCCATTGTTTTACCAAGGTCTGTATTTCATTCTTTTTTGAAGACCATCAATTTCTGCAGCTGTCATCAGAGTGTATTTTTTTTAAGGACATTTTCAAGTATTCTCATACTGCAACTGAAACAAAATGCAAACTCTGGTAAAGTGAAACAACATGTACACTTTAATATCGAAAAAAAAAACTGTAATGGAACAGGACATTCTTACGTTTTCAGAATGTGCAATCATCTTGACATTAGAGGACGGTAAACGTACTCACTGAGTACAATTCCGGCTGATTTCAGTGTGCTGTCACATCTCTCGTAACTCCTTTATCGTGGGAGTCTGTACATTCGTTTGCCCTGCTCAATAAAAGTGCAGAATACCGATGGGCTAGCTGCTTATTCCATCCTAGAAGTTTGTAGTCTGAAATATAAGGGCTTCATTGTCGAGCAGGTGCCTGCTTTTCAATAGCTTACATCTGTATGCCTACACCGCTCTGTCCGTTTATCTCACATAGCTTTGTGCCAGGCTACTTCGATGATTTGAATCCATCTCCTCCTGGTTGCATGTTCTACGTGTTGGTGTGTAAAATAACTCATCAGTTTTCCTCCTTATTTTTGCTGGGTATTTTTGGCTTGGTACCTAAAGTACTAGTACTTAGTACTTGGTAGCTAAAGTACTAAGAGGTCTTAAGGATTACTACTTTAAACTGTTAGGTTACTCTGTATTATTATTGCAGTTTACTGTTTGAATATCAGAATCAGAAAACTTATTATGCCGAAGTACATTGTTTGTAGTGCTGCACATCACACAAGCATACAAGAAAATATAAATAGATAGTGTACATACAACAATCTCTGTATAAAAATAAATAAGAACGACTGATAAAGGGCAGTGTTTCCCCTGTCTTCCAGAAGCACAGAAAGATACACCGCAGTGACAAAAGCTGCACGATTTAAAAAGAAATGTTCTGATGTTTAGTTCAGTTGTTATATTGACTGCTGTCATTAACAGAAACACATGAACACCATGAATCCTGTCGGTGTTCATCACCCCCCCCAAAGCTGTAAACCTAGGGGAAACATTGAATGGGAATGATTTGCTACAAGAAAGCATAGCTTTCCCCATAAAGTTGCTGAAAGAATTCAATATGTCAATGTGAATTCATTTCATTTCGCGATTAAAAAATATCTCTTACTAACTGAACCACAGCACTGGTTGTTTCACGGGTGTTGGTCTCGACAACATGCGCGTTAATTTTCCCTTTGAACCCAGGATAAATACAGCCCATAAACCCCCACTGACATCGTGTTTCACTGGGAGTCTAAGGAAGATTCATGTGTGCTTTGTCAAAATGGACAATAGACAAAACCATATTGGTGAATATGCTTTGATGACATGTTTTCAGAGCCCACAAAGACCAGATGAGTCTATGACAGCTTCATGCATAGTTTTTGCTTAGGCAACATTAATTGCACAGATAAATTTCCATTCAGATATTTTAGACAAGACAAGATTAACTGCCATACCGTAGCTTAAACAACAGCTGTAATGCTTCAATAGGCAGCAAATTACACAATACTGCCCACTGCAAGAAGTACTATGGATTGCAGTGCAGACCCCTGCTAACAGGAACTCCTGTTAACTGGGTACCTTTCATACTAATGCTGGTAACACAACAGTTATCCATATATAACTTCAGCATTATAGTATTTATAAGTACTGCTTTCGTCTGTTCCTCAAAATTTAGATTATGTGTAATATAATTAGGTCTGCAATTAAATGCATACTGGCAAGAAGATGCTATAATATAAAAATAATATTATTGATTTGTCATGATGATAACTATTATAATCATGATGGTTAAGCAAACATGTTATCAGTTAAACATACAGTAATAATGAATAAAACATGTCTCTGAAGCTAAGTATATGGGTAATAATCAATAAAACGTCTCTGTGGAGCTAATTATATAGTTATAATCAATAAAACGTCACTATCTAGCTAAATACACAGTTATAATCAAGAAAACATGTCACTGTCCAGCTGAATATACATTAATAATCTAATAAAAGATGGCAGTTATACTATCAAGCTAAATAGAAATGTGTTTTATAATGAATAATAAAAACTCACCTTTTTAAAAAGATTAGTACATGTATTTCATTGATGTAAACGCTTGCTGCTGTGGTAAGGGTTATATTTTATACTTTTGAATCTTAGATGTAAATATACGTGATTAGTTTTTGTTAATACTGCCCACTGTTAGTGCCCCATTTCGTCCACAGAGAATCACCGTCTGTATGCTGTCGCAGTCCAGGAATGGGAGGGCACTCCTGTATTGGGTACTATAGGAAAAATAAAATAAGTAAACAAAAAATTCAGCTGTGGCTCAGAGAAATGGGAAGAGCCAGCTCCTACTTCACAATCTGCTGCTTTTGTAAAGCCAAGACAAAAACAAGAGAAGCTGCCCAACTGTCACATTTTCTAGAAGTTCACAACTGAAAGCTATAAGGTGCCTTAGCGGTACGAGTGTAGTCTGGGGTGACCTACAGACCCAGGGGCCGGCATCTGCAGCTAGGAGAAGGGGCCACTCCAGATAGGTCTGCTTTATAGTCAGCCATGAATAATCTGCTTTACTGAAACGTGAAGCACAGGAAAGGGAGTTGCTTGTTTTGAAATGCTGGGTACAGCAAAGAATTATTCATGTTTCCTGCCTCGGGTGGTTTGGAAATCAGTGTTTATAGATTATTTTACAGCTTCAGCTGTGCTGAAGGTTTGCTGGAATAGTGACTTTGTGCCGTTTTATCAGATTGTTGGTGTCGGTAAGTCACTTTTCTGTTTTTGCAGGTACATATATATCTCTTGTTTTTAAGTATGCTGGTTATCTGACTGCTTGCAGCTAAACGTGGAGGAGGAGGTTATTAAAAAACAATGTCGAGATGAGAGGGGGGACCGAGGGGCACTGGGAGGATAAATAACACTTTATGAGGACAGGAGGTGTGGAAACCCCCCCCACACACACACACACACTAACTACCTGCCCCTCAGCTGGTTAGTGATTGATCTATCCGCATGACATCATCCCCTAACCTCTTTCGTCTGGATGGTCTCCAGCTGCCACACTGCTTGTGCAGGCTCTGCATGCCCCAGCCAAGCCAGGCCTGATGCTTCTGGATTTCTGCACAGCTATTCATATTTTCAGCCTTTCCCACCTGTCTCTCATTCAGTTATTCTCTCTCACTTTATCTCTCATTTTGAATCTGGTGGCATTTCATGTTGATGTAAGAAATGACTCAGTTTCAGTATGCCAAATAACAGCTTAGCTGTTTACTCAGATGTTTAACTGCTGCAGATCTGAGCTCCAGAGGGCTGCAGTAGCCTGTGTTGGGTAGTTTTGTGTGTGTGTGTGCGCGCGTGTGTGTGTTTGCGCCCGCGTGTGCATGCATGTGTGAGGGGGTCATTTTTCAGCCGCACTCTGTTTCCTGCTCCCACGCAGCCGTCTGCCTGCCCTGTGCGGTCTGGGGAGTTTTATTGGGAGGGGAAGGGGAAGAGGGAGCGGTTCGAGCCACTCGCACATTTGCCCAGTGAGCCTTTTCCTGCTGAGGAGGATGTGCCTTTAAATAGATGGAATACCTACAGTGGAAATCTTTGAGTATTGGTTTGTTATGGGGAAAAGTGAAACATAAACCAACGAGGGGGATTTCTTTAATATCTGTGAATGTTGGGCACTGTGTAACCTTAAATGTCTTCGAGAAAAACAAAATGTCAGTTATCAGCTGGGGAAAAGATTCAGTGAAAACCCATTGAAAGCAGTTGACTTAGGACAGATATCCTTTAACTGTTATGCATAATGTTTTCTTGCAAAGTCATAGATTTAACAGGGTCTGAGAGTCCCAACTTAAAAAAAAAAATGTTCAGTAATTTTTTCTTGCTGTTGTGGGAAGTCATTACATGATGTCTACACCAAAGGAATTCTTGAAGTCTCAGAAGTAGCCTGAAGCAGATGAATAGTCCCAACTGAAGTCATGTTGTTTGTGTCATGAAGCAGTGAAGTGATGTTTGTCTTCATTCTGGCCCTCTGGAGTTGTTTTTTATCAAAGCAGGCATTAAACTTATAGAGTCAGTTCTCCATGCTGTTAAAGCCTTTCCTTTAAAAATCATCACCCCTTTATTTCTAAATGAGCCTTTCAGCTTGAGCTAATCAGAAGTGGTTCATTCTTACCCAAGACTGTGTTTCCTGACAGAGGCTGTGCACCTCAGTCTATCATTCTAATTCTAATTTCAAGGAGCCCTTCAGTCTCTTATGTAGCATGTCCACAGCGCTGGGCACATGACCTTTGCACCTTAATGCCTCTGTCTGGGCTTCAGTTTAGGTTGTCTGGCAGCAATAACAGTGGGATGGCAAAGCCAAGGGAGGGCACTGCCTGACAGGAAAGGCGGCCAGGGCTGCAGAACAATGGAGGGAGCAGCCGGTGGTCCAGGATGGAAGTGAAAGGTGTGGACGTGAACGTGAAAGGCGCCCCCCCCCCCAAATTAACAGGAATCTGCAGCGTTTTTTGTGCCAGGCTTGCTGCACAGATCCAGGCATGTTGGGTTGCTGGGTCCGCCCGCTAATACCTTGTCAGTCGGGGCAGTTTCTTGCTTTGCCTTTAGGTTTTGTAAATTCCAAAATTGTCATTTCACTATTGTTTAAATAATGATTTTATATTGCTTTATACTATTGGAAAGTTTTCGCAATTTTTTTTGGTAAAAGTTCTTTGTTGATTTTTCCATATAATCACTACCCATCTTTCAATCAGTTTGATATGAGACTCTGTCAAAGTATGTCGTACAGTAAGTAGGTGTAGACTGATGACACATTTCAGCCTAGCAGTTTATGAATGAAGAGTTTTCTTGTGTTCAGAGGCCAGTTAATGGACTTCAAATGATTGAATGGGTGAAAGAGAAGTGGGGCACTGAAACTCGCTTTAGTGTAACTATCATGAATGATGAATGTGATCACCCCGGCACGTCTTCATTGAGCAAGGAAAATGGCTACAACTGAATGAAAGTAAGTGTGAGTTTAACTTTGATTTTCTCACCCGCTGGAACTGAAGACTTCTACATTTAATCATAACAGACCCAAAAAAGGGGAAAAAAAATATCTCTCAATTTTAGGCTGAAAAATCAACCTCTGACCTGGATTTGCTGATTAAATGTGAAAATGGCTTTCTATTTGAAACTACCAGGTCCAAAACCTTGCTTTAACAAGAAGCACATTTGATAAATATGACACATTTGCCCAGGAAGCATTTGCTTGTTCTAGGATAGGTCCTGTTTTATTCAAAAGGTAAATATTTAAAACTATGCAGTGAAATACTCCAGACAAGGAAGGAAAATGGAATGTGTTAGTGCTTCTGCTCAAGGAAGAGTGACATCTTAGCTGAATGAATGTTCTGTCATGTAATGATCTATACTGTCGTTCAGGCATTTAAAGGATGTTAGCATTTTCTTTCTTTAATCCGGTTTGTTTTCCGCTTTCATTGCTAGTCTGTTTTGTGTCTAGGTACGACCATATAGTTGCTTGAAATGGCTTTGCACCCCTTTGTGGGGTAGTTAGTGTAAAATCTGAATACAAAAATTCCTAATTGGTAATTGGGCAGTTTCTCAAATGAGGTTGTAAGGAATTATAAAGTTTCAAGGAAGACTTATTGTTTTAATAATAATAATAATAATAATAATAATAATAATAATAATAATAATAATAAGAAGAAGAAGAAGAAGAAGACTGTAGGAGTTATCAAGCAATTACCAAATTTTGCTTACGGCACAACTTTCCAGGGAAGTTGCTGAACTCTTTACTGCCGATTTTCCAGAGGTAATTTGAGACCCGAAAAGCCTTCAGCTGCCAGTGGGGAGAAATGCAACATGCAAACCTGAGCCCTTGTAAGAAGTCACTGGAATGATGCTCCTGGAAAGCAGTCACAGTGGACCAATGCAGTTATGTGGAATGCATGGCGAACACCGTGCAGTGTGTCCTCTGTCTTTGGGCACCTGCCTTGTGTCGCGCTTTCCACTGGTTCGCTGTTGACACGGAGAGCTCGACACGCTGTGGTTAAGCTGGAACTCCCCTCAGCTGACTGGCAGACTGAGCACAGGGAACCTCGGGGCTCCGTTTGTCTGGCCGCCATGTCAGCCACAGGGGTCGGCTTTACATCTGAAATGGGCACTGCAGCACTGCCAAGCGATCTTTGTTTTTATCCTTTTAGTTCTCAGTTTTACAGCAAGTGTATTCAGGTAAGAGAGACCCTAGAAAATAGGAAGCATCACCATGAAGTGTGAGTATGTGGGAGTTTGTGAAACTGATGACAGATTACGATTAAAGCTGGTTTCCTGTTCATTGAGTGACTGTTGACAAAAATAACAAGTCTGTTAAAGTTCTCTAAAATATTCCATAACAATCTGGTTCTGGGTACTATTTCACAAAGGCTATACAGTTTTCAGAGACAGAATTTTTGAATGGCAAAAGACAGCTGACTTGTATTGATATTTTTATGTTTCGGCAAACTGGATCAAAATATAAAAAAACGGTATATATGTATATGTGTAATATACGCGTATGCATTTGGATACATTTTTTTAAAAGCACTAAATATCTGTTGGAAAATCTTTTCTTAAAATTTCTCCCTTTTAGGTCATTATTTTATGGGGGGGAAAAAAAACAAATTACCATTCAGTTATATCTCTAACCATACCCCATCCCGTTTTTAAAAAAAAATAATAATAATAAAAAAAACCACAGACAACGTCACCCTTTTAAAGATTAGATTTTTTTGAAGATATTCAGACATTGGTATAAACTTTCAACCATTGTCAGGTACTCTAAGGTGTTTATCTGCAGTTCCGTATCAAAAATTATATATATATTCTTTTTTTGCTACCTGGAGACAAATAAAATATGCTAAATAATGTGGGCAATGGGAGGGTCATGGTTGTAAATATCCAGTATTTATTTGAAATTTAGCAGCCCTTTAGAAATGACAATAGAAATGATTATGATTATTGTGTGGCACTTACATTTACATTTACAGCATTTGGCAGATGCCCTTAGCCAGAGCGACTTACATGAGTGCTTCTCTTTTTCTGCTTCTCTTTGTGTGTGTAGCAGCATTGTTATACTTCTGATTTTTAAATTTACTTCTTATTTTTATATTATTTTTCCATTTCCATTTGAAATCCAGTTTAGATTTCATTGCGTTTGTTTTATTTCTGTTTAGTTGTCATATATTTAAATTTTTATTTATTTATTTATTTATTTATTTATTTATTTAATTTAATTTAATTTAATTTAATTTAATTTAATTTAATTAGTTATTTTTTAGTTGTTTTATTTCCAGAGATAAATTTATAGTTGGACAGCTATTTTATGTGCATATACAGTATACATAGTGTATATTATGTCCTCAAAATGGGCAAAACATATTCCAGGTATTACTAATGGTAAAGATAAATAGATAGATGATGTACTAAAACCGGTAGTTGTGTGTATTTGATTATTTAAATTAAATTTTTTAGTTTCAGAAGCACCCCTCCTTGAGCCGACACCTTATCGTGGTGGAGGGGTTTGCGTGTTCCTGTGATCCCAGGAGCTAAGTTGCCCG
>JAODLC010000113.1:24051436-24062940 GCA_026781145.1 Hippopotamyrus pictus
GGTTTCCCTCCTGAGACTGCTGCCTCCGCGACCCGACCTCGGATAAGCGGGAGAAAATGGATGGATGGATGGATGGAGTTTCAGAAGCAATATTTATTCCATTTCCATTTATGTCTATTTAGTCTTTTTATTTTATGTTCTTTATTTTATTTCAGTTAATGTTTTTTTTCCCGTTAATGATGATAACCTTGGTGCATTGTTTTCCCTGTTGTGTGGGTTCAGACAGGCCTGTGCCCATGTGGGACTGGCATCCTGAGTTAGTCTTCACACTTCTTCTTGGCCCTGACTAGGAAAAGCGCCTGGATGATGGATGAATGGATAGTATTAATACATTTCTGTATTAGTCCGAAGTCCTTTGTGAAAAGTTAAACGGCCCTTTTGTATGTATAAACACCTAATTTGGAATACAGAAGGGCTGACATCTTTTAGAAAATGAGTGAAACAACTCAACTATCAAAATAGCAAGTATAGAAATATTTTAAAGATACAACAGTCTCACTGATGTTGGGGGCAGCATGTGGCTCAGTGGGCGAAGCCTGTGTGCCTGTAATCAGAAAGTCACCGATTCAAACCCAGCCTCACGACTGGGATCAATAAAGTGTCTATTATTATTATTATTATTATTAGTATTATTATTATTATTATTATTATTATTATTATTATTATTATGTTACTTTGAAACTTGTATGATTTATCACTGAGGCTCCATACCATACCCATACAGAACTGTAAATCACCAATTAATAACAATGGAGGCAGTGTATGGCTGGGGGTAATTGGTTCAAGTCCGGCTTTGGCAGAATTGTGATGCTTGTGGACCCTTAAGTAAGGCCTTTAACCCCCAGCTCCATGGGTGCCAGTGCAAGTGGCTGCCCTTCGCTACCAAGTTTACTCTCACCTATATATTTGTATTTGTGTCATGGAGAGGAAGATGAAATAAGCGCAAAGAGAATTTCCCAGCCTGCATCATTGAAGTGTCACTGTTATCATTATTGTTATTACACATTCACTTGGCTTCATGACTCTGCACTAAAGCATCTTTCTGTTTTGATAAATCAGTCAAATTTGGTGTGATAGGGAGTGTGAATGGAACTGTTAATTTGCCTCTGTGTTATGTTGGTGGTAAATAGTGACCTGACTGTTGAAAGAGTCCACTTTATTGTTCTCTCTGATTAAATTAAAATAGGAACTGAACAAGACTGGTGGTGAACATATATCACATGTTGGTCCTACCTGTTTTCATGTGTGCCATGACAGGAAAAGGTGATGGGGGGGACCAAAATGAGGGAAAGTGGGGTCCCAGAGACCACCCACCAATGTCACTGGTAGTCCACTACTGTTCTTTAACACGATACACAAAGAATTGTTCTTCATGGGGACATTATAGTGCGATCCAACTTCCAGGGAGTTTGAACCAGATAGTTTCACTTCCGTTTTGGTGTAAAAATTTCATTTCTTTTAATCATTAAAACTAAGGCTGATATCACATTCATATTATATCTTACCTGCGCAATAATCACCTGGGCTTCAGATAATGGGCACCAGCTGTTCGGTACTATACAGACATTTATTTACGCCCACAATTTGTCAGACAAATTAGTAGCGTGCTAAAATATTAATGAGATGTGTTTTGTGACACCCAAAAGTTAGTATTCTGTAACAACTTGGTGTACCTAAATTTGGTTAGCGGAGCACGCCACATAATACTGCTCTGGTATACCCTGGTTTGGTATACTTCAATAAAATATGCACTGTAGCGGAGCACACCACATAATACTGCTTTGGTATACCCTGGTTTGGTATACTTCAGTGCGATCTGCACTGTAGCGGAGCACACCACATAATACTGCTTTGGTATACCCTGGTTTGGTATACTTCAGTGCGATATGCACTGTAGCAGAGCACACCACATAATACTGCTTTGGTATACCCTGGTTTGGTATACTTCAGTGCGATATGCACAGTGCACTGAAATGGCAGTGAAGAAAGGAACAGCTCAGCAGCCACGACATCTTTTAAAAGAGGAGCTCTTGGGGATAAACAAGGTAAAAATAAGTCAGTGGTGTTGCTGTACTTTTTGCCGTTTAAAGTCCGACACATTTATTAAACATAAAGATATGCCGAATTTATACTGATTACTAACTTTTAGCCGTCATAAAATACCTCATTAATATTTTAGGTGCGCTACTAATCTGCTTAACAAATTGTGGCTGTAAATAAACATCCGTATAGTACTAAGAAGCTGGCCAGATGTTTTGCCCGTCATCTGACGCCCTGATGATTATTGCTCATGTGCAGTATAATATCGATATTATATCGCCCAGCTCTAATTAAAACTGTTATTTTCCTTTTAATTGTGCAAATATCAAGGAATCACATTTTACATATTTGGTAGTTTATGGGAAAAATGTATTCCATTCAGTCATCTGTCATTTTTCCATAACTGCCGATCCAATGTGGGTCATTGATGCTCCACTGCTGGGACACAGCAGTACGCCCCCTATGGGATAGCATTCCATCACAGGGCACATACCTAGATACCACCTATCTACATGTCTTTGGGCTGTGAGAGGGAACCCAGAGGAAACCCTCATAACCATGGGGAGAAGCTACAGACACCCAAACCAGCGCGGTTAGAGAGCAAACCCGCGGCTCTGGAGAGCTACCAAATGCGCGTTACATTTGCATCTGTTTATTTGGCAGATGCTTCTCTGCAAAGCAGAAATGCAGTCACAGTCGAGCAAATTCCCGGTTTATTTTCCGAGCGTAAACGCCACTGGCAGACCATCCTTAATGGGTTTTTGGCCCACAGAAAAACAACAAGAAGAAAATGTGTGGGCTTGTGTCTGCTGTCATGGAAACAAGGGCGAGGTTTGTTTGGCCGGCATGTCCGTGAGGGGATGGGGCTGTAGGGGAGTGGGCCGGCCCTTGGGGGGGGGGGAGCCATGGGCTCTGGGTCAGTTTAACCTCATTGAGTGCTAATGGATTATATTACTACTCAAAATGAAGTGGACACCTCAGTGATTTGGTACCATTTTCTGTTGCAGTGAGTGCGTCTAACGTCATGAAATCATCAGATTTTGTTGGGATTCCCCTGCCGTCGCTGACCATAAATCACAAAAGGTTCTTGTTTTGGGCACTCACTTGTTTTGGAAGCTGGAGCAGAAACACCGCTATGTGAAGCGAGTGTGGGAAAATATGACTGATAATGACAACAGACTGTCTAGCATGGCGTGTGTTCCCCCTGTTTTCCATTTTGCAGAAAACAGACTCTGCTAGAAGCTTGTTTGTTTGTGGTTTAGAACTTAATTAAAAAGCTATTTAGTTTCCCTCTTTATGCCCCCCGTCGGCATGTATATATAGGCTAGTGATTGTGATTCTTGTTTATCTTCATTGCAAACATTTGTAAAGCTACCTTAATTTTAGAGATGAATAGTAATTTGCTGGAAGCTCACAAAGGCTTTTTGGTTTGCATACTGGGTGTTCTCAGAGAACTGCGCTTTTTTGGTGCATTAGTAACTTTTTCCCTGCAGTTCCCTGATCTTTTTATGGATTATTGTAGACTTTCAGTCAGATTACTGGATTTTTTTTTTTTTTAAGAAACAAATTTGCAGTTTTTATTTTAGAAAGAATTAGGTTGTAAGTGTAGCACATGTTACTCTACATTTTAATAGAAAATGATGGGAAACATTGGAAAAGTACTATATAGTTGGTTGTTTCATTGTTGCGTGAATTCAGGAAAATAAAAAAAAAAATTAAAAAGTGTGCCTGTCAGGAAAAACACAATTCTCATTTGTGCCATTAGTCAGCAGAATCATCACTGAAACACCCCAATGTGACCGTAGTGTGTAGGAATCGTGGGTGGCAGTGGGTGTGGTCAACCACTTATGCAAGATGGACAGAGATAACACAGGACGTTAAAACTGCAGCCTAGCAGGTCCTGGCTGGGAACGGTTCCGAGCCAGCGTAATGTGAGAAAGTCAACTCTGGTGTGAGTCATTTACAGATGACATTTTTAATATCACAAATATCAAACTCTCTGGACCATCTGTCTTTCTCATAGGAAACTTGCATACATGTTTGGCTTCCAACTGTTAAATCAGTGTTTTCATTTCAATGATTCATTTATGGCATGAAAACCCAAAGTAGCTTGACTGTCAGTTTCTTGTAACATTTCATAAAAGGGTATTAAAATAAAAAAGAATATTAAATGAGGGCTGTTAAATTCTGACATATTTCTAACAATCTGGAAATTAAACAAATATATACCACCATACGATGATTTGGGTTTTTTTTTTAGCAGGAGAGAGGTAAGGAGCATGCACTGATTACAATGCATTGTCACACCCACCACATGACAAACCACCTCAGGGATGAGAACCATGCAGCCATGCGGCGGGTGATACCTCAGCACCACACTAGTCCGAATGGACCAGTGTGAGGTTTTTTTCTGGTGGCTGTAGTTCCAATCCTGCCACCAACCCCTAAGTTATTCCCTGTAAACTGGAGGACCTCCTCAGAGGGCCAGATGTAGATTAACATCATACCCAGGATGAAGCAATTTCAGGTTAAGGGCCTTGCTCAAGGGCCCAACAGAGTAGAATCACTCTGGGACTGACAGGATTTGAACCAGCAACCTTCTAGTTGCTGGCACAGATCCTTAGCCTCAGAGCCAGCACTCCGTCCCGGAGCAAGGATTGCTATAAATTACCCAGAGCATCAGCTAGACCTACATTATCCAGAAATGAGATAAGCATGATCAGTAGAATGCAAGGCTGAGTGATATGGATCAAAACCCAAATTTTGAAGAATAGTATATATAATATGTATCTCGGTATTTTCTGTGAAGTGGTGGAAATGTTCAATTGTGAGTCAAAGCCACGTCTGAGATGTCACAAACATGTTAACATTAAAATTACAGTAAGTTATTCTGGGGGGGGTGGGGGGGGCTCAAACAATGTAAATCTAAACTTTCTACGGCAAATTGCTTTAAAAACAGAAGCCAGACAACGATTGAAAGTGCTCTTAATAACTGGAAACATGCTTATTTTAAGGTATTATCAATAAAATCAAACACATACTGCAACTGATGATATTCCAATGTTTTTTTTTAACATGACACCTCATGAGCCCCACCTTTCCCCTCCATCAGCTTCCACGTGAGAATGAGATTCTAACTGAATGTTTTTATTGTAGCTATGAATTCTGGGATTCTGTGCCAAAGCTCCCATGTGGTTTAAAGACACGAGTGACCGGTGTGTGAATGTGCCCCATTCTGGGTCGTTCCCTGCCTTTTGCCCTGTGGTGGGCTGGTACCCCAATCTGGGTCATTCCTTGCCTTGCTCCTGTAGCCTGCGGGATAGGCTCCGGACCCCCTGCAACCCTGCATAGGGTTGGATGGAACTTTTCATATTAAAGATATAGTATATACTTGCAATAACAAAAATGTAACAACACTAATATATTATATGATTTTGTGTGTTTCAAATCCATTTTGTGTAACTGCTTGTCCTATTCAGGGTGACAGGGGGTCCAGAGCCTATCCTAAGGGCTATGGTGCATGTCAGGGAAGAACCTAGGAGAGGGCGCGACCCCATGGCAGGACATGCTCACAAATCATTCAGTCACATACACACACCTATGGGTAATTTGGTAACTCAGTTAAACTCAGCATGTTTTTGGACTGTGGAGGGAAAGCGGAGAATCCAGAGGAAGCTCCACGAGAGTCAAACCCTGTCCCAGTTCTAACAGTGCTTCCCCAAAAATATCACATCTAAAAAACTGGAGTCGTCTTATATTTGAGGTCTATATTTTAAAGGGCAATCTGCATAGGTTATGCCATCTAATGCTGTCTATCTGTCTTCAGGCTAAAGATGATCACATAACTGAAACGTAGTTGACGGAACCGACTTCGTTTTAGCAATACGACATCGTATGAGCGATGATCACCCCCACTGCCACCAAGATTGGCCAACATCATACGATCATACGATGCCGCGGTCTTGGTCAGCAGGACTAATTATGCATTTCCCTGCATGCTTTGCAGCATACAGCGTGCATCTTTAAATAGTGTAAATTAATACGTGTATCTTTGTATTTGTTGATTGATACTTGTGTAATGGGTGGATGTTTGCCATGGAATGCTTGTGTTTGCTTGTGTAATCATTAGTGTCATGTAAATCGTTGGCTTTCGTGTCTATGCCACCGCTAGTATTAAACCGATAGTGTGTGTCAATAGAGAGAGTAACTAATTTTATAGGAGCTGTCATCTCCATTATTAAAATGACTCAATACATTTAATTTTTAAAAATTTTATTTTGCCCTCTTTATGCGGGTGAAGTGTAGGGTGACTTAACTTAAATGACACTTGGTTCAGGTGAAGTGGAAACGCTGCAGGCAGTCGGTCAGGACTGAATGTATACTGAACTTAAGAGGAAGAGTCAGACACCATTGACTAGTCCTTAGTTGGTTTACTTGCAGAGGGATTATGCGTAGAACCCAGGAACATCAGTACATACGCAGAACATCCGTGAGTGTGGTTCTAAAATGAATACAAACTTAAATTATACAGTACCATCAACATAATAAGGATTATGCTCTCACCTAATGAACACAGTGCAATACGTCCCATAATACAATCAATCTCACGCACGTTACCAGTCCTCGTACGTGTCAACGTACAGAAATTATAATAATTACCGGGTCTTTTGTACAGCGGGTTTGCTGCATCGAAAACTTTCTGCTCCCTCTGGAGTTGTGGAGTTAGTGATATTTATTATCTGTCCCCCTCCAAAAGAATACATTTGTTTATTGGAATGTTTGCTGTTTAATATGCTTATTGAAATGCAGTTGTCAGTGGTCTCTTTTTAGCATATTATATGTTATATATGGGTAGGGGGGTTATCTTATAATTGGGATTGTCTTATATTCGAGTCATTAAGGTATTTTACATTAAGTCTTTACAGGCTTTCGGTTAGAAACTTTAGGTCGAAGTCATGTTGACTCCTTACTTGTTTTTAGTGGAAAGTCAAATGCCTGTCCTGCCTCCCCCCCCTCCCCCGCACACCTGTATATCACTGAATAAGGTTTCACTGAATAGTTGATTTTTAATTATGTTGTCTGTTTCTGGACAGGTGCAGGTACTAGCGTCTGCCGTGACTCCTGCTCAGCTCCTGACTCCACAGCAGATGCTAAGTCCACAGCACATCCAGGTTCTGCTGCAGCAGCAGGCCCTCATGGTACAGCAGGTGTGTTTGCGTGCGCTCATGCCTGCTCACATGTTTCGATAGTTAACTCCAGATTCTGGAAAAAATGGAACTCGTTTGAAAACTGCCTGAACTTTTCCTTTGCTGTCACCTTTTAAATGTGCCTGATTCTGCCAGGAAGAACAGAAGTCTGAGGTTCTGACAAAAACATGCATTTGTGTGTGTGTGTGTGTGTGTACATGTCTACCAAACAACCAAATGTCTTATGTGATGTCTCTCAGGTTATATACATTTTCACAGGAGATACAATTTCTTGTAGACTTAGTAAAATGGAGCCTTTCCAGAGAATATCATGGCCCTGTCTGTTCAGCTCAGCGTGCAGACGAATGTGACATTGCATCTTTGTAATCTCATGTCCCCAAACCGCATCTTTGCAGCAGCATCTGCAGGACTTTTACAAGAAGCAGCGGGAACAACTGCAGCTTCATCTCCTGCAGCAGCAGCAGCAGCAGCAGCAGCAGCAGCATGCGAGGAAAACAAACAAAGCGGTAAGCTGGGGGTTATAGTTTCACCCTGCCCTCACTCTTCATTTCAGGACTCGCCTAAAGACCCGTGCAGTCCATCAGGTTATAAATTACCAGTCACTCGTTTGGGCGGGGCTAAGCACTTAACTTAATCTAACTCGTTCAGATAGGATGAGCTGACCAGCCATGTCATTCGATTGGACAACATCCACCGACCAGCAGTACTACTATTTTACTTGGACAGCTTAAACCAGGGCCAATCTTATCCGCAAAGGGCCGGCGTGTATGCGGGTTTTCGCTGCAACTCCCTAATTAGATTACTAATTAGAGGACTGATTGGCTGAAGAGTCCTCACACCTGGGTTTGAACAGCTGACCTACAGGTCATCCCAAAAACCTGCATACACACCGACCCTTTGCAGGTAAGATTGGCCACCGCTGGCTTAAACACGGGACGCTGCTTTCCTGAGTGGCGCCTCATAGCCACGTGAGCAGTAAACATTCACTTGAATTATAAAAGTGATCTGTTGTAGCCACCACAGTGGGCTTGGTGGTTCTTGTTCCAGGCAGGATTGAACTTTAATAAGGTCAGTAGGGCTGACCCTGAGTCAGTATGGCTGAGCCTTAGCAGGGCCGCGTAGGGCTGACCCTGAGTCAGTATGGCTGAGCCTTAGCAGGGCTGCGTAGGGCTGACCCTGAGTCAGTATGGCTGAGCCTTAGCAGGGCTGCGTAGGGCTGACCCTGAGTCAGTATGGCTGAGCCTTAGCAGGGCTGCGTATCACCAGGCCTTGGGCTCGACAAACCATATCACGATACAACACAGCAATACTCAGACCGGTTTACGAGACATAAAGAAGTCAAAACTTGTATGTAATAATTATCTCTTTATTGTTTGTAAATTCTCAGAATTACCAACCATTCAGATATGTAATAACAGAATACTGAATGTCTTTTTTCCTTCAGTGTTTTAATCCGGAAATGTCACTACTTATCAACAGTTTACAGTTGCATTAGCACACTAGCGATGTCCCTATCATGATTAAAGTTCTTTAGTTTTAGTCTAAGGTTTGTGGTTCCTACTCTATATTTAAGCCCTTAAGGTAATTTTTACAAACCACATGGGTCTCACCTTTTGTAGAAACCCCAAAATATTTCCTTACTTTGGGCATTTTGGAAAGGTTTTTCCTGGACTCCATGGTTTACAGACAACGATTGTGCATCGCGAGCGTATTATCTATATACAGTTCATCAAATAGGTCTAGTCCCGAAACACAAGAAGAATGTTATTAATCTTCATTGTTAATTTATGGAAGATTTGCTGATTAAAGTTCCATACCATTACATTTGTTTGTCTTTTGAAGAGTTACCATGTTTGATATTCTGAATACATAAAACTAGATAGCTATGGAAGAATTTAGCTCTGCAACAAGAGAGCTTGCTATAATAATAACTGAGGAAAAATAAAACAAAGCTGATAAAATAATATCTATGGTACAAAAGTATAAACATCAGGCATCCTAATTGTATGTGTCGAAGTCTTATTACTGAACAGAGTAATAGAATTCGCAGAGACTTCTCGTATAGCAATCAGGATCTAACTATGTTATAGTATTCAATTTTTTTTATTTGTGCTTGAATTTTAAGCATGATTCTTGAAATCCTGAGACTCTGGATGTTCATTACAGCCATGTGAGTCACCTCTGGTGGATCAGCTTTTACAGAGACTAGCGGAGCAAAGGTTGTGTTTTCTGTGTTAATGACAAAACATTCAATTTTTCGATTCATTTTATTTATATATAGTGCCTTTATTTATATATTGCCCAAGGGGAGTGTGTTGTCATGCATTCCTAAATCATACAGGAAAATTCAAAAACAGGGAAAAGGGAAAACAAAGAAATTAATTAAAGAAAGAAAGACAGAAACCGAAAAACTCCCAAGTAGGAAGAAAGAAGCATCTCTGGGGTCCAAAGTTAAATGGCTGCCCCACCCCCTGGGCATGCGGACAATAATGAAAAATAACAGAGTGGGCTTGTTGTAAACTGTGGTCAAGGTCCAAGGTCTACATGCTGGCCTGTGTAGGGTGGCAGATTGAAGGCTGCACCCGCGATGTCAAGCTTCATAAGTCACGCCCACAATGTCACCCCTCCGTGGGACTGAAGCAGCACTCCAGCTCAGATGCTGCCCACCTTGGGCACCATCCGGACATGTGGGAAGGAAGACGGAGAGTATGGATGGTCAGAAGATGCAAAGACACATTAATGGACAGCAGCACCAGCAGCCTTAGTTACAGTGTGTTATGCGTTAGTCCAGAATTATGAATAGGTAAATTAAATTACTGAACCCTGCATTAGGTTTGCGAACCCTGCGATATTTTGGGAGGTGGGCTATATGTGCTTGAACTTTAAGCAGAGAGTTTGAATTCACTGGAACAGTGACTTTAATAATCTGTACCAAAAGCACTTCTTGCCGCTCACTGCTACTGGATTCTCCTCATTATGCTGCTTCCTTTAGCCAGTGTTCAGTTTTATGTTATTCATCTGGTGTCTTGTGTTTTTTTTTTTTATGACCAGAGTGTAGCAAAACAGTGTTTCATTTTATAATGACAAGAACATTTCTTTCGTTCATTTATTCATTAAGGTGCAGGTAACATAGACTGAAGTAATAGGTTTATCCGTCGACATTGAAAGACTAAGACTAACTTGACATCCCGAACATGAGCTGGCAACCTGTTCAGCAATATAGGGGCCCTGTAGCAAAAGGCTTTATCGTCAGCTGTTACTTTGTTTACATGTGGAATGACAAGGAAGCTTGCATTCTCTGATCCGAGTGGAGACTGCGGCTTGTAGACTTGAAGTAGTTCTCTTAGATAGGCAGGTGCTGGACCTTTACAGTAAGTGCCTTATATGTGGGAGAACTCTGGGTTGTTTTAATTAATTGCTGAACCTAACAGGAAGCCAGTGTAAGGAGCTAATCCCTGGAGTAGGGGTGGGCGATATATCGAATATACTCGATGTATCTCGGCTTGTTCCACATGCGATGTTGTAAATGACTATATCGTGAACATCGAGTATAAATCCTAACGTTATTGGTAAACAGACAGCATGTACTTTGCTTTCCAGTTTTGCTTTTCTGCCCCGTCAAAGCAGACTGCTCGCTCCCCCGCCCATCCAGAAAACTCTCCGCATGCGCGTTTTGTGCTTGACCAACAGCGGAGAGAGGCGAATCCGCAGAGATAAGTGAAAGCCCGCAGAGACATTAATCGGAGATGGAGGCGGAGTACTTCGACAGGCTTGGTTTTTGGCACAAAACCTACAGTATAGAGAACTTGTTACTGATTGCTTGTCACAACTGTAAAGTTGCAGTTTCCCAATTTAAATGAAGAGTTTGCTCTTGCTGAACTTAATCCGTTAAGAACTCCGGATCGAATCCTAGAAAGTTCGGGTTCTGATAGAATTTTCCCCATAAGAAATAATGGAATTAATTGGTTCCCGGCCCCAAAATATTACACCTAAATATTTTTTTTTAAAGCATTTAAACACAAAATGAACCGGATAAAACAAGAAGGCCAAATACTGTACTAAACACTTCTAAGGACATTTATCAAAACAGTAATTTGTAAAGTAAGAAAATAAATGTATATAAACAATGTGTAAAGTTAGAAAAAAAAACAGTGTCCTGCCTCGATCATCCGCTCCTTCTGTGTGCCACGCCCCCTCGTTAACCCTGTGTGGAATCCCCGTGTGATCAGCTGTTTCTGGTTGTTGTCATGAGTCCTC
>JAODLC010000113.1:24072623-24103218 GCA_026781145.1 Hippopotamyrus pictus
AATATCGGATTTTAAAACCAACAAATATTTGTATCGGTATCGGCCTTCAAAATCCTTTATCGGTCGGGCTCTAGTTTGTACTGATTGGTATCTTGCTTTTCTTTTCTGATGCCGCCTCTCTGTTGAAGGCGTTTCCCCCCCCTTACCTGGATGAATGTGCTCGGAGCCGGGAGCATAAAATTGTGACACTGGACTCACTCCTCAGCCCACCTCCACACCACTGCCACCATCACCTGGTACTCAAGGTGTTTATAATTAGTTGACAAGGAAAGTCAAGTGTGTGGGTGGTAGAACTGAAGAAACATGGATGTTATTGCAGACTGAGGACTGAGTTCAGAAGCACTGGCCTGGAGTAAGACTTGGAGAGCAGACAGTAGCTGGCATAGCAGAAGAACCATAGAGCTTTTTTATGTGAAGTAGGAGCATCATGGCTTTAGATCATCTTCCAGCCCACAAGGTCTTAGGTGTCCCTACGGTCAGAAGTCGTGGAGGTACGGTCAAGCTTTCTATTCTGCATCATTTCAGCTGAACCTGGTGTCCAACTCCACTTCCAAAGTGAGCATCCCAGAGGCATCTCCGCCCCTAAGCTCCCCCCAGAACCCAGCGATGCCCCTCCCCCAGAACCTGTCCATCATCAGCGGCCACAGTCCACCTGCCGTGGGCCCCCTGAGGAAGCGCTACTCAGACAAGTGCAACATGCCCCTGTCCGCAGGCGAGTCTGTACCACTGACTGCTCTATGCTGCCCTTTGCTGGCTGCTCTGGATATTTCTCATTCTTCCAGTAAGTAAGATCCCGACATGTTTTTGTCTACACCCACTCTGCAGCAAGGTGGAGACAAGCCAGAGGCCTTACTCTTGTCTGTTTTTTAGAATGTTTATCAGCTTAAAAACTCTGTTTTTCATGTCTCTTTCTGACAGACATGGTCCAGAATAAGGAGTTCTACAAGACCACCGAAGTAAGACCCCCATTCACATACGCCTCCCTAATAAGGCAGGTAAGGAGCTGCTTTGATTCTCTAGCATGAGGAGGCTGATAGAATTGTGAGGATTGCGTGTGAATTTTCTATCTGTTTAAAAGTGCAAACTAGGAGAAAACATCCAGTATAGACAGACTGCTTTCTCCTGCTTGACATTCCAGGTTCTGTGACAGCAGACGCATTGAAAGTATCGTTTTTGTCTGCTTCCAGGCAATTCTGGAATCTCCGGAAAAGCAGCTGACACTAAACGAAATCTACAACTGGTTCACACGGACTTTCGCTTATTTCAGGCGAAACACAGCCACATGGAAGGTAACAGCAAAAAAGAATTGGGAATGTATAGTTTTAACTGTTAAAAATGACACCCTTAAGCAAAAGAACTTAATTCTCTCCTAAAAGTGTATGTCCTCATTGACAAACCTTAGATTGCACTCATCCTGTGATAGATGTATGACTTGACTGCTTTTTGCTTCCTTCATTTTCTAGCTTTTGATTGAATTGTTACTGGTTCATCTAAGCAATACTGACAACATTCAGGTGTTCACTGACTGTCCATCTCCCTTAACTGACCTTTTAAAACATGTCTTTTTAAATAACCTTTGTATCACTGAGTACTTCCATATTGTGCGTCCGTATTGATTTTTCTATGTATCCGTCTGCCAACGGCTTATCAAGTACAGGATAATGAGGAGGTCTGGAGTCTTCGGAGTACAAAGCAGGACACATACACACACAGACATACACACACAGACACACACAGACATACACACACATACACACACAGACATACACACACAGACATACACACACAGACACACACAGACATACACACACATACACACACAGACACACACAGACATACACACACAGACACACACAGACATACACACACATACACACACATACACACACATACACACACAAACATACACACACATACACACACAGACACACTGTGAATAACCTACAGATGCCAGTTCCCCTCCACCAAAGTCCTTTGCACTGTGCCATCATACTACACATTAATGTTCATATTGAACAATATTATATAGCTAAATATTTCAAATTTGGTTCATGTTATATTTTAGTGAAGACTATAAACGCAGTTGGATAGTAGAGGCACTGTATATGTCAGCTTTTTACATTTGTCCGTCACATAATACCTCTTCTTCTTATATCACAAGTGAACTTTGACCTT
The DNA here is from genome assembly GCA_026781145.1 of Hippopotamyrus pictus. Classification (NCBI taxonomy): domain Eukaryota; kingdom Metazoa; phylum Chordata; class Actinopteri; order Osteoglossiformes; family Mormyridae; genus Hippopotamyrus; species Hippopotamyrus pictus. Next base: position 24,074,799 of record JAODLC010000113.1, read on the forward strand.
GACATCTTGGTCTTTCCTTCTCCAACCCTGACCTCAGAATGCAGTGCGGCATAATCTCAGCCTCCACAAGTGCTTTGTGCGAGTGGAGAACGTCAAGGGGGCCGTGTGGACGGTGGACGAGATGGAGTTCCAGAAGAGACGGCCGCAGAAGATGAGTGGGTAAGTGTGCCTTGTGCTTGTGTGGTGCCGCTTGGTTGGCATTGATTGGGTTTGGAACAGAATGGCCAGTATCCCCCTTCTACCTCTGTCTGAATCTTTTAAGGCAGCTTTAATGGAGAGAGTACTTCATCTGTGTCAGGCTTCGCTTTAATAGTCTCTCTCCCGCCTCGACTGCACTGCTCTCTGCTTGCTTTTCTTTCTCAAGCCCATGTTCCTGTTCCCTGCCCCCACCCTCCCCCTCACTTGCTGCTTCAGGGTTAGCAGAGCTCTGCTGTGTCTCCCCTGAGCAGATGTTCACTGCAGCGCCTGCCTTTGAGAGATCCCAGTGATACTACTACTAAAAAGCAAACATGCATCCGGCTGTATCACTTCAGCTTTGCTCTGTCAGTGTCTGATGCTGTTCCGGCGGTCCTGGGGATCAGGGCGGCCTGACGGCTCTCCTGAGAAGCTGCCTCGTGCTGCCCGCCAGCTGCCCTCTGATTGGACGCTCTAGGCTTTGGTGTGGCCGGCACACAGTGCAGAGATGCTGCCTGGATCAGGGAGGGTCCTGTTGTATTGATCAGAGCTCAGCCCCCTTCCCTCATTAGGCCGCTAACAGACCAATAAAAACAGCTGGAGAGAAGAATAAAATGTGTGGTGTGCCAGTCACCGCGGTGAACTGGGAAAGACTGATAGCAGGCATTAAATACTGCTAGTTAATAATTTTCTGTTAATTTTTCAAGTTATTTTCAATTCATATTTCATTTTGTGCTATATTCACTTAATTCTGCTTACAATTATCACATACTAAACATGGTGCACAAGGCTTAAAAAATACTTTTTGATCCAAATGGGAAGTATGTGAAATACGTTAATTTGCCATTGTATAATTTTTCAATTAGAATTGGCACACGGTATAGATGATACATAACTTAACAAGTTAGTCCTTATTTTGTTGTTTCTTTTGCCAGTATTATTCTCCTGTCGTGAGGAAACGGTTTTGAGGAAAAAATGTTTTCTTGTTTTGTGAACATTATAAAAATATCCACAATCGAGTGGCAGAAAGAATTTGGTGGACCTTGCTAAAGTTCCTTTGAGCCCTTGAGCAGTTAGCACAGAATAAGAATATTGTGTTTTGTTTTTCTAAGCGTTCCATTTTTAAAATGTAGAAAAATGGAAGTATTTACAGTAAGTGCAAGTACATCAAGTCAGTCTTTTCAGTGTGATTGTGTGTTTTGACCTATAGGTCTCCTGCCCTGATGAAAAATATGACGACCAGTCTAACCTACAGCCCAGCCTACAGCTCTGCTTTTGAGGTAAGAGCGTGATTAGATTCATGATGCTGGAACCCCATAGCCACTGCCTGTTAGATTTATATTCTGAAAGTTGCCACTTCATACTCGCGTAAAGCATAGAGAGATACAAAACAACACACGGTACATCAACTTTGAACAAAGGAATCCGGAGGCTGTACCTTTGATCAGAAGGTCACTGGTTCTTGTCATAGGATCAGCAGAGTAATGTCACCATTGGCCCCTGAGCGAGGCCCTTAACACCCAGTTCCTCCAGGGACTCTCTGACCCTGGCTTCTCGATTGTATATCACTGTGGATCAAAGTGTCTGCCAGATAAATAAAATGTAAAAGTAGTAATATTATTAATGTGTGTATGTTTGAATATCTGTATGTTTCATTGGAGCACAGCTTTGAATCTCCTATGGTTTAAAACCACAGCCTAAAGAATGATGATGACAGTGGCCATGATGAGGATTATTATTATTATTATTATTATTCATTTATTACTACTAATAGTACAGCTACAGTAGCCCCCCCCCCCCCCCCATCCGCGGGTGATACATTTCAGTAGCCACCTCAGATAGTCACAAAACCAGGAATAATAGCGGACCATTCGTGGACCCCATATATAATGTAATTCTCATGTACGTACATATGGTGAAGATTAATTGGTAAAGATTATCAGCATTAAATACAGTAAAAATAAAGTACATTGTAGAGTATTGTACAGTTTTGTACTCTCTGAAATGAAAGGGGTTCTGACCGTAGCTCAATTCTTGAGACACCAGAAACTGAAACTGTGGATACGGATCTCCCACTGTATTATTATTATTATTATTATTATTACTAATGTACATATATGTGAGATCTGCATCTGTTTCTGCCCATTCAGACCTCAGCGGCAGACAGGAACACCCCTTTCTACACTACCGCCCTTACAGGAAGTCCTCCTCTGCTCTCTCAGCCTTCTCTCCCCCACGAGGATGCCAACGGATTTACCGAGGACAGTGTGGACAGTGACGGCAGTCCCGGCCCCTCCGCCCTGCCAGCCCTGTTAGTGTCTCAGCTGCCCTTTTCCTCTGTGGAAGAACAATCAAAGATGCCTAAGCTCAGGCTCCTCCCCTGATGTTTTCATACTTTCTGAAGGAGAGTTGTTACTCGTCTCTACCTGAATGCAAAAACAGCGATTTTTTTTTTTTTTACAGTTATTTTTTTTAGGTAGAACAGTGGATCCCACCCCCCACCCCCCCGGGCATCTTGCTTTCATTTCACCCCACCGTTGCTGTTATCTGCCTACCAACTCACCCAGTACATCAGAGGAATAGCTCCACTATAGAATTCCCTCCTGTTGTCCCTGTCTCACACCAGTCTTGCATTTAATATTTAATAAGATTTATTTAAAAAGTGAGAGCAAGTGAAGTAGCTCTCAGTGCAGTAAACAACACTTAGAATGTGCCATCTGATAGCCTAGAATTATTTCAGTACTTTAAAAAAAAAAAGTTCGAAAAGGTTTGAAGGCCTTATCTTTCCTCATACTCGGGGACTTATTTAAAGTTTAAAGTAAATAGCATGTTTGTTTATTATTTGAAAAATGCAGAGTATTCCAACACTGTGGTTACTTCATCTGCCCTAACTTGCCTGTTGCCTCCTCAGGAACGACGGAGATGTTAAAGAGGAGCCCATGGCTGAGGAGGGCAGACCAGCCGCCCCACGCACTGAGGACTGCAGCTCTGACCTCGAAAGCCCCAACGGAGACCCAGATGGTGACCAGAAGGACGATGCTGAGGCGGGCGTTCCCGGCTTCTCCTGAAGGAGAGCAGCAACAGACCTTTACCACTGAGACACGCCTGGGCGGTCCAGCACACCCGACAGCGACACAATGTGTCACCAGACTGCCGAGTGACTGTTAAATGCTGAAAGAAATGTACTTCTTTGTAGTGTTTTCAAATTATGGCTCCTTTTTTGTTTTTCTTACGCCGTGGTTTCAGGGGGCTCATCGTGTCTCGTACACAGGGCTTCTTGCAGCGTCCTCTCCAGCATATGGCTGTGCGAGTGACCGCTGCCAGTCCTCCGTGGGGACCCTGGAGCCCAGACCGGCACCGGGCATGAATTTCAGTTCCCAAGCCCTCCCCTGACTCTGTTTTTTTTTTTGGATGTTTGGGGGAGGTATTCAAGGACAGGAACTGCCCACAATCCGTTAACTCACAGAGGCTCCTCCTGTGTGTGTAGTTTCACCTGCAGGCAGTTTTAAATTTCAAGGGGATCAAAGTAAAACGTAGACACGAATAGTCAATTTCTTAAAACTGGAAAAAATGCTATTTTCACACAATATATGGGGAGCTGTACACCTTATGATGACTTCAGCTCAATATTAAAGGGGCACCCAGACTGCAGTCCGCAATTTAATTTGCTAATGTCAGAATCCAATATGTAATTCGCTTAGAGTCAAATCTTACAATCATCTTCAGAGTAAGACAAGTGCTCTTGCTTTCTCCACTGGAAGGTGCCCTTTTTATACAGTGTCCATGTGGAATAATACTATGACTTTACTGGTATATATATAGGGGCAGCTTGGTGCGATGGATGTGCCCTTCAGCACTGGTTATATGTACATATGTTTAGTGGTTCAGACAGAGCCACTGTTGTACATCGTCATCCCCTGCACCGTTTTTAAGCAGGAGTCGAAAGACCTAGAAGCCGAAGATGGCATCTCTTTTACAGGCTCAATACAAATACAAATTCATTCCGACATCACAAATCGACATGAACCACGGCACCTGTGTAAGACAGGCTTCAGTCCTCATGCTGTCTGTAAAGCCTCCTCCTGGCTACAGCCAGATACCAGGGTGGAGGTCAGGCTGGACTACAGCAACTTCTCCTCACTCCAGACGAATGTTATAGTTAGATGTGTTTTTCAGAAAGTAGGACTGAGGCTGCCAGTTTGTCCACTGATTGCTGATGCTTTCACAGTGAAATTGGCGGTAGTTTTAGCTGCTTTATGTTACTTATGGGTGCAAAATTTGTTTTTAATTTCACAATTGAACAAATACTTGATATCAAGGCTTTAATAGTTACTTGCAGTCATCTTCTGCTGCAGCTTAAAACATCTATAACAAACACCAAACTTAATTTTTCATTTTTAAGAAGTCTTGTTCATTTAGGACTGCAGCAGACCACTGCTTTGTCTTTTATATTTATAAAGGGTTTTTTTGTTGTATAAGTTTAGATTTTAATGCCTGTATTTTTGTTTTCAGTGTTTTCTTTTTCCCTCTGTGTACCAAAGATAAACTAAAAAGCAAAGAGCACATTCAGTGTCTGTCCCAAATGTCATCCCCGGTCCTGGATCATGAGACAGACCTCACAGCTGTGTGTAACCGCTGTCCGACAAGTCTTACATGACTGTATTGAACCCTCAAACCAAAGATATGGCACATTACTATTTTTATAAATAGCGTGCAACTGTATAAGGGAACAGTTTGTGGCTATGTGAGGGAGCGTAGGTGTATGAACATGTGTGATAAACAGATAATTAGGGGAGAGGAATGATATTACGGCTGTGGAGGGAAACTCATCCTCAACCTGTTATAGTAACTTAACACCCGAATGAGGAGGTAAGAGTTCATTTTGAATGATGGCAGGACAGGCAACTATTTTCTAGCAGAGAATGTGAAAAGTCTTTTTAGTCAACTGGATCATGGTGATGTAAGTGTTCTATGCATTTTATTAGTTATGAAGTTTTCAACATTTTAGGAATTATTTTTGGTTTTGTTTTAGGGGTCTGTTATCACTCAAATTCTTGTTGTTCTTTGACTCCATCAGCTGTATGATGCCTTCGGTTTCTCTGACCTACTTATGTTTTATATTAAACACTTCTGACAGTGAACAGTGTGCACGCGCACTCTCTGCCATTGACTTTCAGTTCCTTTCAAGAATCACTGTAGGGAAACAGGAACAGCCCAAGGTCTTTGATTCTTCTTTTGAACCTTTTACGTTAAAATCAGAGCAACTCTTAGACAAAAATGCTGCACTCTCACTGTAAAAATAATATAGAAATTTTCAAAAGTGGGGCCTTTGCATTTTTTATCTTATTTGCTTAGTTTTAATAAATTACTTCAGTCTTATGTAGTATGTCCATACTGTTATTCTCTGTTTTCCATTTCCATTTTTGAGAAACATTTTGTTAGTTTAGAATGAATATCCTAAAATTACAAAAATGTAAATTTTGGAGAGCAAGATCTCAAGCCTTATTTGATTTTCCAGCAACCTGGTATGGACAGGAGGTACTAAAGGCAATATACACTACATGGACAATCATTGGGACACCTGGCCATTACACCTACAGGACTTTTTATGACATCCCATTCTAAATCCCTAGGCATCAATATGAAGTTGGTCTCCCACTTTGAAGCTGTAACAGCTGCCACTCTTCTGGAAAGGCTTTCCACAGTTTTGGCTGGAAACCAGAAGATAATTTGTGAGGTCAGGCACTGATGTTGGACCATTATAGTTCATCCCAAAGGTGCTCAATGGGGTTGCAGTCAGGGCTCTGTGGGCCAAATTCTTCCACACCAAACTCACCCAACCATGTCTTTATGGACCTTGTTCTGTGCACTGGGGCACAGTCATGCAGGAACAGAAGGTCTTCCCCCACAAAGTTGGAAGCATAGAATTGATCAAAACATATTGCTTGCTGAGGCCTTAAGAATTCCCTTCAGTGGAACTAAGGGGCCTAGACCAACCCCTGAAAAACAACCCCATACCATTATCCTTCCCCCACCAAACTTTACAGTTGGCATAATGTAGTTGGGCAGATAATCTTCTGGCATCTGCCAAACACAGACTTATCCATCAGACTGCCAGACAGAGAAGCGTGATTCGTCACTCCACAGAACATGTTTGCACTGCTCCAGAGTCCAGTAGCAGCGTGCTTTACACCACTCCATCTGACACTTGGCATCGCACTTGATGATGTGAGGCTTGCATGCAGCTGCTCGTCCATGGAAGCCCATTCAATGAAGCTCCTGGCGCACAGTTATTGTGCTGGAGTTAATGCCAGAGGAAGTTTGGAACTCCGCAGTTATTGAGTCAACAGAGTGTTGGCGTCTTTTATGCGCCTCAGCGCTCGGCGACCTGCTGTTACTTTGTGTGGTCTCCCACTTCCTGGCTGAGTTACTGTTGTTCCTAAATGCTTCCACTTTGCAGTAATACCACTAACAGTTGACCATGGAATATCCAGCAGGGAAGAAATTTCACAAGCTGACTTATTGCAAAGGCGGCATCCTATGACGGCACCACACTTGAATTCACTGAGCTCTTCAGAATGACCCACTCTTTCACAAATGTTTGTAAACCTGACTGCATGGCTAGGTGCTTGATGTTATACACCTGTGGCAATGGGTCTGAATGAATCAGTTCAACTCAGTGATTATGAGGTGCGTCCCAATACTTCTGTCTACATAGTGTGCTCTCCGCCTCAGCCTGAGAAGCAGTTGTGAGTGAGTCTGAAAATATTGTGTGAATATCTTGTACATTTCACAGCTCTGGAAACACTGTGCTTCTCCCCAACAGGAAGCAACATTCATCTTCATGGCCTGCAGATTTGGGGGTGCTATTCCACCCTAGGGCAACACTGCTGGCTGGTGAAGTGCTTGCACTGAACACCTGCTGGGCCTTCGGTTACACAGAATGGGGATGTACACTATATCGATTACTTGCAGAATTCCAACACCGATGAAAAGCGTGAGCTTGTGAAGTCTTGGCTACCATAATTGAGAATGAGTCCATTGCCACAGTGCCGAGGCTGTTCATTCTGCCCGGGTGTGGTGACTGAGGTGGATTGCGGCAGCACAAAAATGCCTGGTTGCAGTCCTCGTTGCAGCCCAAGTGGCAGCTAAGGTTCACCATCTGCACCTTGTCTTGGGCAGGTACGCACTCTCCCTTCTCCTTGGGGGCGTAAGGAATTGCCAATAGTTAATCAGTACTGTTGCAGCGGTTTGACAATCATGTATTAGAAAAGTTATAACCCAACCCCCCATGTTAACTTCACCCGGATGAACAGTTTTGTCCTGCAGGACTGTTGAATGGCTGTAATGATATAGGTGCTGCATTATTTATCACTGCCTGTATTTATGCAGTGCAGAAATACCAGATAGACACCCTAACAGCACCTGTCCTATTGAGGGGATGATATTGTAGTGAATGGTGCATCAAACAGGATTTCAAAGGCATGACTGTTTCTAGTCTCTATGGTAACAAAAAGACGAGTGGCCTAGTTGGCTGTGGTATTCTGGAGTGCGGGCTAAGCTCAACTAATCAGAGCTCAAGCTGCAACGTCGCCATCTGACAGGATATGAAGCCTGTTGTTCCACAGAAGGAGCTCTGGATTGACAGGGGATTGTGTATGTGAGAGATATGAGAGAGCAGCACTGAGCCACATCATTTCCAGCCTCTGCGTCCTGCAAGGCTGGACAGGGAACATGTGTGAAGATTCCATTGAAAATAGAGGAGAGAAATGAGAGATAGAAAAACACGACAAAAAAGCCTAAAACACAGAGATATTTGGGGAACTTCTGAAGTAAAACACTGATCATAAAATTCACTCTTAATACAGTTTAATACTTTGATGATGCTTCTATTTGTAATTCTTTGCCATTGGCCAATGAGTTCTGAAATTTCAAAATTCCCATTATTCCAAGAACTACTGTGCATACCTTGTGGTCTTGTGGTCTCTAGGTTACAGTGAATCATACTGTTCAAACAAACCAAATGCAAATTAGCCTTGAAATGGAAAAATGGTGCTAAAAAATGTATGGAACAACATATTAAATAGTGGAGATTGATGGGTTTTAATAGTAGCAAGAAAAGATTAGCATGCATATTGTTAGACAATATATATGCAAACGACAGTGATACACAAAATGCAAATTCAGGGTAATTGCGGCACAACATGTATTGTTTACAGGAGTGAACAGTTCAAAAGGTAATTGACTGCAATCAGTTCTTCCATTTGTAATCGATTATTTCACCCGGTGGTTGGAGCATCCCCTTCCCCCCGTGATGGACTATGGTAGATTTTTCATCACAGAGGGGAGACAGTTCCACTCCCTTGGTAAAATAATAAGTCACTGTAACTGGCTCAATGGAATTTCCTCATCAGCTTAGGTGAAATATTCCCATTAAGTCCACATTGTGTATTTCACCAGGTTCCATTACAGCCAAGGGTTAAAGGTGTCTAGCTGGAACAGTGTTAGGGAGTTTGTTCTATGACAGATTCTACATTTACGTACATACATATTGATCTGGGTTGGGGGCCCAAAATCTCCAGCCTGCCACATGGTTAGTCACCAAGCACCCTGCAAAATGAGAAGCAAGGTCTTTAGTCTTCTGAGATGTCCTCCTAATGGATTGTCATGGTAGTCCTGCTGAATTGCCGTCCTCGATTTTTCTGGCACCACCATGGAGAACATCATCTCTGCTTAATGCTCAGTGGTACGTTACATCCTATATTAAAACAAACTTCTTCTCACTGATTCTGTTCATAGGCCGTCCGTATATCTTCTATGTATGAGTCATTTCAGTCGACAGCATGGATCTCTGAGAGTTGCATCAGAGACCCAAATGTGCGGACCTGGCCAAACATCTGCACATCCGGAATCCTCCATTCAATAAAGCGTCAAACTAATGCGGAGTGATTCTGGTGCAACATAAATGCATATTGTGTACAGTTGCAAAAAGCTGGAAAGTGTGATGAAAATAACACATCCACACAACAATATCCAAAAAAAGCCAAGCAGAAGACACGTCCAATGAGTGAATGGGTGAGCAGATTTTTCCACGGGATGAAATCTACAATGTCAATGCCAAGTGTCAGTTTGATGAAGAGATGGCAAATATATTATGCATTGGGATTAATGTCCTGTTTCTTGTGTCCAGTCTCAGAATAATGCTGACCATTGCCTGTTAATAAAAAAAGGGAATTTCACTACCAATATAAAGTCACAAATCTGTCCTTAAATGGTCTGTGATATGACTTTCATTGTTCTTATGGTTCATAGATGATAAAAGTTTGTCAACGCCTTTAAGTGAAATGGCTGAACTGAGGTTAATTGGATTAGTCAGTCAGGATTAGGATCTATGGTATTTTTTTTTTAATCAGCATTTGTATTATGTACAGCTGTAAATAATTTGTTCAACAGCTTTAATTATGTAGTATAGCGACCTCTGGTGGTCATAAAAATACTGCAGTCACAACAAAACAGGCATCCCCTTTGCATACCTATTATGGTTATTTCTGGAAATAACTGTTAAACTGGACTGTCTTGCTGTCCACCGAATTTTCCACCCAAACCATTAACTACCAGTCATCCCGTATCAGCAGAAGCTACAGCGACTGAAATTTAATTCACTATGGAATGAGGTGAGCCTAGCTACTGCAGGTCTCTAACGAGCTTAAGTTTAAAAGTTTACAATTCTCAGTTACTGTTTTGCAGTGTTTTGCCAAATTCCATCTGCCATATGTTCAAGCCCCTTGTTATAGTTAGTAAAACTTGCTATTGTGGATGTAGGAAAGGGAACTTTAGAAATGCAATGAAGTCTGAACAGTGATTTGCTGTTAAGAACAGCAGGCAGGCCATTCACTGAAATGACCTCGAGGGAGTGACTTGCATATTTTGCACACTGTATAATTCATATGCTTTTACACTGACAAATGCTACAGGTGCATCTTCTAATTTACTGCCAATGAAAATGTGAATGAAAATACATTTCACAGGAAGCTACAGGGAGAAATGGAAATCCATAAGAGTATTTAAGTACAGACTGTCTTACTTACGCTCATCTGCAGTCTACCTGTCTCACTAATCGCAGGTCACCATTAGCTGTCAGCACTTAGGCACAAACCTGGGCTAATAAAACCTTTCGCAAAATGTTTTTTTTTTTTTTTTTTGCTTTTGCTCCTTACTAAATAAGCTTGACAGGAAGAGGAAGGAAATGGCTGCGTTTTGTATCAAAGGTAATTCTGCAGCCCTGTAGCAGAAGGCTCTGTTCTGGAGTCAGAGGACACCCTGGCAACCTGGATAATCTATCAGTTAGCTCATAAATCGATCACATTTTTGAGTCCTAAAACACGGTAGCTTTACTCTTTTCCAGCTGTAAATTCTCATTTAATAGACCTTGGAAAAATATGCTGAAGTACCCCAATCTCACCTCACTGTTAAAATACCCACAGATCAATAGCCTCACTGCCCCAGATGGTTACTAGCAATATTTGCTAATAGTTTTCGACATCAATATACTGTACACCAATACAGTTGAAGAGCAAGTACCACCAATGGGATCATTTCCATTGTGATTTCCCAGGGTCCAAAATCACAAGGTCCTAGGTTCCCGAGACTTATATGGCACATAATGGGACCAAGACAAAGGGTCCTATGTTCCCCATCTCCGTATAGCAAGTAATGAGAACCTGAAGGTGAAAAAGATGTTCCCCAGCATTGTATTTGCTTAATATAAAATTAGCTATTGTGGGAACTCATCAAAGGTGTTTCTGTCCCCCAGCACTGCTACTTGGCTCTAATATAATAGGCTAACACTTAAGGGAACTTATCAAATGGCTGGAATCGTGGAAAAATGAGAAAAGATAAAAGGGCACATAGCACACCAGGGCTGTCTCTGGATACACTGCCTGGCCAAAAAACATCACCATTTGAATTTATATCAGCAAATACTTAAGAGCCAATGACTGGTGTATTACTACAGCTCAGTAACGTTTTGCAGCAATAATGTAAAGTCAGCTGTTTATCTAAATCTACTGAATGGCCAGGTTACACCTCCATCCATCATCAATGTATTCTTTCTTCTCTGTTGGAATGGGCATATTCCAGGACAAGAATGCCAAGATTCATTGGGTTTGAATTGTCAAAGAGTGGTTCAGGGAGCATGAGGAATCATTTTCACGCATGACTTGGTCACCACAACTTCATTGAAGGTCTTTGGGATGTGCTGAAGGAGGCTTTATGGAGGTTCAACTCACTTGTCAATATAGGATCTCGCTGAGAAATGAAGGCAAATCTGGATGAAAATAAAGGGTGAGTTGTTGCATACGCTTGCAGAAACAATGCCCTGACAAATGTGCACCATAGTCAAAGCTAAAGGTGGTTCAACAAAAAATTCAAATGCTGACTTTTTTTTCGGCCAGGCAGAGTATTTCAAACATCTGAGGCACAGCCCCTAAAGAGAATCTGAGATGTGCATGCATAGCACGCACGCCAGTCACTTTTTTAAATTATTATTAATTCATATCATACACCAGAGGAATCGAAAGTATAATATGGTTTTATGAACAAAGTTGTAAACAACAATGCCTAGATATTCAAGAAACACATTTATTTCAAGTACTTCAAAATCAAGTGTCCCTCACAGAGTGCATTGCCACTGCCTTACACGCACTAGAGCGTTAATTCCATAGGGAACTCCTGAATACACACTACTGCTTACAATACAGTTAAAAAGGGCACCATCTGTTCCACTTATACCTACTACAAACACATGAGCAAAAATGACGTATGGAAATGTCCCAATCTGAGGGTCTCATGCTTTATCATTCTTGATAAGTGACTTGGGGGGAAATATAAAGTGGATTATTTTCTTGCCTCTTGTAACTGCAATATAAAAATACAAAATATACATTTTCACAGTGGTAATCAATGCAGATAAAGGCTATTGTAGCGGATATTAATAGAGTAAAATCCCATTATAACGGACTTCAAGGGACCTGGCAAAACAATCTGTTATATCCAGAGTTGCTGTATGCCCAGAACATAACTACAGGACACCATTTACTCATGCCACACCCCAGCAGACACACTTGTGGTATAGATTAATATATTGTACATGTAGTAATCCAACTTTACCTGACCAGATGCGTGACTATTAATAATCCCGACTACGTATCTGCGCTGGATATCACCGGCACGCCACGCGCCTTGTAGGCGGAGCCTGCATGTCCATTATAGCCAAACAAAACTACAGCTAAAAGCGGCCCTGGGGACCAAATTGTTTGTCCGTTATAAGCGAACACCCTCTGGGACACAGCTAGTACACTGCACGTAAAACCCACCTGTTGGAAGCTTTGGAACTTTCTAACACAGAGAGAGCCAGCCGGCTCTTTTCACTTCAGGGCCTGGGTGGTGGCATGGCATCTCAGCTAATGGAGCAGATGCTTAATCTCCAGAGTGCAGAGAAATTCAAATAAACCCAGTGGGCTGATCACTGCTGTCTTAGGGATGTCCTGTGGGTGGACTGGCACCTGGTGGTGTCCATGAATGAGGTCAGTTTTGGAGAAGATACTTTTCCTGGCTAAGTGAGCAGAAAAATCCTGGTCATGAAGCACTGGGTAGTGATCTGGCATCATGGCACTGTTGAGTCGGCAGTAATCGGTGCATGGAGACCATATGGAGGGCGAAGCCTAGGGGCTGTTTGAGCAGCGAACAATTCCAAAGAATTCTATGATGGATGCTTCCTCCCTGGTGATAGCGAGCTTAGCTGTGTCAAGGAGCCGAGCATGGGTGAAAACAGGCGGGCCTGAGTTTATTAGATTTTCTGCACATGCCATTTGGCCTTAAAAATGGCACGTAGACTTTCCAGCCCCTCATGGACTCATGGTGCTGCAAGACTTGGCTTTCCTTTTGTCTATCTAGATGACATCCTGGTTGCCAGCACCTTCAAAGCCGAACACCTCAATATTCCATTCGAGCAGCTCAGCCAGTTTCCACCATTGACAGGGTCATTAGGGACAGAGCTGTCCCGCTAGTGTCCAAGGTGGATACTATCGTACAGGTCCCAACCGACCCACTGTCAAATCCCTGCAGGAATTTCTAGGCACGGTGATTTTTACCATCGTTTCATTCCAGGTGTGGCCAAGCTCATGCATTCACTGTACGGGACGCTGAGGGGTAGGGGCCCCGAGACATCTGTGGAGAGGACCAAGTCATTTGAGGCCACTAAGGCTGCACTAGCTCATGCAATAATGCCGATGCATCCATCCCCCAACACCCTGATTGCCATCACCACAGATACCATGATGGACAAAACCGTTCCACTGTCGGCTCCTCTGTCCACAGAGGTTTTTCACGAGCCCTCAGTTGCCTCTTTCGGCACTCCGTCTGACGTCTCGTCTTACCATGGCTGACAGTTTACTTTGGAGCCTTGGACTGCCGTAGCGGACTGTTTTGGGCATGAAGCTCCACTGCACTACCACTTATCACCCTCAGTCCAACAGGTTGTGTGAGCGATTTCATTGCTCCATGAAGGCTGCCCTGCAGACCAGCCTCAAGGATGGCAACTGGGTGGACAGGCTCCCATGGGTCATGCTGGACCTCAGGTCGGCCCCTACGACCTTCATTCCTCCTTGGTCAAAATGGACAACCAATGGCGTTTATTCCCAACAGCATGGATCCCTGGTTTGTCAAGTGGCAGCTCACCCTGTTCTTGGACAATGCCACCAGTTTCACCCCTTGGCCTATTTCACACAACGGCCATCCGCTGTCTCACTTCCCCGCAGGTCTATGGTCAGTGAAATACATTTTTGTCCTATGCAACGCCTACCAGGGCCCCCTCCAGCCTCCTTATGAAGGCCCTGCCCACATCCTGGAGGCCGGTGACAAGCACTTCCTCATTGGCATGGGCAGCATGCCTGAACACCTCTCTGTAGACCTCCTTAAGCCAACTCATTTGGACCTGGCCCAATCGCCTTGTTGGGGGCAGCTGCTGGATCCTCTGCCCCCCTGCTTCAACTCTGTGTCACTGCAGGGGACCAGTCCCTTGTACGGACCCCATTTTGGCCCCTTGCCATATCCGATGGAGCTCTCATAGCTGGTCTATCCATCTCTCTCCACATAACTTTTTCTGTTATGATGAATTCTGGGGGGATGTATATAGCAGATATTAATAACACTATCCATGACAGCTCAAGGTTCAATCTATTGCGAGGATAATTCACAGTAGTTAGAGTTCAGGGTGGGATATGCTTTAGTAATTTATACAGTACATCATGCCTTATGCATGTTATAGGGAAGCAACAGATAATGCGGTCCCTTTAAGGGCTGGGTGTTTTGATTGGGCAGCGGACAAGTCTGTCGATTGTTGTTTAATAAATCAAGTGGACATGCGTCGCCACTTGTAAGAAAATGTCCGTCTTTTTCTTCCAATTTCCACACTATACAGTATACTCTAATCACTCAGAGATCAGCAAACACTTGTGCAGGAAAAGGTAGATGGCATACCTTCTTGGATAACTAGGTCAGTTGCACTGAACATCTACTCTGACAACTTTCCAAATGATTTTTTTTATTACAGTCCTCCACAAACTCAACCATCTGAACATCAAGTGAATTAATAAAGGGGTCTCTGTATCTGTGTTGTCCAGTTGAGCGTGAATTAAATTGCTCTTCTCGGTTTAGTGAGAGACTTCAGTGACTGAGAGTGGGACTGTGAAAATATAAGGTGAACAGTTCAGTCACTTTACTGTCATTATCTGTCAAAAGACATAAAGTACAGTCACAAGACTTCAAAATGGAAGCAAAGATTGAGGGAGGAATTTTAGTAGGGATCATACACACCACCTCAAGGAATACAGTGTTCAGAGGCATTGTTGGAGAGAAAACTGCTGGACAAAACTGGTCACAGAGCGTTCTGATGTAAAGGAGGACTACCCCAGTTTTCAGGTTCTCATGGTCTGTGAATATGTGCATGTCCCTGATACTCAAATGGTGAGCAGGACTAAATTTTACCAAGCAGTCACTAAAGAGATGTGGAAGGAACCCACAGTACCCATACAACGCATTCTCAATACTGACCATGTAGAACTGCGTCATCAGAACCAGGATGGAGGTGACAGACCACCTGTGTCAAGCTTTCTGTCAGTTAGATCTGATATTCTCAGAGCCAAAGTAATGCCTCCCATCCCAGCTATTTGAAGATATAAGGATTGAAGGCCCATTGGACCGCCATACCAGCTATTAGCAAGTGGAGTTGATTCTGATGGCTCAGGAGAAGATGTCATTCACTCTGGGGTAGGGCTTATAGCAGTTTCTATTTCTCCCCTTTGGGCTCTGCAATGCCCCTGCCACGTTCGAGAGACTCCTGGAGCAGGTGCTGGGGGGGATCCTGGAGAGCTTCTGCATTGTCTATTTGGATGACTTGCTCATTCATGCCACCACCTTCGCCAATGCAGCGGTTGACCTGCAGCAGTTGTTCAGGGCAATCTGATGGGCTAACCTGCAGCTAACCAATCCTGGAGCTGTACTTCCTGGACCTGGTCTCCTACTATAGGATATATATTCGACCCTTCACTGACATTGCCACCCCCCTACACCAACTGACTAGGAAGTAGACTGCCTTCCAGTGAGTCCAGGAAATGCAGGCTTCCTTCGACTAGCTGCAGGCTGCCCTTGTCTCTATGCTAGTCCTAGCATGCCCCAATCCCACTGTTCTGATTTTCGGGGACAGAGATGCAAGCAACACAAGCATCGGGGCAGTCCTGTCTCAGCTGTGACCTGACAGGGAGCGATCATCACCTACTTCAGCCGCTACTACAGCAGGTCTGAGTGGAACAACGGTGTCACATGACTAGAGCTACTGCCGGTGCTGTCAAGGCTGTCCCACTTCCACCTGTATGTCGATAGCAGCTGGTTCACCAAGGGACAGGCAGAACACTGCAGCCCAACAGTTTGAGGAGATCCGGGTCCTTAGCCCTCAGGAGCTTCAGCAGGCCCAAGCTGCAGACCCCACCTTGGCTCAGCTCCTAGGCTGGCTAAGGGCAGAAAGTCAGAGTAGTCAGAGCTGACATCTCTTGGCACAGCCACAAGGATGTACTCCTACCAGTGAAACAGCCTGACCCACCATGACAGACTGCTGTATCAGCGGTGGTGGAGTCCTCTACTGGGGCAGACCGTGTGGGAGTTGCTGGTCCCAAAAGGGGTGCTCAAGGGGACTGTGCTGGGTTGTGCACACTGACCACTGGAAGTTGGACACTTCAGAGTCACCAAGACCTTGCACAGGCTTTGGCATCTGCTGCTTAGACATGTAGCTACATGAATATTGCTGCTACGGCCCAAAAAGGACCCCATAACCACTCCCGAGCCCCTCTCCCATGGAATGTGCCAACAAGGACATCCTGGGCCCTTTCCTAATCACCACCTGCGGTAACCACTACATCCTTGTGGCAATGGACTAGTTTACCAAGTAACCCAAAGCATATGCAGTTCCTAGAACCAAGTGCCACTGCAACAGCAAGCAAGCTGGTGGACAAGTACTTCAGCAGGTTCGGAGCCCTAGAAGAGCTGCATGGCAGTCAGGGATGCAACTTTGAGTCCTCTGTAATTGCAGACATCTGTCGGCGGCTAGGCACAAGGAACACGACCACAACCCCTCTGTGCCCACAGAGTAATGGTCTGGTTGAACGATTCAACCGGATCTTCACCACCCAGCTCTCAATCCTGACCAGCAGACACCAGCGTGATTGTGATCACCATCTCCCGGTGACCCTGAGGGTTTGCAGGACGGTGGTGCAGGAGTTGACCGGGTTCACCGCCTCCATGCTGTTTACCTCAGTTGAGCTGGTGTTCAGGAGCCCTCCAATACGGAGCTTGCCATGGTACACGAGGGATCTGCGATTGCACCTGGAGGCAGCTCATTGTCTCACCCATGATCATTTGACTGTGGTGGGCCAGTGGCAGAAACAGGTTTATGACATAAACTGCTAGGGGGCTCCACTTGATGTTGGAGCAGCAGTCTGCCTGTATAATCCCCACTGGCGCAAGTGACTTTCACAGAAGCTGTCAGATTGTTGCCCTTGTGTGGGGCTTGGGAGACTGGCCCCGTACCATCCCAAGACCACCCAGGGTCCAGCTCCTGCCAGCAGCCTGACCTTGCCAGTGTCCGCCAACAGACCAGCTACCCCAGCAACCATTATCAACCTACCTTCCCCAGTGGCCACTAGCAGTTTGACTCCACAGTGGCCTGCAAGGGCACACTGGCACCTGCTGTGCACCTCCAGGACTTTATCTCTGACTAAAGTGGAACTGGGTGTGTTGGTCACCGGGATGGTTGACCTTTGGGGGGGGGGGGGGGGGGGGGGGGGGGGAGCTACGCGATGCCTAGGAACTGGCTTTCACATAGTGGCGGCTGATTTGCATGTCCTGGCATGTTCCACTCTAAGTATAATTAGCCTTCTGTTTACTGTTGTAAATAGTTCTATTATGCCTTGTTCTGTGGGATACCACAGTATTTTGGCTGTACAAGAGGGCCAAGGCAACGCTGCTTTTTTCATTAGCACATTTCTTAGCTGCAAAATGACCATTTTAGGTGGAAAAGTATTGTGTCAAAATAAAAATGAATCTACTCATTCGTAGATATATGAAATGGAAGATGTAAAAAAAATCTAAACCTATCATATACCAGTGACCTTATAAATCATCCCCAGTCACACTTAGCAAATATGAGATTCATTCTGTAGATCCTGACATTTTAGATACAATTGAAGGCTCTTAGCAATATAAAAATTAACCAAAGTGAGCTCAGAAGGTTAAATTTGATTATATTTCTATCCTTTTATATTGCCTGTACCATCTGTGAAGCAAATATATTGCAGGACTAACACACTTTATAGAAATTTATGCTTTTTTCACAGGAAATGGCTGCCAACATTTTGCAGGAGATAAAAGCCAACTGTCCACGTAAAATATTCATGTCTGAAAGGGGAGTGTGGGCATACGTAGTGATGGGAGAGATTTAGTCGCTTACGGACCATAAAGTCGCTGCAGCAGTTGCCTTAAGTACAATTACCCCGTGAAATGTGTTTATAACAGTTCTGATCACTCCTAAAATAAGCTACTTACTTACAGTTTGTCGGCTTTCTGTTGTGGACTACTTTGTATTTTTTCAGGAAATGCAGTTTTTTGTGGATTCATCCTTAAGGCTATCAACACTGATTAACATAAAACGCAAGTTTCATTCTTTTTAGTGTGCTGCTTGATGGAACGGGAATCTATAGAGAAATAGCAAAAGGAGTGGAAAGATATTAATGAAAGAGGAAGAAGACAATTCTGTACAGTCTGGTAAGTAATCATATATACTGTAGACTTCCTTGTACAGTATGTGTCAGGGTGACGTTTTTATATTTATTCAGTTTTATTCTATAATTCAAAATAATGGCCCAGATAATATTTAAGTGTCATTATATAATAAGAAGAATTGGAGTTGCCAAAATGTCTGTCTGTGTGAATGGTCTGTGTGCGTGTGTGTGTGTGGATTATGTTTACATTATTTTGAGGGGACCAAATGCCCCCCACAATGTAATAAAAACCAGTTTATTGACATTGTGGGGACCATTTTTCAGGTCCCCACAAAGATCTGTGAATGCGATCAAAAAAGTAAAAATTCCAAAAGTCTTGTATTTTGCTTGGTTACTTATGGTTAAGATTAGGGCTGGGTAGTGGTTAAGATTGTCATGTTGTGATTAGTGTTTTCCCCATAGATATGAATGGAAAGTCCCCACAAAGATGTAATTGCAAACCTGTGTGTGTGTGTGTGTGTGTGTGCCCTGCTATTGGTTAGCATCCCATCCTGCGTACAGGTTAAGGGCTCCTGCAACCACACATAGGACCAGCGGCTATAGAAAATAGATGGATGGATGAATGGATGGACTGGTCTCAAAAGTCATGATAGCATATGCCAAATGTGGACCAAAGAATAACAGGAAAAGTAACTGAAAATCATTTAAACAGCCATTAGACAATCAAACAACGGCCTAAAGCCTCATCTAAGTTTGACTTGTGGGTAACCGGTGTTTCTGCTTTTGTTGTTGACAAGAAAGTGGACCTGCTATATCCACAGAGCCAGACATGCAGGAGGGACTAGCGAGAGGGCAGCAGATGCTAAGCACAATATCAGAGTATGAGGGGGAAAATGCTGCCACCTGCCAGGACCCCACAGGTGACAGTGAGCAGGGGGGATCCAGCTGCTTCTCCAGTGTCTCCAGTGACACCCTCCAACCTAGCATGGGAGGTTCGTCTCTTAATGCTCCTCTAACCCATTTAGCAATGCTTCACTTTTTTCAAATTCTGTCACGCAGCTTTCAGTTTGACTTACGCTGTTAAGTTTTGCTCTAATCCACAAAGGGCCGGTGTGTATGCAGGTTTTTGGGATGACCTTTCGGTCAGCTGTTCAAACCCAGGTGTGTGGACTCTTCAGCCAATCAGTCCTCTAATTAGTAATCTAATTAGGGAATTGCTGCAAAAACCTGCAGAGAGTGGCCCTTTCTACATAAAGCTGGCCACCCTTGCTTTGGAAGTTGAGCTTTGGTTCTATTTGCAAGAGTCATGTTTCTACCAGGATACTATGAAGTCAGATCAAGGTCCAATAAGCCTTGTTATTTGTAAGCATTTCTGAAAGCCATATTTGGCATGGATGTGCTTGGGCTCTGCGTCATCCTGCTCAATTATGGGATTGTTCAACCGTAATAAACCTTTTAAAAACTCTACAAGAAACCATAAAAACAACAAATGTCTGATGCAATCCTATGATGCTTTGAGTCTTTAAAAAGTAGAGACAAGGAAGAAATTATAACTGACCATAGCATGAATTTAAAATGCAAAACAAAACAAATTGACTCATCAAAAGTACTAAGGAAAATAACTGAGATTTAATGAAAAGATGTTTTGTTTCATTTTATACAAATTTTTCTTATCCTTTATATCCTATGGATATATCTCAGTTTTTATATTTTTCATTCATCTGCCACATTTATTTATCAATATGATCTACTCAGGGAACATGGGTATGTTCCTGCGGGCAATACATTAGCTTCATGTCAGAGCAAGGCTTTTGTTTAACACAGAAGGTTTCAACCCACCTGGATGATGTTTCAGATGTTACAGTTACTGTACAGTTCAGTAATGTAAATGTGCTTTTATTATTCACTTTGTGATTCCGTTTCCTTTTCCCGGCACGGCATTATATTTACTTGAAATAAAAGATTCAGTACCTTCCAAACTAGGTCAACAGAAATTGCCTTTGTATATTTCCAATGGGTAAATTAAATTCACCATTAGGTCTGGTTTTGGTAACCAGCCATGCAAAGTTGTACCTCCTGTGTCACTTCATTTCTTATCACCTATTTCTTTGGCACGCAGATGACTGTGCAGCTATCATACTGACTTGCCTCTTCTGCCAGCTGTCGGACTTCTTCCACATTCTGCCTGAAGTATTCAACAGAGCCCTGGACCGCTGTTTCCCTTCATGCAAATACCTTTGCGCACTGTCTGAGCCAAATTGCGACCTTGAGTGCTGCAACTGCACGCTGGACCTGGATTGCGGCTTGCTAGGCTCCTGCCACGAGGCCACCGAGCTTCTGGAACTAGCCCTGGAGGTGTCTGAGGTGTGTCATCGCTGAGCTCGGTTCATGCATACAGGCAGGTGGATGGTGCATGTGCAGGGTTGGAATCAGACTGAGGCAGACAGAAGGCTTTGTGACAAGGTGGACAATTTCTACCAGGCCTCTGCTTGTCAGGCTGATGAGAAAGAGGAAAAAGGTGCTTACAGCTGACACTGCTAAATGCATGGAAATGAACACCCATCTGTAGTTTATTAGCCTTTTGTGCTGTGGATGCCGTTATGTTTCCTGTGTTGGCATGAATGTGTAAACGACTGTGCAGACAAACTCCACTCTGTGCTTAGCCCAGTGTTCCCGCAGCTTTGTGTGTGTAAATGTATACAGTATGTCGTGCATTGTGAGGCAGCTGGGCTGTGAGGAAGCATTACTGTATAAAAATAAAGGGATCTCAACTGAATTGAGCCTGTGTGTCGTGGCCGATGCAGAGTATAATAATTAGACAGCCACGGATAACTCAGAATGCTCAGTTCTTCATTTTAACGATCAGTACACAGACATCCAACTAGCCAAAAAAAAAAGACATTCTCCCTTCCTATCGGTTAATTTAGTAACACATTATTAACAAGCTAGTCTTCTGGCAGAAAACTACAACTAAACCCAACACTGTGATGTTGCTCAGGATATTTGGTTGGAAGATGGATGGATGGAAGGATGGATGGATGGATGTGAAATAATATACTGAATCCTCACCTGGTTCAGCCCTTTCCTTCAGGTGGATAGATGGATGGATAGATATTCTGAATTGAATTAGCATGAATCAATTATGTTATGATACTGCACTTTACACTTGCTGTGCTTCATATTTCATGTCAAGTCAAGTTAGTGATAGTGACTGAGTGACATAAACAAATGGCCGTACTGCAGCTCATTTAATCACAGATCAATGATTGCTGTCAAGTTAAAAGCAAGGCAGTAAATACCCCAAGGACCAAGATGCTACAGTCTTAGTGAGACTCCTTGCTAGACACTAAGGTGCAAACTGACTTTCTACTTTAGTACTTCATAACATCAGCCTGAGGACAAAAATGTCCATTTAAAATGTATCCTCGCTGTTTAGGGCCGGGTTTCCCGAAAGAGTCATAACGCTAAGTAGTTCGTTATCTAGCATTCAAGATCAATTGTATCAATCGTTCAGAGAGAACACAGAATACCATGTATCTGGAGAGCAGCAATTTCAACCGATGGAAAAGTAAACTAATTTAGGTAATCGTGTTAATCCAAAAACTGAAAATAAACGACCAGAGTGAACACTTAATGACAAGCAAAGAAAATGCATTTTTCCTTGTTTTATAGGTGGAATCATTAACATCAGTTCTCTCTCAATGAAAAAGCAACAAATGTAGTTTGCTGTAAGGGTAGGCGATATGGTTTGCTGTAAAATGGCAGAATGAATGGATCAGGCCGTAATGTGGTGTATACGTGTCACTCCCCAATCTGTACCCTGTGTCCAATGGCAGCCCTTCGTACATCTGCGCATGCAGTATTTTTGACTGAAAAACATCTGATTTCTTTGCTTGTTGTTTTAAGTGTTCACTCTTTGGTTTCCGAACTCACTGCCGTATCTGAAATAAAAGCTTATATTTCCATCAGTTTAAATTGCTGCTATCCAGCGGCATGGTATTGTGGTTTGCTTTGGTTCACTCGCTGTTTCTTGCAGCCATATTTATATGATATTACAGATTAATGGAACCAGAAAATATGGACAAAATAAATAGGCCTACCATATATTTATCTAGTTGTTTGTCCTATTGCTATAATCCTTTGGCTTTGCTGCAGCATAATAATGGCATCCATTAGGGATATGGGACATTCATGGTCATCCCATTGTGACTGAGGTACCTAAAAAGACCCATAAACATGCATTTACACATAACTGCAGGTGCTATGCAGAACTATTATTAAACAGGGACACAAGCAATCAAAAATCAGAATATCTGGCTGAATATCCCATTCTGGGCTGGTGGAGATCATTCACAAACAATCTGTAACATGAACCAGATGTCATGAAACAAAATATTAATGGATCAAGGCTACATTTCCCAAAAGCATAGTTGCTAACAACATTGACAACTTAGTTGGAACTGTGCAAATGACCCATTCTAACTATGTAAGTTGCTAGCAGGAACGTTTGGGAAACATGCCCCAAAAATATCAGGAAACTAAGAGGTACAAACAGGCACTGTTGTGAAATACCTTGTATGCTGTAAAATGTATTGCTGTGCATGTGTGGATGGGGTAGTTACAGATTCTGAATTCAGGGGCTGAATCCTTTAAAGGACATGGTCTATGAAAGCATAGTCTTTGTAGGCTGCATTCTTCGAAGGTCTAACAGAAAGCATTGTGAAATGGGATGGTCTGAGTTACAGATCATTTCCTATTTGCGTATAAAGAAAATAAAAAGATGGACTGAAAATGTGTGTTTCCTTCTAAACAAAGTGCAATGGTGAGCAGCAATGGGAAAAGGAATTAATGCTTCTCAAAAAAAGCCTTAAAACAGCTTATTGAGGAGGTAGTCAAGATCACGTATAAAAATCAAATATTTTAATAAAATAATTACATTTCTGCACCTTAAAAGGTACAATTACCTATAGCTAAGGATACAATTGCAAGACCCTTGAGGGTACAGCCCCACTGACAAGCAAAGGTACAATTTTTTACTCTGACAGGGGCCTTGCTAGAGATTCTGGGCCCCATGAAAGATTTTGGGGGCCACAATCCAGACCAATCCAGTTATGTTCCAAATATTTTAGGGCTCCTGCCAATCAGGGGCCCTTGGGATCATCCTATCCCCCCCTCCCCCATGGCGTCCCTGCACTCAAAAGCCGGACCAAATATAAGCATCATGTGTCTGTAAAATATCGTTGATGTTTGCTGCAAATACGAATAGGGTTGAGGGTTCCATCCGCTTCACCTACAATGCCAGGTGTGCCTGCAATGGCATGAAAACTGATTTTAGTGTCATGCATCCCCTCCTGCTGAATATTGTACGCAGTTGTGTGTATGGGGCAGCAGAAATGTGATCATTTCATGTGCAGTTGCAGGACAGGGCAGACCATGAGCTGAGGTCATGTGCATCATCTATGGTCTGCAAGAATCCACCTGCGGCATTGAAACAGGGTTACTTGTATAACTGTATGAAATGCTCTTTCACCATGGTACACAAAATCACAGTTAAATTATTTATTCTATAGGTGACACTTCAAATGTGGTGTGTGTTATGAATAGCAGTGAGATGCACAGACTTTTCAGGCAGGTGTTCAAACGGGGGGGCATGACCGATGGGTACTTTTAGCTGAGGTAAATATTCGTCATCGCGTGTTGGGGTGTATGGGCAGGATTCAGTTCATGCTGTTTATGTTAACATGCTGGATAATTCATATTGAAATATTAATCTATATTGTTGAAGCTGCACTTAAACTATGCATATGAATTTATGTGAAATCAGTTCCATTTCAATTAATTCCATTTCAATCAATTCCATTTACCAATTCTACATCCTTATATTCAATGTCGATTCTGTACCGTGCTTTCAACCGATTTATGAACTGAATTTGATTTTCAAGGTCATTCTCAAGTCACTTCCCAATGTTGAACATCCCTGTTATGTACTCAAATGGCATATAGGTGATACAACAAAGAGCCCCATTTCCATTCATTTATAGTCGGCATTATAGTTTTACATTGCGGTATTGACCTCTTATTATATCATCAGAATTATTATGGTGTCCAAAAAAGAGCGTCACTGTGTCTTTGTCATCTGTTTTGGCTGATATCCATGTCTCTGACAGGACAGCAGGCAAAAGTTCAAATAAAGAATGACGTAGAAAATAACGAGTGGGTCAGAACACTTGTAAATCTACAGTACGAATTACTTTAGTTACGAAGCGTTTCGGGAACACGTGCTAATTAACGATGTGTCTTAAATACAAGATAACAAACTACTTAGCGTTACAAAGCTTTCGGGAAAGCCACCCGGTTCTGTTTTTCACGTTGATATTGTCGTTTGAGGCTGAAGTACCGGGATTTATAACTCATGTCATAGTAAATGTACTGCTGGCTGACCTTTGGCTTTTGCACTTTTTATTTCTTCAAACACCGTCTGTGATGGCTGCTCCAAGCCTGGTAACTAGCACTTCCACCACAACAGCTTCATGGCCATGAGAGAAGCTTCTCCTCTGTGCAGCTTTAGTGTTTTTCATCCTAGAAAGGGAAGGTGGAAACACTGTCTGGGAGTCAATGTCAGAACTGCACACGGCAGTGAAAACGTTCTATAAAACTGCCACCATGAATGATGGAGCACAATGCAGATGTACAGGAAGCACTTAGTCTGTAGGGAAACACCGACTGTGATGGAGCGCAACCTGACCGTGGAGGTCGAGACTTAGAGAGCATCGCTTTCCATTTCTGGTGTAATGGACTTTGCCCTCATCAGTCAGGCAGCTATAGTAATGGAGACAAAATTTATAATGCTTTAAAATGCATCATAATCATTTTCCCTGACAGTAATGTACTGTACCTTAAGGAATGTCATTAAAGACATCAAAAAATGATTTGATCAACTTTCACTGGACCCTGAATGAAAAAATCCTGGTTCAATAACAACTGCTAATGAAGAGCTCTGATAATACAATAAAGTTTACTGAGACAGTGTCTTGCAATCGCATGCCTTTCATATTTATTTATTTAAAACAAATAATACCATACTTTGCGTATTGTGACACGACGGCCAGCTGGGAATCTGCCGTGCACCAGAAGTGGGCAATCAGCACAATGCAGGCTCACAATAATCAGGGTATTCACAGCGTCGGCCCCAAGGAGTGTCAAGCAGTGATTGGCCCAACCATTAAACCAATGCAGAGAGGATGTGAAGGACAGCGGGACAGGGAATGCCCGCTACACGGGTGTGCTTACTGTGTGTGAACTCTGCGGGATGGCCACCCAGAAGGGACAGTGCAGCGTAAGATCTGATTTCTTGTTGCTCTGTAGGAACTTTCCTGTTTGTTGCTTTCAATTCCTTTTGGTTTGAAAAAGGGGCCTAATTTGCAGTTAGTGAGCTTCCATTCAGATGTTATATTGATGCTTTTAATTCATTATATTCCCACTTTCCTTTCTCCCTTTTGTTTAGTTTGGTCTAAAACCTCTAGCCTTTTACTCCCTTGGTGAAGCAGCATACAGGGTAACACATTGCAGATTTCCTTCAGCCAGGATGATCTCAGCCCACCGGCAGCAGTAGATCAAATGTAATTTGATCTGCATACCAACACTCCACATGTCTTCTCTTTTCCACACTTTTCCCAAAAAACTCACCCACTTAATTGAGCAAAATGCATGGAGTCATGCATTAAGGACAGATCAGTTTGCAGGGAAAATGCTGTAAATTTAATCTGTTCCCAGTTCCTTCTTGTGTGATTAATGACAACTCTGTCAGCACCGTGCTCTGCAGTGTTGTTTGCAGATGGTGCTTGCAGTGGCCAAGTTAGAACGTAAAAAACATATAATGAAACAAAATGGATTTTGTGCTTTGTAATGTCTCTTCCTTCAGTTTGGTCATCGCCTTTCGTGTGAGGCTGACAGCATGTGATTCTAGGCCCGTTGTTGGAATCTCAGCGGGGGCACCCAGTAGACTTGACTGTAAACTGCATTGTGAGATCATAAATAATAGTGGTCCAGATTCCAGAAGCTGCACTTTGAGCTGCAGATGCAGATTCCATTTTGCACTTACAGTATGCTGCTTTTGTGGAGGGGGGGTGGGTCTGAATAAAAGCTCTCAATAAGCAGTGTCTTGTGGTTATTGTAGCCATTTCATGGGTCATAGGAGCATACTGACATACAGACTTTTTCCTTATTTGAATGAGTTGTGTTAATCGGCTGGTCTCTTAAAAGCAGGACAAAGTGCAGATGGTCTCCTTGCCTCCAATCATTGTCTGATTGAGTTTTGCTTTTTTCAGTCCAGTAAATTTGTATAATCCCTAAAAAACAACTGCGGCCTTCCTATGAAGTAAAGTCCCTGTCCCACCCATAGGGATACCAGATCAACTAATCCACACCCATCTGCCCAGCTACAGTATAAAGGGTGACTCTGTGATCTTTGTGAAGCATTGTTGCCCATCTCATAAGCTTTACTGAGCCTTTTGCCTTCCTTGTCTGTTGTATCTTCTGCCTGCCCTGCTTGTCCTATGTACCTGTTTTGTCTGCCCTGTTTGTCCTACCTGTTTTGCTTGCCCTGCTCGTCCTACCTATTTTGCCTGTCCTGCCTGCCCTGCTCATCCTGCCTGTTTTGCCTGTCCTGCCTGCCCTGCTCATCCTGCCTGTCCTGCCTGTTTTGCCTGTCCTGCCTGCCCTGCTTGTCCTGCCTGTTTTGCCTGTCCTGCCTGCCCTGCTTGTCCTGCCTGTTTTGCCTGCCCTGCTTGTACTGCCTATTTTGCCTGTCCTGCCTGCCCTGCTCATCCTGCCTGTCCTGCCTGTTTTGCTTGCCCTGCTCATCCTGCCTGCCCTGCTCATCCTGCCTGTTTTGCTTGCCCTGCTCATCCTGCCTGCCCTGCTTGTCCTACCTGTTTTGCTTGCCCTGCTCATCCTGCCTGTCCTGCCTGCCCTGCTTGTCCTGCCTGTTTTGCCTGCCTTGCTTGTCATGCCTGTCCTGCTCATCCTGCCTGTCCTGTCTGTTTTGCCTGCCCTGCTTGTCCTGCCTGCCCTGCTCATCCTGCCTATCCTGCCTGTCCTGCCTCCCCTGCTCACCCTGCCTGCCCTGCTTGTCATGCCTGTTTTGCTTGCCCTGCTCCTCCTGCCTGTCCTGCCTGTTTTGTCTGCCCTGCTTGTCCTGCCTGTTTTGCCTGCCCTGCTTCTCCTGCCTATTTTGCCTGTCCTGCCTGCCCTGCTCATCCTGCCTGTTTTGCCTGTTTTGCCTGCCCTGCTTGTCCTGCCTGCCCTGCCCATCCTGCCTGTCCTGCCTGTTTTGCTTGCCCTGCTCATCCTGCCTGCCCTGCTTGTCCTGCCTGTTTTGCCTGCCCTGCCTGCCCTGCTCATTCTGCCTGTCTTGCCTACCCTGCCTGTTTTGCTTGTCTTGCTCGTCCTGCCTACTCTGCTCGTCCTGCCTACTCTGCTGACCATCACTGCCTACTGTGTCATCCGCTCCCCTATCCGTTTTGTCCACGTACGACTGACTCTCCCGGCTGCCAAACCTTTTGGATTGTTATCTGTGACCCTCCTTTCTGCCCGACATTTTGGATTTGTTTGCTCTCAATTCCTAAATAAACTCCTGGCCTCCTGCACATTGGGTTTAGTGTTCATAGTGCAAGAGTTACACAGGTTCTTTATATAAGAAAAAGGAAATTGCTCAGTAAAATCTTGTGTAAATTATCTATTAAAAATGGTGGTGTTATATGACTGGTTAAAACTGACAACAGGACTTGCAAAAGTATGCTATTAACATTAAGTAGAGGAGAGTGGGGTAAGTTGTCACACGGGTAAGTTGTCACACTGTTCATAACTCCAACACTACAGGCTCTATCTCAAAAATGAAATAGCCACTTTGTGTGACT
>JAODLC010000113.1:24103318-24113967 GCA_026781145.1 Hippopotamyrus pictus
TGAAAATGTAATGAATACATCATATGTGCCCGAGACTTCCTTCTTTCATTTGGTGAAACATTTATTACATTGTGATGTATGGTGCTCAGTAAAAGTTAGTCAGTGTGAAAAGTGTGACAACTTACCCCGCTCTCCCCTACGCGTAATGCTTTGAGAAACTATTATGCATTATTTGTCATAAATAATAAATATAAAAATGATATGCAATTAAGTATTACATAACATGCTATAAATCCTCAACCTGAACATGACATTTATTTGTTATGTGGCATGGAGTTATTAGAGTAGCAATAGTGCATTTTTACCACATTGTCTCACAGCGCTTTACATTATCCCTGCCCAAAGCCCCCAGTGAGCAAACCAGGGACGGCAGTGACAAGGAAAAATTCCTAATAGGAAGAAACCTTAGGAAGAACCAGACTCAAAGAGGGACCCATCTTCCAGGGCACAGCGGGGGAAGTCAAATGAACAAGATGACAAAATTCTAATTTACAGAGTCCAGATTTTAAGATTCTCGTGTAAATTCAGAGGGCAGGCAGATGATGGTGCTGCTTCCGACTGCAGGGATGAATGGTGGTATGACAGCAGGGCAGGCAGGAGAGACGTCACAGGCAGGAGAGACGTCACAGGCAGGAGAGACGTCACAGGTAGGAGAGACGTCACAGGCAGGAGAGACGTCACAGGCAGGAGAGACGGCACAAGCAGGAGAGATGTCACAGGTAGGAGAGACGTCACAGGCAGGAGAGACGTCACAGGCAGGAGAGACGCCACAGGTAGCAGGAGTGTCGCAAGCAGCAAGGAAGGCAGGAAATGTAGATTTTTTGGAAGTCTGCAGGGAGCACACCCCAGGAGGGATGGGTGGGGGCATAAAAAGCATTAGCCAAAGTAGAGGTAGATATGGCTATAGAATAAGTAGGAGGGAGAGGCAAGTGGGAAAGCAGACATGGGGAGTCTCTGAACATCAGCACTCCAATTCCGCAAGGGGGTGTGAAGCCAGACCGACAGGACTGACATTCTAATACAAGTAATAACATTTTGAACTAACTAACTATACTGAGTTAATTCCTTAAGTATCACTTCTGTGTATATAGTATATATAATCTTATTTAACTTTTGCAAGCCATCTGGCCACTTCTCCACACTTTTCACCATTTAATCTAATTTAAACTTTTGTTTAACTGTTATTTTGCTTCACAGTCTAAGTAACCAGATTTGTATTTCACTGCGACTTGTACCTGTATGACTATGTATGTGACAAATAAATCAATCTTGAACAAACGTCTTCAATAAACAATACTTACAATAAACAAACGTCTTCAATAAACAATACTTACAATAAACAATACTTATTCTACAATAATACAGCTGATGATGATCGTCACTAGAGATTTATGAAAAGGGCATCTAGGCCTGTAATAGTAGGCATGATGGAAGTGACCTCAAAATGAACATGAATGAGAACGCAGTATTTAAAGTAATTAATGCAGATTTAGTTGTGGGGGGGGCAAAGAACATTTTAGGGGGGCCAAGTCCTAGCGATACCCTTGATTTTGATAATTATTATCAGCAGCTTATAAATACAGAGAGACAAAGGAGCGCCCCCCAGAGAAAGTGGCCCCTCAGGCCCCTTACTTGGGTTTAGACTCTCAATCACTCACATGAATTTGCGCCACTGTCCCCTAGAAAGTGCTGGGCCCCCGAATTTGTTATGGTATCCATGGTTTTCCGATACTCCTGCAACGAGATACTAAGCCATTAAACTTGATGAGGTATTAGACTTATTGATGTTAATGTGCTAAGTGCTTATTTACATTTGAGAGGCAAACCATGTTCCCATTTGTACACAATTCTTGCAAAATGGAGCCAGCATAGAAAGAGGAGAACATCAGGTATTGTGCTGTGTTTCACCCCAGGGGGGAGCTGTCAAGTCAGCTCTGAAAAGCCTGGGCTCACACACACTCTGGCACATGTGCTGGATCCACAGCAACCTCCACTGAGGCTCTCGCATGTGCTCCACTCATAAACCTTCCTTCCCAACTCCTCTCTCCCTGCTCCACTGCCCCTTTTACCAGATCGTAGAAAGGTTACACATGATGCCTAAATGGAAGAAACATCGTGTAATGTTACTGTAGGTGGTGTACATATTCATGTTCGGTGTCACGTGGATGGTCTGAGTCATAAACAACTGGCTTTATCATTGTAAAAATACCGAAAGTTCACGCCTTGTTGGCAGGTTCTGCTCCCTCGGTGTGCAACTCAAAAACCTCATTGTGAAGATTCCAGCGGACGTTAAACCTGGGATCTGGTTGACTATTGATCCACTGCAATATTCCCAGGAAAATAACAGTACCTGTGCAATGACTGTTCTATTCATGGGATACAATTATGCACCGATGGCTCGAATATTTAGGAAAGTTGCACAAGATTCCTTGGGAGAAATTCTGCTGCCAGAGTCCCCACAGAGTACTGTGTGGCTAGCTAAAGCTGGGTTTGTGTTACTTTTATTCATTGTATCGTTCTGTATATGTCTAAAGCAGTTGTGTTATGCCACTGAGTGAGGCCCCTAACCCTAAATGGTCCAGACATTGGCTAACCCTGCTACCTGACTCCAATCTTTTCTTACTTGTATGTCACTTCAAAAAAAAAAAAAGTTTCTGCTAAATAAATAAATGTAAAATACAATAGTCAGAACTTTAAAGGCTGCCACATAGAGATACAAGGGATCTCATTCATGTCACTTCTATAATTAAAATAATATGACATGGTAACTCAGTGGGTAGCCCTATTGCCTCATACTTCAAGGTTAGTGCAATCCCCCCCGCCCTATTACCCACAGCAGGGACCCCGTGGTGGATAGAGACAAAGACCTCCTCTTTACACATTAGAAAACACTGTTATGGATTAGGCCTGGCCTATATTAACACAAGCATTAACTATATTAACCTGTATATTTATGAAATAATGAATAAAAATAAATAAAACAAGGCAAAACATATAAACATTAGATTGAGGCTTATTATTGTTACAAATTTTACATCACATTTCTCTTTCAGAGATTTTTAAAGTGTGTGTGTGTGTGTGTAGCTCAAGTAACTTAGTCAATACTATAGGCTGTGAATAGGGTTTAATTTATTGTTTTAATGTCCACTGTTCATGTAATTTAGACTGCAGGTTCTTCTCTGTAATTAGTACATTTTTGTTATTGTAACATTGTATGTGACTGTTCTCATTAACATAGCGCACAACTTTACATTATGCTAGTCCCTATTGTCGCACTTGGGCACCTGTACAATACCATTTGAGCTGAATAAAGAATCTGGATGACAACTAAACATGCATGTTTAATTCATAGAGTTATATGGAGTTTATAGCGATTATTGATCAGTGGTTTGATTTATTACTGGCTTGAGTGTATATAACATTTATTTAGACATTTTTTTATAAAATTTCACAAAAAGTAGTTTGTCATTATGCAATGACTCACGGACCCCCTGCAGTTCCTCTGCAGACCCCTTGTTGAAGACCTTATTTTCAGATATTACTGTATTCTCCATTCAGTTAGATGTTCCACGACCAGTTTGGAATTAACTCTCAAATGATTTGTTTTTTTTTTTTTTTTTGATTCTTATGTACAAATCTTCAGTGACAGCCGCGAAACAAATCCTGGTTCAGACGAAAGCCTTCAAGAAATGGTGTGATGGACTGAGGCAAGCTGACAGAATGTGCTCTAACCTTCAGATCTGCTTACAGCTGCCTGAAGCTTGACTGCTTTCAACCTTTAACTATAATAAAACATTCACTATTATAACAACAAAGTTGCACCTGCAGGAATGAAATTGTAAGTGGAATGCTATATTTGAATAAGAGGAACAAATCACTCAGACTATACCTGAAAACCATTTAATCGTCTTTAATATTTAATATCCATGAAGTAGTTCACATATGCAGTTTCAAAGAAAACATTTTTAGTCACTATTCCATTACTACGTCGGTAGCTAGCCACACTGGGCACAGCCTCCCGTGTCCTCGGGTGAACAAGGTATTGTCACATTACAGTAGCAGGCATCTGTGTGGAGGCAGTGCCTGAGAGGCATCCGCCGGGTGAAGGGCAGCAGGCATGGACCCAACGGACGCCTGGCAGGCTCGATCCGCAGTGGCTGAGTTCCACCAGCCGGTGGACGGAGTGATAGGCAGCCACTGCCAGTTGTGTGTGAAGCACAGACCCATGGTCTGAGGAAGCATTCTCCAGTGCATCGCGTGTTCTGACACTGACCCTGTAAATGTGTTTGTGCTTTACCCCATCGCCTTATATTGCTCTGCCCTAAATATTGCTTCATACAGTAAAGAAAAATTGATTTGACAGCGACGACACCGTCAAATTAAAAAAGCGGAAAAAAATCGGTAATACATTAAATACAT
Source organism: Hippopotamyrus pictus (assembly GCA_026781145.1). Lineage (NCBI taxonomy): Eukaryota > Metazoa > Chordata > Actinopteri > Osteoglossiformes > Mormyridae > Hippopotamyrus > Hippopotamyrus pictus. The sequence goes on from JAODLC010000113.1 coordinate 24,107,738, forward strand.
TAAAGTTTATGTTATATTGCTTTGCATATAAAGACATTCCGTCACTTTGATTTTGGCAAAACATTTTGGCAGTCCACACTATCACATTTTGATAAAATAAAAACACTCCGACAGAGTGAACATTTGGATTACAGACTTTTTTTTAAGGCTACACGTAGAAGGCTAAGTAATGGAGCACTATTCTTCTGTAGACCAGAGTTGGTCCTGCGTCCTTACTACGGTAACGCAAACATCCTTCAAGAAATCTTACAGTACTCTCCACCCTGCAAACGTACAACAACGCCCCCTCGTGGCAGCTGAAGACGGAGCTTCCCAGTGGCTCCCAGTTGACCACAAAGCTGTTTCAGTGGGAGCTGCAGGAACCTTCCATGCACCAGCTGCCCAAGTGAACGAAAATAAGATGAATCGTAAAATTAAGGCACATCGTCCACAAACCACCGTTCCCGTCGCACGCCGCTGTCTCAACACTGGTGAGCTTAAGAAAACAACTTGATCCTGATGCCTAAAACACACAGGCACAATATATCTACTTTAAATACTTATTGCATATTCGATTATTGCGATTCAGAGGATCTTGTTTTTGTTTTTAAAATTCACCTTTTCAGAAAGCGCAATGTCTCTCCGATACCTAACATCGATGGTTATTGCCATTGACGTAATATTGAGTAGACTGCTACAACTTTATGTTGAAGTTAAACAGAGGAACTAAAACAATAAAGCCTGTTATTCATATAACCAACTACCATCTGTCATACAGTAGCATGAGTGCAATATAAACTCTTTAGAATATACAAAAAACTGTTTATCAAATCTTCATTTCATATCTGACAGCCAAGTTTTCTTTGAGTTTTAAGTAACAACGTCCACGAGTCATAATAAAAAAAGTCTCCTTATATTCCTTTTCAATATAAACTTTAGCACAATAAAAATGTCCTGAAAGTTACTGTTAAACACAAAGAGGCATGCAGAGCAGAGCCCATGACAAACACAAACCGTTACCTGGATATTTACTCTTGCTGAGATCACAAGAGTTCTTAAACTTGCCACGACTGAAATTATCCCCACATTCATGTTTTTTTAAAGTTTTAAAATGAAAATGATGTTAATCAGATATGCGCCGTCATCATATTGTCCACTCAAGAGGATTCTGATATAAATTATAGAGAGTCTGCATTTTCATTATAGGCTCAACAGTTTAAAGCGGCATTGAATAGGATGCCTGGCACACAGGAATATACAACTAAAGTGGTCAGTGACACAAAAGAAGCATGAGAGCTGAAAGGAGATGCATCCCAGCATATTGATATTGCTCTTTTTGTTGGTTTCCAAGTTAAGGGCAGCAGGTGGCATAGTGATTAAAACCCTGGACTTGTGCTAAGTGACTGCTAGTCTGACTGGTCTTTCATATGTAATGATTCATTCCCAGAGCCTGAGCACAGTCAGTGAATAAAGTGTGATGGGGATGTTTTTAAGTATAAGGTTGATGTCACTTTAGGGGTTTGTTGTTAGGGTGATGTGGCACCATCCACGCAGCCACGTCCAGAGGGATACATCACAGCAGGAGATTTATGCTGGAGAAGAGGGGTTTGTATATCAGACCTCTTGGGGCCTCAGACAGCACCGTACGCATGAGGAAAAGGTCACTTTAATTTAACAAATACTGCTCTCAGTATAATATCCAGCGCTGGGGATATTAGGTTCAGTAGCTACAAATCCAGACTAGGATTTTGTTTTTACCAACCAGGTATTCTGTGAAGCATAACCAACCAGTACTCTGTGAGTGTGACTCTTTAAAGTCAACTGGTTGGTAGAAACAAAATCCTGGTCTGGATTTGTAGCTACCGAACCTGAAATGCCCAACGGTGATAATATCTGCTTCTCTGTTGACTGTTTTTAGGGGGTCGAATTGAATTCTTTACGGCCACAAAATATGCAACGCAGAAAGCAACAGAAAAGATGCTACCATCAAAACCATTTGTGAATATTAAACACACCGTCTCTTCAGCCTCTTCTCATTCATGAAACTGCCTAGCAGTGCTGCTGGATAGATAAACCAGGAGGTCTGCCGCAAGGAGCTAACGATCGACTTTGGAACGGCACGACGATCTCTAACCTTCGCCTTATGAAATTTTTACATTTTTAACATTTTAAAGACTTAGAAAATCAATTGCTAAAGTAAATGAATCATTTCTGATTAAAGCTGACTAGGGTTTTGCCTACTCGAATTGAATTAAATATCTACCAGTGATCAGACAGTGATTCAGACTGTTAGTTTAAAGAGGTGGATGACAAATTTGAAAAAAGAAAAAAAAAGGACAAGGGGAAAAATGTAAACGATAAAAGAAATATTTGAGAAGCAGCCGGCAACGCCACGCCCTCCTCCTCCGCCGCAGAGTCAGCAGCAGTGTCACTGTACAAGCTCTTAGTAGATCTGGGGAGCCGGCTGGCGTGCGGCTCGCTAACAGCCGTGCTCGTTCTCCTCCATGCTCATGCTGTTCTCGCGGCTGTTGTCTTTCGAGGCCCCTGGTGAAACGCAGGACAGCAGCGGGTCTTCCACACCCGCAGGAGACACCGTGTCGTCCATCAGCATGCTGTCCAGCTTCGAGGACCCCTTGGTTGCGATGCTGTACACGCTGGGCTCTCCCTGGGTCGGGGGCCCATTGCTAAAGCTGACGGTGCCGTCGCTGAGGTCCAGTGTGGCGGGTCCTGGTGGCTTGGAGGCCGCGTTCCGCTGCTGACGGTACAGATCCTGGCTGCAGTCTCCCCGGACCGGTTCCTGCTTGATGGCCCGATTTGCAAGTTCAGGGGAACAGAGTGCAGCCAACCCATGAGCGCGAGCCTGCATTTCCAGCTCCTGAATCACACACACAAGCACTAGCGTTAATTACACTGGCACAAGTGTTGCTATGTTTAACCCAGTTACAAACATGTCCCTTAATGAGTAAATGAGCATTACTATATTACTACATTGGGTTTGCATATAGTCAGCTCCAGACCGATGGCAACATCACATTTATCCAACCCCAGGCCATGTTACAAATGTCAACAACAGCCAGCCCCCTCCCCCAACCCACAACTGCTCTATTTAGGGTATGTTAACAGACTGATCAAGAGACAGAACCCTTAAAATGCAGCTGGGCCAGACTCTGCTGTGTGTCTCTAAGTCCACTTTGAAACACTGCACTGACCAGCCATCCCCAGTGTTTATACCTCACTGGAGACATGCCACATGCCAACCTGCTTCAAATCCTCCACAATCATTCCCAATCCCAAGAAACCAGGGATCACCAGACATAATGACTTCAGATCCATCACCCTCACTTCTATAGCGATGGAGTCTTTCGAACACCTTGTGATGTCCTTCCTCAAGTCCACTCCTGGACCCTTTGCAGTTTGCCTACAGAGCCAACAGGTCTATGAACGATGCTATAAACATGGCCCTACACTTCATCCTCCAACACCTAGACTCTGATAGAACGTATGCCAGAGTGCTTCTTGTGGTCTTCAGCTCTGTATTCAACATTATGATCCCAGCTCTGCTCCAGAGCAAGCTCTTCCAGCTCAATGTTCCTGAATCCACCTGCAGGTGGATTACAGACTTTCTTTCTAACAGGAAGCAACATATGAAGCTGGGAAATCTCTAACGCTCTGCCCAACAGGATCGGCTCCCCGAAGGTCTACGTGATTTTATTACTGCTATTCTCTGTATCCATGGAACAGCTGCACCTCTAGTCACCACTCTATCAAACTCCTGAAGTTGGCAGATGATACCACCCTCATTGGACAGCTCTCTGAAGGGGATGAGTCTGTCTACAGTTGTGAGACACACCCTTTGTTATCTAGCAGAATCTGGTGCTCAATGCTCTGAAGACAGTGGAGATTGTAATAAACTACAGGAGAAGCTCAGCACCATCGACCCTCATCACTCTGCATGACTCAGAATTGTGGAGTGTTTCTGCTTCCTGGACACCTTCATCTCTTAAACGGCAGCTGAACATCAGTTCCCTTACCAAGAAAGACCAGCAGAGGATGTACTTCCTGCGGCAGCTGAAGAAGTTCAATCTGCCAAAGACAGTGATGGTGCACCTCTACTCTGCTACCATTGAGGCCATTCGTCTTGTTTCCCTGCAGCTACATCACACTAAGCACATTACATCCTCCGTCGCCACCTACCTGTCCAACCTGCTCCTATACTGCACCATGAAAATTATCTGCAGTAGACACATTATTTTGATTGTCCTGATTGTTCAAGATTGTTTTGCCGAACATCCCAAAGTATATTCCTTGCATCTAAAAGTACTTGGCGATACAAACAATTCTGATTCTCTAAAGGAAGGATAAAATCGTTCTTCTCAAAAGGGATCTTCTGCAAAATTGGACTGTGCCAAGTGAGGAAGGGCTGGGGGGGTTACCTGTATCCGCAGCAGTAAGTGCCTGTTGGTATGCTCCAGCTTTTTCTGCCTATTCTCCAACTCCTTCGCACGCTGTTGCTCACGCTGCAGCTTCCTGATATAGTCCACAGAGGCCTTCAGGATGGTCCCCTTGTTCCACCGCATGTCCCTGAGGAGTTCAGAAACCCAGAACCCCAAACATAACACGAGGAATGGGACACAGCTCTAGACAAATGCATGCAATTATTATGAAATAAGATATCCTAAAACATTTAATTCATACAGGATACGATTTTAACCATGATTGTTCAATACTGTCTGTTATATTTGTGTTCTATATCCTTACAATTGTTCTTGTTAAATAACATTTTTCCATCGCCACTATAGTACTGTTATTTTATGTCTGTAATTTAGAAAAGAATATACATAGTGACACGAAAAAAAGGTGCATAAAAACAATACACGTGTTTCTAAATTGAGTTCTGTTTTTTTTTTTTTGGGGGGGGGGATCTGAAATTCTGCAGCTTCACAGAATGAATGACATCATTAGTGGCTCTGGATACAACGTCACACTTACGGGTCGTTTGATTTTGGAATCAAGGTTCCGAGTTCTTTGATTCGATCATTAATGTTAAAACGACGTCTTCTTTCAACTAAAGAGATCAAAGTAAAAAGAAAAATACATTAATATGTTTCACTGGAAATAACAATCAATTCAATGACTAAAGAAAAATGAACGTCACATACTTGTCCAAAAAGAACTTGCATGAACAGAGTATTACTGCTGATGCATAAACAACTATTTATGCGATTTATAGCCAACATTTGAAGTTTTCTCACTTCTCTCAGAATCATAACATTACATATTAAATCAAATTAAACCTATAAATCAATAAGCTTTCCACAACTATGGAGCAGGTCTGGGCGTAACATGGAGAAAACTCACTTAGGTTGTGGTTGTCCTTCTTCTGCCTTTCCTTTGCCAGAGCTCTGACTTCAGCCTCTGTAACCAGAGTGAAAGGGACATTCATCTAGGAACATGATGTTAAAACATCAGAGAAATATGCACTGAAGAAACCAGGATGGCAACATCCTTTGTTGTCTGTTACAAAGCCTTCATTTCTGCTCCATCAGAAAACAGTGTTTAGACTTCCTTTCACCTGGCCTGTCAGGTAAATTATAGCGAAAACTGTAAATTTTAGTGGTTCAAAGCATTTGACCTTCCATTTCATGTTCAATTTATGGTGATAAGACTCCTGTCAAAAGGGGTAAAATAACAGAATGATACAGCACAGGTGGTATCTTGATGGTGAAATTTTAAATATAAAATGTCTTTGTCAAGTATGCGTCTAACAAATCCCTTTATTTAGTTTGCTTGTATATTTCAGCTTACACAATAAAAGACCTGGTGGATTTGCATCTGGGTGAAAAATGGGAGTATATCCCATATTGTGTGCAATATTGTATATACTTGCAATCATATGTAAAAAATTATTAGCATGGATTGAAAAAGTTACATGGTAACTGATTGTGCACATTTCAGGCTTCTGATAATAAGCACCATAAAAATCAATTTGCTGATGCAGTCCAAAAAGACAAATTTCTAATTATACATAACAGCGTAGTTACTACATCAGCACAGAATATCATTTGATTAGATGAAATAAGTTCAATAATACATAGTTACTTAGAATGTATTAATTTCACATTGTTTTCAGCAATAAGGGAAATTTCAAACACATTGCACGTTAATTATATATCCTTGTCGGTAAGACTTTACTTAAAGTCTGTATGCGTAACGCATTATAGATACCTTCATAATGCATTATAATGCATTCA
>JAODLC010000113.1:24121540-24132259 GCA_026781145.1 Hippopotamyrus pictus
AGGAATTTGACGACTTACAAGCGGCGATTTACACAAGGAATTTTAAGGAAACATCATTAGGAAAAATCGGGACTTTTACTTGAGCGTCGACTTGTGCACATTGACGAGTTACAAGCCGGCGACTTAGACCAGTTTTACTGTATGTGCATCCAGGGTCAAGAAGAGTAAACATACCAACCAATTTCAAGACCATGAGAGGTTTTCTGAAACTGTTCCACTACTGACTGTCTGTAAAATCCTCATGTTACTCTGTTGTTTCTTCCTGCTCCCTTACAGGGAGCTTCTTCTGCTATCGAGCTTTACTGACATTTGATCAATAGGACTCATAATTCCAAAGGTCTTACTCTAAATAGAATTTCCAATTCTGACCAGCTCATCAACAGTGTGTGTGGAATCTATTAGCAAATTGATTTGCAATGTTTTTTTTTTCCCACAGTCAGCCCGGCATTTTAACTGGAAACGTCTCTGTCTCTCTCCTTGATGATTGTTGGTATGGATTACTTTTTATCTCCTGAAATAATGGCTTTTCGAGATACATGCTTTTCATTGGACAGTGATGATATACGTTATACAACAGTTAGTTCCGACCAAGAAATCTGACTGGACAAGAGGTGCTCTGTGAGTGCTGTTATCAGAGTATAACCGCAATCGGACATTTCATATCAGATGTATCACTCCGCTTTACAGGTGCTGCCGATCCCCCTGCAGGATCAAACATAAATCTCTTCAGACTGTCTAAAACACTCTGCAAGTTTATGTCATAGAAACATTCAAATAAAAACACCCCCAGAACCCTTGAGCAGTCTACTTTTCAAATATAAACACTACCGGTTAAAAGTCGTCACACACCACAGAATTTTACCACTCTTCCATTTATTTCGTAAACTGCAGATTTTTTGTACTCGTTAAGCACTGGAAAGTTGAGTGAACAACTATAAATGAAAAGGTAAATCTAATAAAAAAGTTTCCTTTATAATATGGAGAGAGTATGTAACAGTGCATGTCTGACATCCTATTACCTGGTTGTGTGGTGATGGCAGAGTCAAATTCTAGGCTGTCCTTTAACCTTAAATGCACTAGTTAACTGTTTCATCCCATGAAACAGAGCAGTATTTAATTTCCTTTGTACAAAGAATGCCTCAGTTTTTCTCTGCTGTTATAACTGCTAAAGGAGGTTATTTTGATGAATCAAAGATATGACATTTTCTTGCTAATAAAAGTACTCAAATGGTGAACACAAAAGCACATGTCTGGGTTCTGTTTACACAGACTGAGGAGCTACAACCTCTTATTTTGGGATGTGAGAGAGTTTCACTGAGGAAATACGATAAAAATATCTCTTCAGTTCATGGATAACTGCAAATTTGGGTAAGCAGGAACTTCGTAAATTACAAATGTACAACACTTGTTTTCTAATTCTGATCGCTACTGTAAAAACGTCTATAAATGAATGCAAGCGGCTGGTGACTTGGCTGTTGTAGCGTTTCTCACTGCCTTTATGAGACTTTTTTGGAAGTATTAGACTACAAAGCCATCATTTTATTTAACTTATTATGTTTGTCAAAATACATGTCTTAAAAGAGCTTAAATTAGTATAGATTGTATTTAATGAAAATAAGATATTTTACATATAATTTTCACTTCTGCACTAAAAACATCTATATAATTCACATAAATGATGCAACGTACATGTTCTCTGTTCAAAAACAGAAGATGCCAAGTTGTGACACAAAATTAAAGAATAAAAGCTGAGCGGGGGGGCAGGTTTCCCAAAAGCATACTTCCTAATTACATTAGCATCTTGCACATTTGGGATCAGGCAACTGAATGGTTTTAACTATCTAAGCAGCTAACAGGAGCTTTTGGGAAATGTGTCCTAGTTCAGCAGTAAAATATTAATATATTTTGTGAATTATAATGTGAAGCAAAGTTGTTGGGGATAAGTGTTTGTGTTACTTCGCAACAGTCAAAGGTTAGCTGGGGGGGAACTCATTTAATTCATTTAATTTTTTTTTTGTGGAAACCCGTAAATGTTCAAATAAATAATCAAAGTATTATCTGTTGTGGCTTATTACTGTTACCTTATAAATGCTACTCGATGAACTGTTGTATAAAGTCAATAACATACTCAAAGTCGAGCCTATGATCGAATCACAGCCGCGATATACTGGGGTACCACCACAGTCCTGCTTGGGTGTTATTGGTGTCATTAAGTGTATGTAAAATACAGATATAAAAAAAATCCCCCACCCCCGTAGCAAATTGTGCAATACTGGAAGGACCACTGCTTATTCTCCGTCAGTTCACGGACATGCAGTATTTTTAGAAGAGTCTTACAGGCAAAGCTGGAGGCCCTTTCACCTTTCACCTTTCACCTTCTGAAAACCAGCTGACAGCAAAGAACACTACAGCAGTGTATTTGTTCCTGTGGCTTTTCAAATGTCAGTATCAGAAAAAGTAAAAAAAAAAAAAAAAAAAAAAAAGGTTAAAAATACCATACATAGGGCCTATAGTATACACACACATAGTGACATACATAAAGTAGCCCCAAGACCCTGTAGTTCATAAGACAATAATATTTCTACCAAAGTTGCTCATAAAAAATGAAACCAATGAGTTTTGTCAGTTGACAGACAGACCATTTCACTAGATACACAAAGATAATGCAATATTATAAATTCATAAAATGTTCAAAGTAGGATTTGACTGAATAAAATGTGGTAAAAATGATAAACAAAAAAACTTAAAACACATAAAATTCCAACTGTATGAGCCAACAAACGATATTCACCATTTAAAAATGGGTGTTAATACATAATGTATCTGGAATTGGATTTTAATTTGAGATGGATTTAATTTAATTGGAGTGATCGGATCACAATGTGTCTTGGTAGTCGTTTACACTTGTATTTTTCCTCTTGTGATCCAATTACTCAAGACACATTTTTAAATCAAGAACCAGACAGAAGACATAGACAGACAGATTATATCCATTCATTTCTATGGGGAATACTCTAATCCCAACATAACCTTAACCCCTATCCAGCCCCAACCTTAACAATAACCAGTTAAAACGTCAAAAAAAAAAAAAAAAAACGCCAAAATGTCAAAAAAGCAGGGATAAAATGTCCCCCACAATGTAATATAAACCTAATCCACACACACACACAGACATAAAATACACAAGCAAATGTAATATTACCTGAGGATTAAATGCTATTAATAACATAAACCAGCATTTAAAATGGAAATTGATAAACTCCTCTTGATTTTAATAGAATTATAATAAATTGCAATAAAACCTAAAAGGCTAATTGGTGCATCAAGGTACCGAGTCTCAGCTTAGATACAAATGGATTTTCTGCTGAAGTGGCTGCAGTGCTGTGCAGTGCAGTGCAGTGCTGTGCAGTGTAGCCCCTGAAGGCAACACATTTATCCCCTGATAAGAAGTAAATGATTTTTTTTTACATAGACCATTAAACACATAATATTAGCCACCCAGTCTTTCAGAAGAATGCCTCACATAGACCAGTCATTCTTTTTTTTTTATTTTTTAACCAACATAGTGTTCCTCCGATGTTAACACTGCTATGGGTTACATACATTAACGGGAACATTCAAGGCAAGGCAAAGTGGGCAATGCTGCCTGATTATAATGTGATAAAGAAAATTGCATGAAATGGTACAAAAGTAGTGACAATTCTACTGTGATGCGCCTATCACTATGTATGCGGTTAAAGAAGACAAATCAACACCCTTCGACCAAACAGATTTGAGAATTCAACAGCAGTGCCATAGTGCAACAGCATAATAATCAACATGTCAAAGTCATGGCGTTTCTTTTGGGAGGTATAGCAAATCTACACAACTCTCTTCAAAGATACACTTGGATCCAAAACCGCCTCAGCAGGATGAGACTCCACAGCAACACCAGGCAGGACTATAATATTCATTACTGTATATTAACATTGGTTAATATAATTCAATACATTAACCAGTGGGTCACCTTTTCTTATTTGGATTTTTTCCAGAAACTTGCAGTTAGGTCTCTAAAATGCCTACAGCATGTGATTGTGTGTCCTGCAATAGACCAGCATCCCATTCAGATGTCCCTTGACTTGTACACTGTGTTTCCTAGGACAGAAACCAGGCTCACAGAGACTCTGTAGTTATAAGTACTTACAGGTGATGGATGGATTAATATGGACCATTACCATGTGTTGCAATTTACAGAAAAAAAGTTTTTGATGAGCCAATAATCTACTGGAATACGTTAAACCCGGGGCTGGTACACAATAACTAACATGTGTCTCCAAAAATCCATTATTTCAGGTGATATAAAGTAACCCAAACAAACAGTCATGAAGGAGAGTGACAGGTGCTTTCCCAGTTAAGATCATCATTAACAGCCATGCAAGCATGACAAAGTAGCCTGAAGTAGCTGAAGTTTTAAAATACATCAGTGCTTCTTTCTGCAGGTCTGAAAGTAACCTTTGTCAGTTAAATGAATTACTCCCTTAAATGTTGTTTGGCTATCTGTATGGACAAATATGAACTCGACTACCAAATGCAGCAGTATCAAAATATAAAAATTATTAAGAGCAGGTACAAAATACCTGGTCTTTTAAATCTATTTAAAAGCTGATATGGGTGCACTAACATGACAAATTGGACAGACAGGATAGTAGGAGAGAGTAAGGACAGGGAAGTCCCATCCCCACAGACAGACAGGATAGTATGAGAGAGAAAGTAGGGGAGAGTCCCTACCCCACAGACAGACAGGATAATGTGAGAGAGCAAGTAGGGGAGAGTCCCTACCCCACAGACAGACAGGATAATATGAGAGAGGAAGTAGGGGAGAGTCCCTACCCCACAGACAGACAGGAGAGTATGAGAGAGCAAGGAGGGGAGAGTCCCTACCCCACAGACAGACAGGATAGTATGAGAGAGCAAGGACAGGGGAGTCCCTACCCCACAGATAGACAGGATAGTATGAGAGAGCAAGTAGGGGAGAGTCCCAAACCCACAGACAGACAGGATAGTATGAGAGAGCAAGGAGGGGAGAGTCCCAAACCCACAGACAGACAGGATAGTATGAGAGAACAAGGAGGGGAGAGTACCTACCCCACAGACAGACAGGATAGTATGAGAGCGTAAGGACAGTGGAGTCCCTACCGCACAGACAGACAGGGTAGTTTCAGAGAGCAAGGAGTGGGGAGTCCCTACCCCACAGACAGACAGGATAGTATGAGAAAGCAAGGACAGGAGAGTCCTTACCGCACAGACAGACAGGATAGTATGAGAGAATAAGGAGGGGAGAGTCCCTACCCCACAGACAGACAGGATAGTGTGAGAGAGCAAGGAGGGGAGAGTCCCTACCCTACAGACAGACCGGATAGTATGAGAGAGCAAGGAGGGGAGAGTCCCTACCCCACAGACAGACATAATAGGATGAGAGCACAAGGAATAGGGAGTCCCTACCCCACAGACAGACAGGATAATATGAGAGCGTAAGGACAGTGGAGTCCCTACCGCAAAGACAGACAGGGTAGTTTCAGAGAGCAAGGAGTGGGGAGTCCCTACCCCACAGACAGACAGGATAGTATGAGAGAGCAAGGACAGGTTAGTCCTTACCGCACAGACAGACAGGATAGTATGAGAGAGCAAGGACAGGAGAGTCCTCACTGCACAGACAGGCAGATAGTGGGAGACTTTACTACAAGCACCACAAGTCACATGTCATGTGACCATACTCCTCACTACTTAAGGCTTTTGTTGGTGATGAACAACCCCCAGCCGTCATCTAACATGGCATACTAGCCTTATTCTTTATGAAAAGACAGATGTCGGCCCCTGAATGTTGTGATAAAGATGGTAAGACCTTCAGATTAGTTAAAATGGCAAAACATATTGTATAAAAGTGGTAAAATGTATATTTTTTTTACCAGAAACTAATAAAAACTAATGAAAATAAATTTAAAGATTTTAAAACAAAGGCTGTGCATAGCTGTAATTTTTTCGATGCATAAGGACAATGCACATTATTGTCACTTATTCGTTCTATTCCCATGAAGCTTTCTTTTTGAAGTCGGGCAGAAAGTATATGAGGTATTTATTACACACATGTGTAGTGATCTCAACAGTCCATTAAACTATAAGTAATGTTTCTAACAATGTAAAACAAGACAGGATCCGACCATTACTGTAAAGCTGTATTATCCCCATAGCATGCAGTGGGGCATTCTTTGGTGAATTTGTGTTTCATGTGAGATCAGACTGTGCTTATCTTTATCTCAAACCATAAACCAATCCCTTGCTTAATAAATTCACTGGAGCTTAAATTTAACGTTTAAGGTAATGCGGTTCAATCTGGTCGACCTAAGCTAATCTTTCTTGCCTGTGTGGTTTTGCGAGCACTCTGTTAATCTGCTCTCGGCTGACCAGGCTGAGACTGCCTCACGGCGCAGGTCCTGGCCGGAGCCGCCTTTTCACTTAGGTAATGCGGACAATGAGGAATTCGCTTAAGCACATCCAGGATTACAGGCACCTTTGTGTCACTTTCAGTGCGTTGGATGTGTTACAATAGCTTCTCTGAAAAGTGGGGAGAGGCCTAAGGAATCATGTGCAAACAGGGCATACTACTGTAAGCTCGCCACTCTTCAGAATCTATTACTTTTTGCGTAGTACAAATGCAATTCAATCAAGGTAAATATCAAACTTAAAAAATGCTAAGAAATAAGAAAAGATAAGCCACAGATAGACGATAATTACAAACTATTTCAGATTGCCACAATTCATACTGTATTTCTAATTCGGTAACAAATCAAAAGAGCTGTCTAAAACTACATACAGTATCAATGTAATAAAATATCCAAGGAATTATCATATACTTTCAGTGACATATTCCCCAGATCTGTATTTGATCTTGAGTTTCCTCCAGGTATTCTGGCCTCCAGTGACAAACTCATGGAGTGAAATATGATCAGTGCGATAAATAACTAAACCTGCAGTTAATACATGTGGTAAGAAACATGTGTAAATACATGTTTCATATGAATAACCTAAGCAGCTTACAAAATTAGATCCATCGATCTTTCCATTTCCCATAACACAGTCAAAAAAAATACATATTCGTAAATTATTCATATTCATGTCATTCTAGATACTGTAACTTTCAGTTAAATAGTAGCACAAAGGCCTGTAGATTGTTGAGAAATTAAATATTAATTTCAATTTGTAAGAAATGTAGTGATCACAAAACATTAAAAATATAATACAGTATAATATAATTTTCTACATGCAGAAAGTTTCTCAAAACCTTTACTGTCCAATCACTCATCGATAGGAAACTTTTATGGGGCTAAGTACACAAACTGAATGTTACAACAACCTGCAATTCAGCAGGAAATCGGAAACATCCTCCACATGTCTGCAAATTCCAGTCTTTCTGCACTTTTTCTGCACAGCCTGCACAAAGCCTACCATCATATGTTCTCACCTGGGAGCAAACACGTTTCAACTACGCCAGCCAGTCCATCCTTTTCTCTGAATGAAAATCACCAAGCTGGAGACTAGCAAAAATGCCCCACCTTCCCCCACCCCTACCTGCCCACATGTATGTTTAACACTCAAGGGAACATTAATCTTCACAGAGGACAAATCAAATCAAAACAGATCAAATCAAATTTTCCTTCATCTATATCTATCACCTACTTATTTGCCTATAGAACTCTGCATTCTTCATTGTGCCAGTTCATTAAACAATCTGCAAACAAGCAAAAAAGAAGGTCCTTGCATTCACAATGTAACTCTTACCGACAGCTGACAGCCTGGTGTGTTCTCAAACCTGTGATACCTATAATATTAATCAACGATGTCACTTAAAGCACAGATATAATAAACGTCTGTGGTCTCCCAAGCTAACAAGGCAGCAAAGCTACGAAAAGACGTCACTGTAGCTCGGGAAATAGGATTAAAGATGCCTAATTCCAAAAGGCTGGAAACACAGCATGTATTAAAGAGAAATTCTTTCAGAAAAAGATAATCCCCATATGAATTTTTAACAAACTTCACTCTTTATGACTAGTTTTTTTGTTCTTTTTTTTTTGCTTTTAGCGCTGCGATTTTCTGGCAACGTCATTGAACCAAATCACAAAATTCACCTTCAACTTCAAAGCACTTTTAAAATAAAAAAGTAAAAAACACTGGAAATGTTACACAATCTACACATAACTGACCCCCGTAGCAGCCCAGGCAGGCAGGCTAAGTGAGACATCCCAGAATTCAGTTCCGGATTGAAGCCTGGGAAAATGCACCGAACCCTGAGCTTGGGGGTACGACACAGCGGGCCCAGCACTGGAAGGCGGGCCGGTGGTGTTGAGGGGGGGGCCTTACCCTGAGTACTTCCACAGGCACCTGCGAAGCAGGAGGGAGGCCGGGCGGCGCGCTGACGTCGATGGCCGGGCTCTGGGTGCCGCCGGAGGGCGGGGGGAACGGCGAGCTCAGCCGCCGCTGCTGCCTCAGCTGCTCACGGCGCTCCTGCTCCTGCAGCTGCTCTCGCATCAGCTGCTGCCGGAGCAGGATGCGGGACGTCATGGCGGAGGAGCTGAGCGGCGGCTTGGCAGATCCATGCTGCTCGGGGGGGTTACTGCGGGCGCGGCCGTCGGCGGGGCCACAGCCACGGCGGGGGGTGGGGGGCGAGAGGAACACTCCATTAGAACACAAACGGCAGCTTCTGCTGGCACTGGCTCTCTGAATTACAGACATTTGAAGGCTTGGCAACAAGGGGGGGGGGAAATCACCAAATGTATCAGAAATGATAAGGAGGAAATCCAAGCACAGAGCAAAGGAGTGTGAGGGTTTGCAGTGTGACTCTCCTACACACATTTCCTGTCCAATGGAATCCCAGATTTACGTTTTTTTTTCAGAATCCTACCCTCCCCAAAGGCTGGAGCGGCTTAAGGGCTGCAGCCAAACAGCTGATCCTTTCTGATGAGCCTGCACTCGGGCTTGCACTGATGCATAATAATCGCACTAATTAGCTGGCTGAGTCGCAGAAAAATGCCGAGCATTCAGGATTGCATGTGTAATAAACTCAGGCTGGCTTAATAAAAGCAGCACGTCCCCATCCTGGCAGAGAAGAGGACGTCAGCTTCAGATTTACGACATGCTCTGATGCATCTTTTGACTAAGCAGTGAATCATCACCAAAATTACACCCCTTAGTGAACTACAACTGCCTTTCCCAGCTTTGGCAAAATGCATATTTACAACAATCTCATTGTTTTAAATTTGAGTGGCCA
Source organism: Hippopotamyrus pictus (assembly GCA_026781145.1). Classification (NCBI taxonomy): domain Eukaryota; kingdom Metazoa; phylum Chordata; class Actinopteri; order Osteoglossiformes; family Mormyridae; genus Hippopotamyrus; species Hippopotamyrus pictus. The sequence goes on from JAODLC010000113.1 coordinate 24,130,842, forward strand.
TTATTTAATTGAAAATTGCCCAGTAATACTGGCCAAAAATAACACATAGTAATAAACATTGTCATTGTTTTCACTGTTGCTATTATTAAATCCAGCTGGAAAATAAACCAAGTGTAACAATTTTATTAGCTGATGCTAAATACATCTTCAGCTGGATTGAAAATGAGTGTACATCATGCTATTTAACTTACAAATTCCAATGCATACACAACACTAATTTAGATACCGTTACAGATGGGCATGGTGAAGGACGGACGATCCATGTTTTGGCTCACAGAACGGGACTTTATTAAACGCACACTAGAAGTCAAAAGGTCCACGAAGGGTAAAAAAAACAAAGCAAACCAACAATATAAAGGCAGGAATCCACAGAGAAACTACCATAGCAGAATAGCAGCAAAAATGATGACCACATAAGGGGCAGGTGCAGACCCGGACAATTAACCAAACACTAGGGTTGGGAACAAGACAAGGGTAAGGGTTATGATAAATACTTAAGGGCTCAAACACTAGGAGAAACCAGGATAATAACTTACTAAACTGTGCCACAAGGAATAAAACAAAGTTACAGAATATGCCAAAATACACAAATGCACAACAGGAACAAAACAAGAACCAAAAATTAGAAAAAAACACAAACATGGTGAGTCTTGTGGGTTTGAGATAAAAGGGGAGTCTGCACAACAGCCGACCGCTTAGCCCATTAAGCTACATGGCGCCTATGGGGGCAGGGAAACACTAGTAGCTAAAGACCAGCGACACCTGCTGGCCAAACAGGGAACAAACACACCGAAGGGGCAGGACACGGACCGATCTTAACACACAATGACCACACAGCTATCAATAGTGTATTCTACAGAATTAAGAAGTTTAGCTGGTGAGACTAATTTATTTGTATTTCAGCTACTGCCATAGCAACCTTGTAAAACTCATGGAAAGCACCCTCAATGTCATTTCAAATTGCCAATAATTTAAAATTCAGAAATTGTAAAGCAGATTTTTTTGAACATATAGAACAGTAGACAAACTGACCTTATTAACATTAAGAGCAATATCTGAAGACACTATATATAGTATGCCCTTAATAATGTTTAATGGAAACAATTCACAATCAAATTGAATACATCATAGTATAATAAAACCCATATATCCTACAAAGTTGAATACAAATAGAGGCGACAACTCTGCATGGGTAGTATGGTGGCTCAAGCTACCATGGTTGGTGGTTTGAATCCCACCTTCCACTCTGCGTGGGTGGCATGGTGGCTCACAATACCATGGTTGGTGGTTTGAATCCCACCTTCCACTCTGTGTGGGCAGCATGGTGGCTCACACTACCAGGGTTGGTGGTTTGAATCCCACCTTCCACTCTGTGTGGGCAGCATGGTGGCTCACACTACCAGGGTTGGTGGTTTGAA
>JAODLC010000113.1:24132359-24150150 GCA_026781145.1 Hippopotamyrus pictus
CTACCAGGGTTGGGGGTTTGAATCCCACCTTCCACTCTGTGTGGGCAGCATGGTGGCTCACACTACCAGGGTTGGGGGTTTGAATCCCACTTTCCACTCTGCGTGGGTGGAGATTGCCTGTGTTGCTGTTTTTATATTACCCATAGCGGGTGTATGCATTATTAACCATACAAAAAAGAAGGGGAACATAAGAAACAAATATCATTTCAATGAACTACCAGACTGATAACTTCATTAACAAAAGTAAATCTAATATACCCATACTCAAAATACAATCTGCATAGAATTATGCTCTGTTAAAAGAGTTAAAAGAACTTCCCCATAACTCAGTGCACATGAGATCTACAAAACAGGAGGCACAGGGCAGCAGGCTGGAGATACCAAAAAATAAGTATTTATATAGTTATACAAAATACAAAAAAATATTTAAACATATTGTACAAACATCGAGTTTGATCATTCCTTTAAAGGAGAAAATGTAAATTAAAATTTAAATAAATACACTAACAGTGTATACTAACTAAAGATAACAGTGTCATAAGTGGGTTAATTTCTCTCTGGAAGCTCATACTATGCTGTACGATGCCCAAAGCCTGGACCAGTGGCATATCACAGCGGAGTCTGACAGAGCCCACACAGCGCCCTCTACAGGCCTCCTGCAGAACCACTGTAAACTAAAGAGAAAGAAAAATCTTTATCGTGGGATTGGAGTAATTTTCCACTTCTGAGTATGTGGCTGTAGCACACCTCCTCGGCCTGTCCTGTATGTTTATAAACACAATGTCAGCACAGTGCTGCATGGCCACTCCCACCACCCCAGCCCCCAGACGTGGCCACCAATCGATGAGCGGCTCCACCCCACACCTAGGAGAGCCGGAGCACAAAGCACAAAGCGAGAGAGCTGAGCCCTGTGTTTTGGAATGGACAAGAACCCTGCATTCATTTGCCCACAAGCATGACAAGTCACCCACAGTGTGGCGTACTGCATGACTTAAACACAGGACCGGTGCAGTCGGCAAATTACAAATAACAAACAATCGGCTATCATTTTAACCTCTAATCAGTGTCTGCAGTACTGCCAAGTCAATCAAACGCAAACTTAATTGATTTAAACCTATTTTGTCTAACATTGACTAAATAACGAAGTACATATTGCTCAGATGCAGGAGTTAGCGTTAGCATTTCCTGGGGAAACTTTGTAGAGTTCAGTGCATCTCCTGACTCTTCTCACCTCCTGGCTCCACGCGGCCAGGCGGGGACTGCCTGCTTAAGCTGCGGCGTCCCCGGACGCTTGCAGGTCCGATGCTGCAGTGCCGTCCTTCCGTTCTCGCGTGCGGGTCGTCCGGAAACTTTCACGGCACATGCATCTGCGCGAGGCGGCCACATCCCGAAGGGCACGCAAGCATTGTCACAGCACTGTCCCCACATACTGACACACTATTTATAGCAATAGCTGCATTTACAGGAGAGGGACGCCTACGCACGCACACTCTTATACCTACGCGTATTTGCTCACGCACACACACACGCACACACATGCTTCAAGCCCCGGTTCAAGGGCTGGTGTCGGGAACTCACGGGTAGCAGTTGTGGAAGGAGCAGGGCCTGTGCACTTGCACCATCAGAGCTTCCATCTTATGTTTCTGTGCGTGAAGGTGCACCGGCTGCCCTTGGAAGGCAGTGAAAGTCACGCTGGTGCAGCGGAGCTCTGTGTGTCAAGGGTGGGAGGCTCCAGGCAGCCCTGGCAACTCCAATCCCCACACAGCGAGGGAGGGGGGGACAGCGGCCACAAGGCGCAGGAGCGCAGTGCTCTGAGCGGCCGGCAGACCCGCTTAATCCAGCGCCTACCTGAGAACTACATTCAATGCTGTGTGCTAGCTTGTGTTCACACACACAGACACACCTTGCACTACTTTATTTGTTCCATTAAGGTTGTTTAAGCATACTATGAAAGATATATTTATAATATTCCTGCTTAATAATTTCATTTTTATTCCTTCCATTAGCATTTCTTCCCACTGTCAAGGATGAGTCTCGTCTATCGGATCATAACAGTTTCCTTCCCACTTATCAGCTTTGCCGAATCATTGACGCTGGACATTATATATGAGCTCCACTTCACTGCCACACACGAGCTTTTAGCACTAAGGCCACGCATGAGAGTCTGGCTGTGCGTGCAGCTGCCAGTCAGCTTTTCCCCTGCCAGACATTTTCCAGGGTCAGTGCCAGACGGCCGTTCACAGGGTGTGGGGGACGCCAAGCACCGGCCTCGAAAGTGAAAGCAAGGCTGGTGGCAGGGTGCTACGCCAACCTAGCGTGATGCGTCCTACCACTTGACCAACCTGGCCTGTCAAGGACAAGCCTTGTTGAGTTAACAAGAGTAGCTGTGGAAACAGAAACTTAAGCATAGGTTTACGGTCCAGGATCAAGGTGAGTGTTCGAAGTGAAATAGTATCCTGAACTACTTAAATAAAATTACCTGTACAGCTGTACAAGTAGTCTTAAAAAGTTGGATACTATGAATAAAGCCAGCTGCAATCAAGATTTCTATTTCTATTATTTCTCTATTAAAATCTGTTTGATATACACCCCAAAAAATACATTTTCCCTAAATTCCCAATGTAAGTGTATATGAGGACTTTTTTAAAAAAATTGCTATCATCTGGAGGCCCCTTCTCTTTGTGGCTTTTCTTTGGAACTTAGCAAACATAAAATTTGTTTGGATACAAAAAAAAACTAAACACTAAACAAACAAACAAAAAATGCATCATAGTGTGTAACTTTATTTCTGCTTGATGACCGATGCAATTTTTGTACTAAAATTAATAATTGCGTTACAGCATTTGGAAGAATGCATATTTATATTTATTATAATGGATGTGCATATTTACTAACTCAGTCAAGAGAAAAGCTCAGTATCAGAGCATTGTTTTCTCATAACTTGTTACATATAATTAATACATCGAACCAGACCCAATTCAGTAACCATACTCGTCCACCAGAGGGGGCCTTTTCTCCTTAAATGTTCACCTTTATTATCACCTCTACTAACAGAGCAATGAGCCTCAGCAGGTTAGCAAAGCAAGCAGATCCTGGCATATGATACAGCTTTCTGAAAGACACTAGCCAGTCTTCTGCAGATACTGAGTGATCAGATCCTACAGCTCCTTTGTACATCACTGTAATTTAATTATTTTCAAAGGGTGACATTCGGTATTTTGCAGAATGTGTTTTAAATGATGCATTGAACAGATCTGTACTGCTCCTGTCTACAGTAAGACAGTGAGCAAGTTTCTTTCCACATCTGGCGTAAGGTGATTTTGAAACAAGAAATATCTGCGACTTCACCTCAAAACCGAGACATACATACAGAGAGTCACTGCATCAGCAGGAAGTGGTGTAGCGAAGGAAACAGTGGCCTGTCTCACAAAACTGGTTCAACAAAGTCAGCTTGACTAAACCAGATAAATGCAATCCGAGATAAACGGCATCACGGTGCTTACTTTATATGTCAATCCAGGTTTTCTCAATATTATCCTGAAACTTAACATGGGGCCCATGTCATGATGCTGATTCTTTGCTGAACCAGATAACTTTGAGGATAAGTAGTGGTAGCTCTGGCTATTTGAAATCATGCTAGAAGTCATGATTATCCAATAGGAATGCTCTATACCTGAACTATTATTGGACTATGGACTTTTAAGACTTTTTAAACAGTCTTCATACTCTGGAGCAGAGCTCATACTTTAGTGTGTATATACACAACTTATATAAATAGTGAATAGCACCTCCAAGGTAAGGGGTTCGAGTTCCACCTCAACTTTTTCTCTCTCTGGAGTTTGCCAGCTTCCACTGGCTTCCTGTTCAGCACGTGCCGCTGCCTAGTGCTTAATGCTGCCTGCCAGAGTTCCCTGTGACCCTGACCAGGATAAGTGGTTACATGATGGATGGATGGCTGGGTGGATGGATAAATATTTAGAACTTGTGTACATGCAACAAAAATTACACACAACTGAAATTCCTGTTAAGCCTTTTGGTATTTATACAGTTATAATTGTTCTTAAACTTATATTGATGTGTCATCATTCGTGAACAGCCATTCAACCCATTTGATACTCGAAGAAAGGAACAACGGCTGTCTTATCCGCAATGACTTACTCTGTCTGTCTTCACAACAGTAATTCGGTGCTTTCGTTTCCTTATTAAAAAGAGGTAAAAGCCACTTTATGGAGTCGAAACACACAGACTCACTTGAGCCACTCACATCTGACAGAGAAGTTTCACACGCAGTTTAATTCTGCGGCACTCGGCAAAAGCACAAGCTTTTTGCAGACGTGTCGCCTAATGAAATGACCAGAAACCCCCACTTAGCACCCAATTACTCATCAGCCTTTCCATTTATTTTGACATGATAAATTACTCATTTAGCCATTTATTTCAGCAAATACAGTAGGACTTAGCCTCCCTACCTTGTTATCTTCATTATTTGAAGTCTTTCTTGTAAATGTTGCTGCAGTGACTCTGTGGCCAGAGTTAAAGGGATGAGTTAGAGGTGATGAGTCTTTCCTCCCTTGCTCTCTCTCTGTCAATATCCCCTTTTTTAAAAATCAAATTCTTTACAATCTAAACCAAAAAATATCCAGATTAAAGTCTGCAATCTAAAATATCATCATCCAGTGACTGTATGAATTATACCATACAGACAAACATCAGTTCGTTTTTATACATTCTAGAGGAAATCAGTCACTTGCGACCTAATATCATGAGACAGGTACATAGATATAACTGTTATTATGTCTATTAGATATAGTACTATTATGGTCACGCACACTGGTCAGACTTTAACACTGATCACAGACTCATCAGTCACTTCCACATCAGCAGTTTATCAGTACTGATCAAACATTAATGTCATTAATGCACACTGATCAATGAAACATCTGCCAGTAATCAACACTAGTAACTGACATGTTGACATTCAGCCAATGCCTGTCACTGGCACAGTTATCAACAATGTCTTTCAATACTGTAAGTAAGGCAGCAGGCAATAATCAAGCACAGCATTCTTTAAAAGTTCAGCTGAGGAACTGTGAACTCATTCATTCAATCGCCAATCACTATTGATCACCGCCGCATAAATCACCGGTCTAGACTATTCACTAGCATATCAGAAACAAGCAATACCCACATTTAAGCTGGCAACTAATCAGTAAACACTGTTAGATTATTAAAATCCTCAGCATTTCACATACCAGTATTTTAAGTGTCCTTCGGAGTGTTTTTTCAGAGGATAATTTTGTTGAAGAATCCTTGTGATTTTGACTCAGTGGTGGGTGTTACATGAGCATATTTTTATAACGTAAAAGCTGGAAAAAATATCTTCATTATCTACAACAGCGTCACTGAAAACAGGAACAGTGAGGTGACTCAAGGGTTTGTAAGGACAGCCGGCCTCTAAAAATACATGCTGGCTTTACCCTCCTCTTGTGAAAGACATCCTTTGCAGTGATGCCTTCATCAGCTTCACATCTACCTCTTCCACATCGTCGTTTGCAATTAAGCAGAGATTCGGCCACGCATAACCCCAGTGAGCTAGACAAACAGAACAAGCCTGGCCTTGAAGCTGTTTATCGTCCCACATACAGTACAAGTAACGACAAAGCATGCAAACAGGAAACATTATTCCCGCAGCAAATGTGGAGGGGCTGCTGACAGAGCCTGGTTTCACATGTGGACTCAGCTTTCTGGTGAACCGCGAGAGGGCCGCATGAAGCCTCTCCCTGTTTTACCGTCATCCCAATCCGCTTCTGCGATAACAACACGAAGCAGGAGGAGGCGTCCAAAGCCCCCAGCTGGTCGCTTTAGACGTTACGTCGTGAGTAAGTGTGTAGCAATGTGCTTGCACAATCGCGTCTCTCAATCATGCACCTGCCGATGTCGCTCCGCTCATATCTCTTTACTGGATTGAGCTCCGGGACACCACAAACCCACCGCTATCCCAGAGCTAATAAAATACCATTTACATTGACAGCCTAATAATGCTCTCAATTTGCAGTGATTCATGGGGCATACTGGGCCAAGCTGTCCTGGATGATATATGATATTTTAATGGATGATATTGAAAAGTGTCTCAGTGTTAACTTGAATGCAAAAGGTATCCCTATGATTGCTTTCTTCCTTCAGTTACTTTCCAATGAATAGGCCTAGTTGCATCCTGCAACGATACTCAAGGTCCTCCAAATGAAACCCTTCAGAAATTGGAACGTAAAGTTCACAATATTCAGAAAAAAAAAGAAAACGGATTTTTCTGATTTTTTATTTTTTTTTGTATTTGACATGTCTTGGGGGGAAGAAGAACCAGTGTCTATTATTATACCTTCAGATATTAATTTCAGATATAATTCACAGCCGTAACATTATCAAAAAAATTCAGCTGTGTGATTCCTATGGATTTGAACAACATGATGTCTGCACAACTGTCAGCCCACACACTGACTGTGCAAACGGCACATTTACGGAAACATGGTTATCTTTCCCTGAGATAATGCAGCGCAGGCCACTGAATTAAAAAAAAAAAAAGCCTGTTCACTCCCGGTTGCTGATACAGCCAAATTGACTCCTTGTATATCATGTTTCACTGCCAGCCTTAATCTTTCCAACAGCTCAAATGAGGAGCCTGGAGTGGCAGGGAATTCAACTTTTAAGATCAAATGGGGAATGAATACAACCTCCGGTATAACCACATATCTAGAAAATAGACCACAGAGTTCTCAGTTATCTAAATGCTAAATAGAGAAAGATACAAAAAGAATTTTAACTGGCCGATGATGGCCACTGGCGGAATCTGTTCTGAGTGGCACACTCTGCTAACACAGGCATATCCACTCTTATCTCCCCCCGATGAAATCTCACTTTCATTGCTAAATTTATTATGCCAATTAGCACTTTGCAGGCAACTTGTTTTACTGCTCACCCAATTCCTATAAATACGCATGCTGATTACGCATTGGGCACTGTGAACAGGTGCCTCCGATGGGTGTTTTCGATGATTGTATTTCAAGAAAAGAAAGCATATCGTGATTTTAACGATCTGTCTAGAAGTTCCTCCATGACATCTTCAACGAAAGCTCGCCTGTTCATTTTCGATCATGGTGAAGTTACCCAGAATGTGAGGAGCTTGTTACGTCCTTTGAGGTAATTCTGGGTACATCACCTACCTGTCAGTCGTTTAGCCTCTTAGCTGTCACAGAGTTAAGGCTGAAGGTGTCAGCCCTGGAGCTCGGAACTCTCGTGCGGTCATGTGCGGACACTGATGGGGTGCCAGATGGTCTACTGCGTGTCTCACCAGCAAGCGTGTCGCTTAATGAGGAGTCTGTCAGCTTGAGGATGGCAAACCGACATAAGGAAATGACCCTCAGCAGATTCACTGGGCCTGGCTAAGGACAATCACGCCAAACTCTGAGTAATCCCCTGACCCGATTGAAATGAAAAGCAAAACCAGGCATTAATTTTCTGTTGGACTTTAGAGGAAGCTGAAATCATGAAATGACCCTGCAGTACAGATTTACTCAATCATACACAAGCAAGCTCAGTTTCACTTCTTCTGGATTCTGGTTTAATAAGGATGTTGCTTTGATGTATTATATTCTCCTGCAGCCTTGCGATCACTAAAAAAAAAAAACAAAAAAAAAACATACAGCAGCCATACTGCAGGACCTGCTTCATGGGATATTTCACTGGATTTGCACAGTGCAATCCAGCTGGCTCACTTGTCTCATTTGCAGGTTCAAAAAGGGATAAGAAGACCAGCTGCGCTGTTAATAAAGGAGAAGGGCCTGAAGCACAGCCTACACTACAGCCCTGAGGTATTATAAGTGTGAAAATGAGTGAGTTTTCCAACTGGCATGTCCCAATTTAGGACTGTACAGAAGGGCAGACAGGATTCACCCACCCATCCGTCTTCTAAAGTTCCCTTTATTATAACCTGAGTCGTGGCACATAACATTTATAAGGTTGTTTATCCTCAAGCTTAATCAATAAAAAGTCAGAAAATTCATATGAAAAACCCCCTTATGAGACAGCATTTATTTTCAACAGTGAGGACAGGGGATTTTGCCGAGATTTAAATACGGTTAAAGGTCTCTGTGCTCTGTGTCACTGTTTTCTTCCTCATTCTGAAAGGAACAGCACTAGAAAAAAATGGTAATGAAGATAACAGGAACAAGAAGATGTCTCAACGATGAGAGTGTAGGTGTGGAAACAAAAGCACTAGCTAACTAGGATGCATTTGTTCTTAAACTAGGATGACTGAGTTCTTAAACAAGTTACTCTGATTTAAATTCCATTTCTTTTATCGTACAACCGCGGCTAAAAAAGGAGTCCGCTTTCGGGAGTTCTGGATTGAGAACTAGGCTACCAAGTAAACATTCCTGCTAAACATTAATTTCCTTGCTGCTGAAAGCATCCCTATATGCAGCGGTGGATTTCCCTTCTGGGAGATTCGTCTTTGGAATCAGAAAGGTCCTCCTCTGACAAAATTTAACATTAGAACCCCTTAAGAGAGATAAGGGAAACAGACTGCTCTTTGATCCATGTGCACAGCCAAACGACAGCATGTCAGAGCAGCAACTATCCATGTCCTGACAGTCTTCGGTAAAGGGTTGGAAGGTCAACAGCCATGTGTCAGCGCACCACATATTGTCTGCTTGGGGGTATATACTGTATGCTTTAGTTGTACAACTATTGAATGAGACGCCATGCTTAGTCATTGGTAACTGATATTATCAACTGTAGTGGGTGTAAATCCTTCATAATTGAACCGGATTGCTCAAGTTGTTTTCCGTTACGTTTCTAAAAAAAAACTGATGACATATTAAACTAATCAACACCAATCAATACATGATGATTGCTTTAACATTTTTAAAGACAAGTGAGCGTAGATCCAAGTTCACTCACAACCTTAAGCATTCGAATTATCTATATGCTTAAAATAAAAAATGGACCTCTGCATACAGCAGGCATGTCTGCACAAAATCCGATTCTCATAAGTGAAAAGGTATCACTGTTTTGAAGATGTGAAAATATGCGCAACAAAGTTTAGACGGACTTCTGCAGTCACGGCAGGGAAGGAAATAAGCGGATATAATGTGTAGTTTGGTAGGTAAATAACATAGCCTCATCTGCACTTGTTGCATTTCCACTGTAGTAGAAAACAGCTGGGAAAAAATGAGCTCAGTTCAAATAATGACGTGGAGTTTTCAGTAGAGCATATAGTGACATAGAAATCTCTGTTCCCACTGGGTAAAAGGGAAAGACAAGTCTGTACACACTTTCCCAGGGTTTATTAAGTATGCCTGGATGAATGTAGAATGCAAGTTTATCAAGATGTAGCTATAGATGTTCCCAATAGTATGTAATTGTTAGGAGAACCGTAATTGGACTGGACAGTCGTCATTGCACAATCAGTTGCCTTCACATTTCATTATTTTTATATCAATTAATTAATTTTATTCGTCGTTTTTACGTCAGACTCACATTTTTATAATAGAGGTGCATGTACGAATTTCTCACTGTCCCATTACATAACAAATTTAATTATAAATTGAACGGTCAAACTTAAAGCCAGCAGAGGACAATGTGTGTCCTCTAAAGAAAATATTACTTTTACAAATATTTTATTCACAACATACGATACTACTGAGTTTGCATATTGTTCATATTTTCTGTATAACTGGCTAAAGAATGAACGCAAGTGTAATAAACATCTGCTAATATTTGCAGATGGTGTCGATAAGACAACAGCCGGTGTTGCATAAGTAAACCGAAGACACAAAACAGAGACATGGGGGAAAGGAGGCAAACAGATCCCTCCCAGAAAGCTCACGCAGTTAGGCGGCGATACGGCGTCAGGCTTCTTGCAAATTGTCTGGGACCGCACAGTTAACATAGGGACGCTGCCCCAAGACAGTACTGCTCTCGCTAACAACAATAGGTATCAGAAAATATCCTTGCAAATAACACAATCTTGCTTGTGATTTTTCCCCCTTTCTTTGTATTTTGTACTTTATTATAAATAATATACAACTTTACATTACTGACCTGTAAGGCTGGCTCTTCAGTTCATAGTATGTTTTCGGCTCGTGCTGAAATTCCTCACCCACTTCGAAGTCGGGGACGATCCCCGATTCCGACTGCATCGCTCCTGCTGTCACTGTCAAATTTCCCCCAAAATTGTGAAACACGACGTTCCTAATCCTCGTGCGAGCGCAGCGTCAACCGCAGTGGTAGCGAACTGCCATAACACCCCCGCCCGCCCATGCAGTTAGGAATTGGCATTTAGCCGTAAAGTCCGCAGCACTTGTAGTCCTCCACGATGTATCGGTGAGCTTGGGCGACATGAAACCGGAAAAAATTGTAACTACAATTCCCAAAATGCTGTTCGGCAGCGCTACTTCTCCGGCAGTTTGCATGAGCAGCTTTTCATTGGTCGGTGAGATTGGTCGGAGTTTGTCTTTCCTTGTCAAAGCCAATCCGTTAAAGATGCTCTGAAAATATAGGCTTAATGACGCTGTGTTGTCTGCGCGTTACTAAATTGTAATAGATTTTTACCTTACGAGAATAGATTCTGTTGAACTTTCTTTCCTTTTCCTTCTGAAAACGTCCGAAGTTTCTCAGTTACAGCTGATTCATACACTTTATGGTGCACTTCGGCAAATTATCAGCGGTTGTACCTGAATAATAATAATAATAATAATAATAATAATAATAATAATAATAATAAAGGTATTGGTCATGGTCATTTGATTTCTAATGTACATTACATATAGTACTGTACATTCAAAATAAATTCTGACCATTTTAATTGTGTGTATGCCTTTCGGTTTTGTACTTAAATCCCCCCCCCCCCATTTTTTGGTTAGAAGAAAAGTGTTTCCCCTCCTGATAACCATATGATTGAAGTTCTTTTTATTAAGGCATAAATAGTTTCGAAAGTAGCAAGGGTTTAATTCATATGAAAACCCCCTTTTGAGACAACATTTATTTTTAACACTGAGGGAAGTCTCCATACCAATACTGTGGGAGTAGCATGAGTGTTTAGGAGGATGGGGGGTTTGGGCTGATTTGAAAACAAAACTAAAAATGAAGGTAACTCCCATGGATACTTTTTTGTCTCCTTTTATGAAATAATTCACATGATCAGTTTCAATAATTATTTGCAAATCCATCCATCCATCAAGATCCTAGCTGCTTTAAATCCAGTAAGGATCCACGAAATATCGCAGAAGCTACAGATCCAAGGCAGGGAATTACCAACTCATAGCAGGGCATGTAATTTAAAAGTGAAAATACTGTAAAAGTGTTGTAACGAGTTGTACAATAAATACATGCATGATAAATATCTATACACTGGTATATATGGTATGTATATAGTGTGTAGAAAATCATTATATCCCTTTAAATAGTTACTTTTTATCACCTTACTGACATCAAAAACCAATTACAAACATTTTTTCCAGCTTTATTTACGCATTTTACCTTACACCATTCATGCAACAGTTCAGAAAATATATAAAAATTTAAAAACCATAAAAACAGGATTGTTAAAGTGGTCAGTCCCCTGAATTAATGTGTGGTAGAGCCACCTTTTGCTTTAACTACAGCCATCTTGGGCTATTCAGTCATATTTCATAATGAATGGCAATCGGCTGCTTTCTACAAGTCCATCCATAGATCTTCTATCAAATTCAGATCATGGTTCTCACTTGGCTACTCCAGGACATTCACCTTCCTATACTTAAGCCCCTGCATCGTTCTTCTTGGAGGTGTCTTTAGAGTATTTGTCATACTGGAATGTGTACCACCTGCCTATCTATATCCCCAAATGGTTTTCATGTGTGTTCTATTGGTTCTTGATTGCAATTAATTTGTAATAGTTCAGGTGGTGCAACCAGGGGTCTATAAAGGGCCAGAGTTACCTGCTAATGCCTCATTTCTATTTGATCCAACATGGGAAAAGGAAAAGAACATTCTGAAGACCTATGAACAACAATAATACAGTTGCAGAAGTCGGGAAACTCTCCAGGTGCCATAGCCAGGCAACTAGGAGTACCTAGGTCACCCGTCCAGACAACTGTACAGAGATATCAAAAGTTTGGGACAGTTAAGAGCCTTAAAAGATCAGGCTGGAAGTCTAAATTGACGCCAACCAATGAGAGGACATTGGATCGAAAGGTCTGCTTCAATCCCAAGATGACAAAGAAACAACTATGCCAAGAATTGAAGGCTTCAGGAATCGATGTCCACAGTCCAGAGGGTCCTACATCGTAATGGGCTAAGGGGCTGCAGAGCGCGAAGAGCCCCATCTTCAAAAACGCCACCTTAAGGCGAAGCTGGAATATGCAAGAAAGCACAAGGATAAAGATAAAGGCTTCTTCACACGTGTCCTCTGGTCTGATGAAAAGAAGATGGAACTTTGTGGCTCTAATGACCAACAGTTTGGCGACAAAAAGGAGAGGCCCTCAACCTAAAGAACATAGTGCCTACTGTGAAGCATACTGTAATGGTGGCAGCATCATGCTATGGGGCTGTTTTGCTGCTAGTGGTCCAGGAGCACTGTGTAAGATAGATGGCACCATGAAGAAGGAGGATTACCTGGACATACTTCAGGGGAACCTAGATCTGCTCGAAAGTTGGGCCTTGGACGTTGTTGGACCGTTCAACAAGACAATGACCCAAAGCATACATCCAAGTTGGTCACAGGATGGCTTCAGCAGACCAAAGTCGATGTTTTGGAACAGCCAGCTCAAAGCCCGGATTTAAATCCCATAGACAATTTGTGGAATGAACTTAAGAAAAAGGTCCACAAAAGGAAACCCACCAGTCTGAATGAACTGTACAACTTCTTTCAAGAGGAATGGGTAAGAATCCCGTCTGAGTATTCTAAGAAGCTAACTGATGGTTATCCTGCTAGACTGACTGCAGTTCTAAATGCTAATGGAAGTGCAATGAAGTATTAGACAGTATGAGGTTGGGGTGTATGTAAACTTTAGACCTACTACTTCTGTAAGTTCAATATTTGCATTGTAAATAAAACCACTGAAAGTGAAAGAGTTGCTGTAATCATTCATGGAAATAAAGAAGATTGGTTGAAATTATTGTAGGAATGCACCGAATGATGAATATTAAACAGGAAATTGTATCAAAATGGAAGTTGAGCGTATTACGCTGCGGTGTATATAAACTTTTGGGCACAACTGTATATGCATATATTTATAAGTGGAGGGTATGCAATCCATAGTTATGGGTGGAACTGGGTGAAGAGTAGCGGTAGTGCAGAGTTCAGCAGGGAGACAGCTGTGGTGAAAAATCTGTTCCTCAGCCTGTTGGTGCAGGAGTGGAAGCTTCTGTACCTCCTTCCAGATGGGAGTAAGGTAAACAGTCTATGGTTTGGTTGGGAGGAGTCCCCCTAATGTTCCAAGCCCTGTTTCAAATTCAAGGTTGAAGTTCAAGTTTATTTATAAAGCACACTTAAAAGGACTTAAAAAAAAGTGCTGAACAATACGATCTTCGAGTCACATACACATCCAACAACAAGATACAAATACTTTAAACATAAACACATGGACAGTGCCCCAATATAAACAGCCACAACACCGAAGAGCAACTAACTATTGGGATCTAAGCTGTGTCAAATAAAATTGGGTTGAAACAAACAAAATAGAAAATTAAAACAGGAAATAGAATTAAGTAATTAATATGTAAATAAAATTCAAAATAACAGGACAATAAAAGAGGCTCTCAAACTGAGTTAAAAGCTAAAGAATAAAAATAAGTTTTGAGATGAGATTTAAAAGTGACAACATAGGGGCCTGCCTTACATAGAGAGGTAAGTCATTCCAAAGCTTGCAATGTCTGCAAACAGCTGATCGCCACTTTGCTTCAATCGAGATTTCGGAACTACTAGAAGAAAGAATGTTTATGCTGGTCCTCGATGGAGGGGAGCTGGGCACCAATGAGGTACTGCGCAGTTTTTACCGCCAACTACAGGCCTTTCTGGTTGCAAGACAGAGCAACTGTTGTACCACACCATAATGCAGCTGGTCAAGATGCTCTTGATGGTAGACTGGTAAAATATGGTCAGAATCTGAAGGGACAGGTAGAATATAACTAGTCTGGCAGTCTGATGAACAAGCTTGAGGTTGGCTGATGCTTGAAGAACATTACCTGCCTGACTGCCTTGTGCCAACAGTAAAGCTTGGTGGAGGAGGGATAATGGTATGGGGATGTTTTTCAGGGGTTGGGTTGGTCCCCTTAGTTACCGTGAAGGGAACTCTTAATGCTTCAAAATACCAAGAAATTTTGCACAATTCTATGCTTCCAACTTTGCGGCAACAGTTTGGGGAAGGCCCATTTCTGTTCCAGCATGACTGTGTCCTAGTGCACAAAGCAAGGTCCATAAAGACATGGTTGGATGAGTTTGATGTGGAGGAACTTGACTGGCCCACACAGAGCCCTAATTTCAACCCAATCAAACACCTTTGGGATGAATTAGAACAGAGATTGTGAGCCAGGCCTTCACATCCAACGTCAGTGTCTGACCTGACAAATGATCTTCTGGATGAATGGGTAAAAGTTCCCAAAGACACATTCCAAAACCTTGTGGAAAGTCTTCCCAGAAGAGTGTCAGCTGTTATAGCTGCAAAGTGGGGGCAACTCCATACTGATGCCTGTGGATTTAGAATGGAAGAATAGAATAGAATAGAAGTTCCTGTAGGTTTAATGGCCAGATGTCCCAATACTTATGTCCATATAGTGTCGATGTTCTTCAGTCTCTTAAGGAAGTGAAGAGATTGCTGTGCCTTTCTGACCAGCATGAAGGAGTTCATAGACCAGGAGAAATGCACTCTAAAGTTCTAACACTTTAGTAATCAAACCACATAAAATTTCAGAATTTCTCATTCACCTATGTGTAGCAAATCCTGTGTCTATAAGCTTCAGAGCTCAAAAGTCTTTGCTAGAAATGTTTATAATGTGATTTTTTTACAATTTCTCAGCATGCCTGAATAGGTTTTTGAAAAGTATATGTTTAAAGTTGATTTTAACAAAAAATAGAATAATAACATTCTAAGTGGTCTCAGATTATTGGTGCTGAGTTTATGCTGAATAAAAGCACATGTAACACTTTGGGATAAATGTTTTTTAAATAGGTGAAATACTTTAAAATGTCAAGGCATGTCAGACTACCCCGAAAGTGGCTGAGAGGCATCAGACTGCTGAGGGTTAAGCTGGAGACATACTCCACCTTATTTCTTGCTTAGCCAGATAACTTGTCTGATAGTTATATAGTAATAATCTGTTGGTATGCTTACTGGGGTACTGAGAGAAAGGAGGATGGTGGGAGAGACTAGAGAGTACAGTTAATAACTGTCCCAGACATTGAATAATAAAAGTCAAATGTTTAGCAGAAGGCTTCTACTTGAACAGAAACTGAATTACTGGGCAGAAAATGAATAAAGCCTTCAGCAGGCGCCATGATCTCAGGAGACCTATAATCAAGATTTGTTGATTTACTCAAAGCAGGGTTACAAAGTCATCTTGGAGAGTTTAGATATTCATTATTCCCCATTTAGAGAAATTGTCTGTAAATGGAAACAATTTAGTACTGTGGCTCCCTGGAAGTGGGTGCCCAGCAAAGAGCTAAAGACATGAAATACACTCCAAAGACAGTCATTGGACCTGATTAATATCTCTGTTCATTAGTCTATCATACGCTAAACATTGAGCAGGCAGGGTGCCCTTGGCAGGATAAAATTGGGCTTCCTTTTCCAAATACCCCTCTCTAGGTCTGAGGTGTTGCTAGGCCCCATAGAGGTCTCACAGCCCATCACCGGTCCAGAAGACCTTGCATCTCCAGTTCCCAGTTCAGAGGAGCCCAGATCTACAGTTCCCAGTCCAGAGGAGCCCACATCTCCAGTTCCCAGTCCAGAGGAGCCCGTGTCTCCAGTTCCCAGTCCAGAAGAGCTTGCATCTCCAGTTCCCGGTCCAGAGGAGCCCACATCTCCAGTTCCCATTCCAGAGAAGCCCACATCTACAGTCCCCATTCCAGAGAAGCCCACATCTACAGTCCCCAGTCCAGAGGAACCCACATCTCCAGTTCCCAGTTCAGAGGAGCCTACATCTCCAGTTCCCAGTACAGAGGAGCCCACATCTACAGTTCCCGGTCCAGAGGAGCCCACATCTCTAGTTCCCGGTCCAGAGGAGCCCACATCTACAGTTCCCGGTCCAGAGGAGCCTGCTTCTCCAGGTCCCATTCAGGAGGAGCCCACATCTACAGTTCCCGATCCAGAGGAGCCCACATCTCCAGTTCCCGGTCCAGAGGAGCCCACATCTCCAGTTCCCAGTTCAGAGGAGCCTACATCTCCAGTTCCCAGTCCAGAGGAGCCCACATCTACAGTTCCCGGTCCAGAGAAGCCCACATCTCCAGTTCCCAGTCCAGAAGAGCCCAGGCCTCCAATTCCTGGTCCACCGTCAGCCACCCCAGCATCCACATCGCCAAATGTCCTCACAATGTGATAAAAACCTGTTTTTTTTACCATTTGGGGACTGAAAAAAATGTCCCCAAAAAGGAAACTCAATTTTATGAAGATAAATGATTGCAATCAGAAAACTTAAAATACCAGAAGTGTTGTATTTTCATTTGGTTACTTATGGTTAAAATTGTGTGTGTGCCCTGTGATGCACTAGCATTCCATCTAGGCTATTCCCTGTCTTGTGCCCTATTTGTTCTCACAGACATGGTCTTGCCCCCCCTTGCTCCCCCTTGCCCCCATATTAGTAATATAATGCAGATCTAAATAATTATAATAAAGTTATTGCTATTTTGAAGATATCTTTTTTTGTTTTTATAAACCATGCCAAATGGAACTCTAAGTGTAAGCTATTCAACAGCGCCATCTACCGGAGTAACCTATATTCACTAGATCTACAATATATACAACTAAAATTGTGGTAGTTCATAGATGATTACATTGATTCCCACTAGGCCTGGGTCTGGCAGAAATTAAATGCAGCATCAAGCTATTTTTCTCTTTATTCCCCATCTGAAAGTGATTGAAGCCGTGCCAAAAATCATTGCGTGGCATGAAGATCTTGGAAAGATAACAGAATGTTTCTGCTTAAGGTGAAGGCAGGACAATTCCTGTGATGTCACGGGGGGTGGGAGAGGGCCTGGCCAGCACCTATTATTACCTATCTCTGAAGACAAGGTTAGGATTAGGTAGTGAGCGTTGCTCACAGAAGATTTAAATCCTGGATTTCATCCCTAGATTGCATGTTGCTTTTCATTTACCTCCAGGGATTTCAACAAATGACCATGTAAGTATTTGCATGTTTTATTAAACAGAAGCATTTTTTTCTGAATGTAATGTAGAAATTTGTTTCAGTTTATTCAGTCAACTTCTGTTTTCTTTATAGATTAATTGTATTTTTTACCCTGCATTGGATAAGCGACATCTACATTACCTTACACTGGATAAGCAGAATCTGTATCTGCATGATTCTATCCAATTATTTCTTTTAATTAATATTATGTTTTTTGAGGAGGAATTCTAAATGTGTAGCTGCCATAAATATTTGTTAGTTAATTTTGTCAATACTCCTACCAGGGGAGAAGCCCTTCTTGATCTTGTTTTCTCTAATAACCAGGATAGGATTGCAAAATTAGAGGTTTTAGACCCATTGTACGGTAGTGATCATAACATGGTTAAATTCGAGGTTAATTTTAGTGTCCGAA
>JAODLC010000113.1:24164557-24174988 GCA_026781145.1 Hippopotamyrus pictus
CTGTTTACAACAATTATCATTAACACTAAACATGACACTACATACAGTACAATAACACCAAAACACCAAGACTGTCATGAATTTATCCAAAATTAACTACATTTCTCACAAAATCATGCAGAAGTACACTACGTATGTATGTATACATATACATACATACATACTGTATGACTATTTTCTAAATCCATATTCCATCCATAGATTTCAAACAGAGATCTAATCAGATTCATCACCGCAGTATGTAATTATGTTTATTATCCACAATTCAAGATGGATAGCAACTGTCTCTAAACTGAAAGGTGTGAAAACTGAAGTATGTACTTTCTGCTATCCCCCCTGATCAAGCCGGGAATGTTTTCCTTCTGGGCACCCTGTGTTTACAAGGTCTTTCTCCCTGGCAACTGCCTCACATGACCCGAGTGCCACAGAGAAGGGCTTTGGGGCACTGCCAGCTGTGCACCGCCTGTCACTCACCCTAAGCTTAATCCTTCATTCCAGGTCTGCCCCCCCATGCCACGTCGGGCTTCAGATGGCACTTTGCGTCACGGTGCGGCCAAACGCCGTCAACGTTTTACGAAAGACTCTTTAAAAGCGGGAGACGCTGCCACTGGGCCACTGACGAAGTTTACAGTGTGACTGTTGACCATTGGCGAAGTTTACAGTGTGACTGTTGACCGAGGAACACACTTACTTAGCAGTGGGAAAGTGATGCCGAAGACAAAGACCATCACCCCCTCGCACAGGGACAGCAGCATGTAGCTGGCCCCCAGCACGGCGATGACGAACAGCATGGGGTTTTTCTTCTTGAAGTTCTTCACGACAGACTTGTTTTCCGCTGCCCACACTGAGCCCACGAACACCAGGGAGACCACTGCCCCACCCAGCACCATGCCGATCGGGTTCAAAAACCTGCAGGGTGATAACAGATGAAGACGCAGCTCACGTATTCAGCTTCATATTCTCCATTTTATCAAGCCAGTTGCCACCACCTAGTGGTGAAAAATGTTTAAACACCGCCATCTAAAAATAATTTTAATCGCAGTTTAAATTTTAACATTACTAATGCAAGCCCATCCAGGGTATACGCCAACCTTGTGGCTTGTAGCGCCAGGGAATGGCTCCAGCAGACACAAGCTGATTGGGTGGGTTACTGATGTGTAAAATTAGACTAAAAAGTATATGGTACTTTATGCATAAAAGCCAGAAGAAATACAGCTCTCTTTGGTCAACTGTTCAACAGTATTTATTGTGCATATGCAAATAAAACAATGAATATTCTAGGACATTTAAACTTTTGATCCCGATTTCATTATTTCCATATTACTAACTAGACGGCCGTAGGTCACAATTAACTGGAAATGTTTCTATGTGACATCGCCCCCAAAGGCACACCTGCTCTCTTCCTGCTGAAGGGAACAACACAGTGTTGAAACACCAGCAGTGAGTCACGAGAGCAACATGCTGGGCTGGTGCTACTGGGCTATACTTAGGGAAGACATTCAAAATTTCCAGACTGGGATGAAATGAGGGGGACCGAGAACGCCGCCGCCCCAACAGCGGAGAGAATCACGCTGGATGACTCATGCAAAACACATTTTCCAAGTTTGCCAAGTTGAACCACTGAGGACTCACATTTCCATTACAGTTTCCCTCAATCTTTTACATATGAACACCTGATTTCAGTTATACGCTGTATATGGTAAAGCAGGGATACATACAAAACCTGTACCAAACAAGGAAGCTAAATATTAATGGTCTATGTAAAATGGCAATAGAGGCAACCAGAAATCCTGTTTATTTGGTAATCAACAAAAACACATTCCTGTGTCCAGTTGTTAGCTGCAGAACCTGAAGAAACTAGTGAACACTGGAGAACTATTCATTTAAGAAAAACGTTCAGACCTCAAAATCTAATAATATTTCAAAGGCTGACAAAATGATGATAGCAAAACATTTCCCATAGTTACACCTTCATACATGGAATTAAATAACAGCTGCATTAAGAAGAGGGGCTCTGGGGGCAGGACGCTAGGCGTTTCCTTAAAGCGAATAATGTTGCACTGACCCAGCTCAGTTAGACTGAACTGGCACAGAAACGATCTCTCTGGAGGACCATAGCCTATTTTTGTGGCCCTGTAGCCCAGATCCCACACCAATTATACAGTTCCTGTAGGGCACTGGTGCTCAGGATTACCTGCACAATCTCCCAATGTATAGGAATGGTCACAGATGAGGACAAAAATATATTACTTACACTGGTGGAAAGTGGAGTTCAATGCAGCTAAAGATGCAACACACCCCCCCCCCCCACACACACACAACCAGTGCATGGTTCTGCATAGTTTAGCTCATCATTACTGAAGATAACCATTAACAACTAGTCCTGAGGTGGCACCATTTTATTTGTTGTCCTCCTTGAGTTTTTCCTAGTTTCCTACTTTATCCTAGTAGTACTGATTGACAGTCCCCCCACCCCCACTTAAAACGTCTGTGCTGTTCAGTCTGATGATCTGGAAAACAAGCACTGATGAGGTTAGCACCTCTGCTCTCAAGTCAGCGACTTGAATAAGCTGAATCCAGCACCACATACTCATTCCCAATATAGCTCCAGTAACTCACAGAAATATGCAGAAGTGAACTGCATTATAGCAGTACTGGGAAATGACCAAATTGATCCTTAAGAAATATGTAATCCAACATCCTGTAAATCATACTAGTTTATGTTTTGATGCATCTTCACCACATACGCTTTTAAATAAAGCTGAACTGATATATACGTTATAAACAGGCATTATATTTATATGAATAGGCCAAATATACATAACATAGGCCAAATATTCCACATATTCCAAAATAAGAAAACTAAAAAGACCGTCCCACAGACGTTATCCAATGGAGTCGCAGTGAGGCTGCACTTCCCGGAAGGTTTTCATTGACAGATCCAAATTATATTTCTATGCGCTGGAAACACAAAAGTATTCGGTATTTTAATTTAGTCGATAGTAAAGGCGCGACACCGTCCATAAAACTAATGCGCCAAGATGCAACCTTTCATAACCACTCGATAAAGCTGTAGTGACAACAGCAGGTTAGTTCCCGGATACATCATGGAGTACGATGCAAACGACGGCTAAATCCTGTCATGCAGAGAGGGGAGATAATGTACGTACATAAATAATCGCAAAATCGCTATTATGACACAGATGACAGTCAAAAACTAGCTTACCCCACAATCAAGAAAAACACAATGGCCACCAGGAAATAATTTGTCTGGTAGTATAACAGGTTGTTGATCACCCTGTTGTTCCACTTGGCTAAATCGGCGAAGTCAGGTTTGGCGAATCGATCAGGACCGGGAAAGAAATCATCCCAGGGTCTAAATGGTGCAAGCTCCACTTTGGCCATCTCTCCCAGTAAGCGACGTTAACCGTACAGCTCAGCTGCTGAAGCACCAGCTATGGCGACCCGCAAGTCAGGTTGAGATCGCGGACTGCTCCAGATTCTCGCGATAACACGTCAAAGCAATGACGTAATCTCCCTGTAGGCATAATAGTGACTTTTTCTGTTTTCCCTTGAGTTAATTATTTGGGTTGCGCATTTCACTAGGAATTATTCTCCACTATATCAAATCATTAGAATCATAATATCTGGAGGATAAAACGGTGCTTTTTATCCTCGCATGGAAATAATAATATTATAGCAGCTCAAACTGATAACAAAAACATATACCAAGAACATAGAATAAATAAGTAAAAGTAAGTAAAAAGTGGATGTGAATAAATACATGTAGATTAAAAATAAATCAAAAGTAAATGTGTGGAAAAAGTAAAATGTACAGACAACCGTAAAAATTTACACTGTGATAAATTTCGTCTATAGACATACCGTAACGACTGGCAGGATCAGCCCAAGGCACTTATATGCCCTGATGGCAAATGAAAGACTTGTGAAAACAATGAGCTTTTCACTGAAGGCTGTCCTCAGTCAAAACAGTATCATGGTGCGCATAGGTGAGGCTCCTCATGATGGCCGTAGACTTCGTCAGTATTTTCTCCAAGTAACACACTGTCTAACAGGGGGTCAAGGCTGATTCCCAGCATATATAGCAGATCCTGCAGAAACATATAAATACGTATATATGTAGTATATGATACCATATGTACAGCAGTGTTTACATTCTCCATTTTTGCAGACGCACTGGAACTACCGTCAAACCGCGCGGACCGCAAGGCATCCTGGGATAATATGAT
Organism: Hippopotamyrus pictus; assembly: GCA_026781145.1. Taxonomy (NCBI): domain Eukaryota; kingdom Metazoa; phylum Chordata; class Actinopteri; order Osteoglossiformes; family Mormyridae; genus Hippopotamyrus; species Hippopotamyrus pictus. The sequence goes on from JAODLC010000113.1 coordinate 24,168,808, forward strand.
TCTGGCGCAATATGGCGGACGGAGAGGAACCGTAAGTGTCGCTGAAACGAGAAGCAATTAGTAGGACAAACGACGCTTTAGTCTCGTTGTCGCCAACTGAAAGTACAAGCACGTTTGACCCTTCTTTTACTCTCTCTTTGTAGGGAGAAGAAAAGAAGGAGAATAGAGGAGCTGGCTGAGAAGTTAGTGATGAAATGCTAGAAACTCGTAGCAGGTTTGAGGTTACGCAGCGCAGGCAGTTGAGTACGCATTGGTGTGGAAAATTCATAGGCTGCTTCAGCCACCCTTCTCCTAGCTGGTTACCAACTGGCTACCTGTCAAAACAATGCGTCCGCTTTGTAATCAGATGCGTTTGGAAACTGTCCGAAAATGCGAAGAGATTGGCTACATGTTGTGTTTTGTTCGTCCTGATTTAGCTAGTAGTCCGGACATGACCGTAGGTTTTTTTTTTAAAAAAACTTGTGATGATTCTTCACATTTTAATATATAACAACTCGACTGGTGAGCCTTTTTCTAGAAAGGTTAGTTTCCGTTTTAATAATGTAATTTAAAAGTTTCTTTGGTCGAAATATGAAAGTATAAGTTGAAGGGATTTATCGGTGCCTGGTTAGTGTCACCAGTTTTTCTGATGGCTTGACAGTGTTGAATTTCTTTAGTGTCTGTATCTTTGCTTCTAAGCTACTCTTATGAAGTGTTTGTTTTCGAAATTAAACAAGCTATTGAGTTATATTGACTTAGGTAGTTCTCGGAGCAGGTAGATGCGATGTATAGGTCAAGAATGGCAGATCTTAAGAGATGCGATGCAGGACGTGCGGATTTTGTCTTAGATATCACCAGTATTAATCTCAGGATCTCACGAATCGCTTAAACTGAAAGTGAGGTTTTAAACAGTTTATAAGAAGTAGGTATGGAAATTAAACGAATTAATGGATGAATAACATGAAACAGTAGAAATTTCTGTTTATTCAGATTGTTTTAGTTGTATAGCATGGTTTGCCTAGAGCTCAGAAACCTCATGTCTTGTGTTGTCTGACCTTGGGTGGTTTCTGACTGATATATGTAGCAGAGTACCTGTGTTTTGTGCAGAATGGCAGTGGACAGCGGACATGGTGACAGCACCGGAGACTGGGATGGACGCTGGAACCATGTGAGGAAGTTCTTGGAGCGATCAGGCCCATTCACCCATCCGGACTTTGAGCCAAGCACTGAAGTGAGAACTTTGTCAATGTTCCCTTTTTATATCAAGTAGAACCAAAGGTTTCTTGAATAAAGGTTTCATTGTAAAGCTTAGAAAGGATATCTGCAGTTATTTAATGATGTGAATTTTACAGGTTTAATCAAGGCATTTTACCATTAGCAAGCAGTAACTATGGTCAGGCATAGATGTGTGTGTGTGTGTGTGTGTGTGTGTGTGCGTGCGTGTGCATACACATACAATACTGTGCAGAAGTCTTATGGAGTCAAAGGAAATGATGTTCAAGTGATCTTCATATTGGTGTAAAACTAATATTTTGTTTGTCAAATTGAATGAGTTTAACATTTTCAACAGCTCTACTGAAATCACCCCCATATTTGCAGCAACTGTCCAATATGTATTTTTTGACCCGAACACTAGCACAGCTGGTATGGCTAATCAATATATGTTGACTCTTTTAAAATGATTTAATTAAGTGAGCTGGATATAAAATGTAATGATTACATGGAATGTCTGGGGTACCTCTGAGGAGAGGTTTGGGAACCAAATTAGTGTCCATCTAGCCATCCCACAAGACAACAGTATCTTTGTGGCGAACAGAAGAGATTCCTGGTAGTTTGTATCGTGTTATTCTTAATAATGTTAAGTTGTGTTTTGGTTTTGAGCAAGTATAGCTATTGAGCAAATATACATAATAATATATACATAAATATACAAATACCCATAATAAATAGCTTTAAGTATTTCCTTTGACTTTTGTACAATACTGTATATATTTTGGAATCTTAGTTTCTAACGTAATTAACTGGATACTTCTCTTGTTAATAAAACTATTCATAAAATTATTGTCTTTATGTAAAATGATGCTATTATCCTCAGTGTTGTATTAACTTTTTTTTTTTTTTTAGTCACTTCAGTTTCTGCTAGAAACGTGCAAGATTCTTGTTATTGGAGCTGGCGGACTAGGATGTGAACTGCTTAAAAATCTGGTATGGTCTTTAAAACTTTATCAGAAAAGTAGCTGGATATTATATTCATTGTCATTGTTTCATGGCTTTGTTCTAATAAGGTTTCAGGAGCCTTTTTTTCGTGTAACATATTCAATAAAATAACGAATATAAAAATTTTCTGGATGGTTTTTTTGTTTATTGGTCAAAAAATATGAAAATTGTGTCATGAGAAATGTTATAGCATCATTTAGTCATTGTGTGTGCGGCTTTTTCTGGCATCCCAGGCCCTTTCTGGTTTTCGGAATATTCATGTTGTTGACATGGACACCATCGATGTCTCAAACCTGAACCGACAATTCCTGTTTAGGTGAGGCCTTTTTTATTTACAAACTTCACAGTTGCAGTTGTGGGTTTGCAGTGCTAGCAAAGATAGAAGCATTGAGGCTTCATAATTCATAATTGTAAAATCGATCACAGCCTCATTTAATCCATTGAGAATTAACACAGTGGCCAAAGGGATGTGAGAGACAGTGGACTGTAACCCAACCAACATCTTCAAAGCCTCATTTATGTTGTTTCTATGTGTTGCTGTTATGTGATGGCTGGTTGTGGTTTGAAAACAAACCTTGAAAATATCCATCTTGACTTTATCGGATTAATAAATGAATGAGCTATCTGAAATAGTGACTGATATATATACCGTACCTCAAGTTTCCTATATATGACATTGCTGATGTGATATGCCATTTTGTCTCTCTTATCGTATACCACTATCAGATAAATTCATATTAAGTTTACTGTAATCCTTGCCATTCTGAATCTGTGTTTTTTTAAATATAATGTTTGTAAAGAGCTAAAGATGTTGGACGACCCAAAGCAGATGTGGCAGCCGACTTTGTCAACAGCCGAATTCCAGGATGCAGTGTGGTTCCGTATCCTTGGAAACTTATTCAGTATACATTCTACCACCAGATAAAACACAAAGCTTTATGTCACAATTTTCAAGATTTAATTTGAATATAAATAAAATTTCCTTAACAAAAACTATTTCAGACACTTTAAGAAAATCCAAGACTTCGACGAGACATTTTATAAACGTAAGAAGTAGTATTGATAGCCTTTTGGCCACTTATAAGATTAAAAAATAAAAAGTAAAAGACTTTGTATTACGTGGCATCTGCCAAAATGACTGATGATCAATGATTAATCAAGATCCCCTTTTCATTTGATTGCCAGAGTTTCACATCATTGTTTGTGGACTGGATTCCATCATTGCTAGGAGATGGATGAATGGAATGCTTGTGAGTAGTATTTTAAATAATACTAGCAGCTATATAAACTGAGATTTTATTTATTTATTTATTTGTTTGTTTGTTTGTTTGTTTGTTTGTTTGTTTGTTTGTTTGTTTGTTTGTTTTGTTTGTTTGTACTAAAATGCATCACACACTGGCTTTTGTCCTGCTCTACAGATGTCGCTGCTATCTTACGATGATGGTGTTTTGGATCCAAGTTCCATTATACCCCTTATTGATGGGGGGACGGAGGGCTTCAAGGGAAATGCTCGTGTTATTCTCCCCGGCATGACAGCCTGCATAGACTGCACCCTGGAACTTTACCCACCCCAGGTCAGACCCATGCAGATTAATCTGTCACATCATTCCCATGGAACCTGCTGTTTGCCAGGTTTCTGTTTTTTTTAGAGCCATTTGCCAAAATGGTTTTAGATTTTTGATCAATCACATGGTCAGACTTAGTGTGTCAGTCTGCCTGTTGAGTGCCAGTGATTATATGTACATGTGGTATATGCCATTAATTACCAAGATGTGTGATAAAAAAAAAACATTAACACCCCATTTAACAAAATACAATGTCCTTTCTTGTCTTATTGCCCTTTGTGCAACTAGACTTTTTGAAAGCAATGAAATTCAGCTTGTGCTTGCTTGCAAGTAGTATTTTTGTTGGAAATTAATAATCTGTACATCACATGTTTGTTAGACCATTAACCAAATATTAAAGAAAACTTTATGTAACCCACAATAAGCAATCAATGTGTATGATGAGATGTATATTTTTGCTCAATTTTTGGTTAAGTTTTGTCATTTATTTTTCCCATCTCCATAAATCTTGCCCTGGACTACACCAGTGACAAAATCGACATTTTAAATAATAAAGTTTTGTAATTTCCATCTGTCATCAAAAAATGTGAAAAATTTTAGAAACTTGGTACGTTTAAGGGGGGGGGGGTGTGGTGGTTAGCACTATTGCCTCACACCTCTGGGACCAAGGTTTTAATCTCCGCCATGATTCGATGTGTGCGGAGTTTTCATGATCCACCTGAACCTTATCGTGGGTACTCCAGTTTTCCCCCACACTGTCCAAAAAAAATGCTCGGGTGAATTGGAATTGCCAAATTGCCTGTAGGTGTGCTTGTGAGTGAATGGTGTGCTTGTGAGTGAATGGTGTGCTTGTGAGTGAATGGTGTGCGAGTGTGCCCTGTGATGGGTTGGCACCCCATCCTGGGTTGTTCCCTGCCTGGTGCCTAAAGCCTCTGGGGTGGGCTTTGGATCCCCTTCAACCCTGAATAAGAGAAGCGGTACAGAAAATTGATGTATGGGTGGATGGTATGTTGCAAGAATGAGTTTAAGGTTAGATGCGATTAATCACAGAAAACTCTGCGATTCACTCATTTTTTAATTGATTCACAACCCTAATTTTTATATTGTGTATATATATATTATATATAATTTTATTTATTTTTTTTGCAGATTAATTTCCCAATGTGCACCATTGCCTCTATGCCCCGACTACCTGAACACTGCATTGAGTATGTTAGGATCCTTCTATGGCCCAAAGAAGAGCCTTTTGGGGGTAAGTTCCAAAGCTCCCCTGCAATTATTTTGGATTATTACAAGTAATAATTAGATTTCTTTGTGAGAAGGTCTAGGGAAATTCTAAATACAAAATTAGTCCAGTTATTTCTATGATTATGAATTCAGTGGGTTTGGATAGTGGAGGGGAATATGGCGACATTTTTTTTATGATTGGTTACAAATGTATCCATGATACACATTTCAGAGCTAGCACCAGAATCATGATACAGCATTTACATTTACTGGCAGTCCCCGGATTATAAAAGAGTTGATTCCCTAAATCTGTCTTTATGTTGAATTTGTAGGAAAAGTTGGAAAAATAATAATACAGCACATGATAATAACAATTATAGTGTAATAATAAAAGTAGCTACATACTGTGCTGTATGTTGAGCTGATGAACCACTAAAGCCATGCAGTTTTTTCATGACTGTTACAAAGTAGTGTGTGTGTTTATTACGAATTTATTGCATATTAGATTTAACTCGAATTTTCAATACAATAATTATGCCAGACTATTGATAAATATGAGATGTTATTTAGCAGATGCTTTTGTCCAACATGACTTAAAAGTGCGGTAATACAACATTACAAACATTTGTGCTGTTGAGAAGTTAACTAGCAGCTAAACTGAGCTTCTAATGAATGCTCAGTTACAAGTGTTGTACTTGTATTGCTATTATTTTTTTTTTTTAATTCTACAAGTACAAGTACGAGTACCGTGTACAATGAAATGCTTGCTTGCATGTGCTCCTGCAGACAGTGAACATAGACAACAAGACGGATAGACAACAGAACAAGTGAATGTAAAGATAAAGTGAATTATAAATAAGTAAATAAATAAGACCAGAATCCCAGGAATACATAGAGACAGAGACAGAAATATATGTATGGATAGCAGTGGAGGTGACACAGGTTACTGATTGTTCATGGGTCTGATTGCAGTTGGGTAGAAACTGTTCCTAAACCTGGAGGTGCGCGTCTGAATGGACTGTAGTCGCCTCCCAGATGGGAGGAGGGTGAAAAGTGACAGTGCAGGGTGGCTGGGGTCTCGCCTGATACGGTTCACTTTCCTGAGACAGGGTGTAATAGGGCTGGGTATCGATTCAGATGTTCCGATTCGATTCGATTTCGATTTTCAAGTTCTTAATTCGATTCGATTTCGA
>JAODLC010000113.1:24182861-24224025 GCA_026781145.1 Hippopotamyrus pictus
TCATCATTGTTTAAAGTAAAAGAAAAAAACAAGATCATACTTTTTTGATGTTTTAATAAATTAAAAAGTGAAAAAAAAATCAAAGAAATTATCTGGCATGTTTTTTTATTTTTGCTGTATCGAAAACATACCGAACCGTGACACCAATGTGTCGTATCGAACCGAACCGTGATTTTTGTGAACCGTTACACCCCTAATATGTACTAAAAAATGAAACAACATTTAGGAAATGATTAATGGACAGCAACAGCAACAATAATAATAATGAATATTGTTATGCCTATCTTATAACTATTGCACAATGTTCTATGAATTGCATTTGATGGCCTGCATTTTAATTAATCACTAGCTGCTCAGTCAATGAATCAATAGTAATACTGATGGGATCTAAGTGAGATGATCAGACGATTTTAATGCTTTGTCAGTAAATTCTTCTCTCCTTTAATTACCACCTTATCGTGGTGAAGGGGTTTGTGCACTTCTGTGAACCTAGGAGCTGTATTGTTGGGGCGATTGCCCCTGGCACGGTCTCCCGAGACAAATTGGTCCTAAGTGAGCAGCCAGATTCTGTGTGATTCACATTGACCTCTGTGAAGACTAACAGAAAGGCTCATGTGACCCTGCCCTGGACCCAAGCACCTAGTGGCTGCATCTCTACCCATGCGGTAGGGTGGTGCTGCTGTGGGGGTTGGGTGCAGTGTAGATGGGGTGGCAGTCGACGGCAGGGGCCCTGGCAGATAAATCATCAGCTACCAAATCTGGCTCTAGGAACATGAAATGTCACTTCTCTTGTGGGAAAGGAGCCTGAGCTGGTGCTGGGGACAGTGATACTGCTTTGTTATATTTGGGCTCACCTGAATGCATGGCTCTGGCTCTGGAACCAAACTCCTGGAGAGGGGCTGGACTCTATTCCACTCTTGAGTTGCCCATGGTGAGAGGCACTGGGCAGGTGTGGGTCTACTTATAGCCCCCTGGTTTAGTGCCAGTATAATTGAGTTTACCCCAGTGAATGAGAGGGTCCCCTCCCTTCGACTTGGAGATGGGAGATGGGCTCTGACTGTTGCCTGTGGACATGCACTGAACACCAGTACCTGGCCTTCTTGGAGACCTGCAAGGCGCCCCTTCTGGGGACTCCATTGTGCTACTGGAAGACTTCAATGCTCATGTGGGTAATGAGAGTAAAGCCAGGAAGGTGTGTGATTGGGAGGAATGAGTGTGATTGGGAGGAATGGCCAGCCTGATCAGAACCCGAGCGGCGCTCTGTTATTGGACTTCTGTACTAACCACAGTTTGTCCAGAACAAACACCACGTTAGAACATAAGGGTCATAAGTGCATCTGCCGCCACATCACCCTTGGCAAGAGTTTGTTGACCGATTTTTTTATTGTATCGTTAGATCAGCATCTGCAAGTTTTGGACACTCGAGTAAAGAGAGGAGCTGAGCTGTCAACTGATCACCATCTGGTGGCGAGTTGGATCAGACGGTGGGGGAAAATGCTGGATAAACTGGCAGATCCAAACACATAGTGAAGCCCCTGTCCGAGATATCTTCAATTCACTCCTCTGGCAGAACTACTCTTGCATCTCGAAAGAGGCTGGAGACAATAATCCGGAATGGGCGATGTTCCGAGCCTCCATTGCTGCGGTGGTTGTGCAGAGCTGTTAGTTCAGGGCTCACCAACCTTTTTGAAACAGAGCTACTTCATGGGTACTGAGCCATACGAAGGGCTACCAGTTTGAAACGCCCTCCTAAACTTCATGTATAATAAACATGTTTTAAATGCTTTTTTAAAAGATATTGTCATCTTCAAATGTGATTAAAGAAGAATAGCAACAGGATAAAATTACATTTTAGACGCTGCTCACTGGTGCGTTGTGCAATTTTTAGAACAGGTCCGCGGGCGACTCATGTGGTCCTTGGGGGCATCTGTTGGTGACCCCTGTGTTAGTGCCTGTTGTGGTGACAGTCCCCGAATATGGTGGTGGATCCCAGCAGTAAAGAGAGCTGTCAGGCTGAGGAAGGAGACCTTCTAAGCTTGGTTAGCTTGTGGGCCTGTAGCAGCTGGTGGTTACTGGCAGGCTAAGCAGAATGCAGCTTTGGCAGCAGCTGAAGCAAAAGCTCAAATGTGGGAATTCCACTGATACGACGCAAAAACATAAAGACACAAAAACATCAAGACAAAATTAAGCATATTAAATTTTCAACTGTGTTGTGTTCTCTTAATGTGTTGCGTTTTTTTTTTTTTTTTGATGTGTTGTGGTTTTCAAATACGGAAGTCCTCCATGCTGCAGGTGGCAGTATTTGAGCCGCTGATAAAGGTTGCACAGTATTTGGCTAAAGAATTGTAGTCGGCCTGTTAGAACTGGGTAGAATATGTTCTGTTGCGGTGAAGAGAGCTGAACCAGAAGCTATCGATTTACTAGTCGATCTGTGTTCTTACCCTCACCTATGGTCATGAGCGTTGGGGAAGGATGGAAAGAATGAGATGGTGGATACAAGCAGCAGATATGAGTTTCCTATTGAGGGTGTCTGGACTCAGCCTTAGAGAGGGTAAGGAGCTCGAAGTAGAGCCGCAACTCCTCTGCGTCGAAAGAAACCAGTTGAGGTTGTTCCGGCATCTGTCTACAATACCTCCTGGACGCAGACCCAGGTCATGCTGGAGAGATTGTATTTATTGGCTGTCCTGGGAACATCTTGGAATTCACCTGGAGGAGCTGGAGGAGGTGGCTGGGGAGAGGGAGGTCTGGACATTGGGCCCTGGATAATGTGACTTTGGACTGGATCAGCAGTTATGGAAAAATGGTGGCATGCATATTTTTTATCGTTTTTTTTTTTTTTTTATTAATTCAAGATTAAGATTCAAACTCATTCAGAACCACTGTAAACTTAATTCACATTGAGTTCTGCTGCTCCAAAAAACAATTTATGAAAATGTTAGGCAGTATACAAAAACCATCAGGCAAATAGTTAATGGGTGGTTTAGGTTGGTGAATTAAAAGTCAAATTAAACACTTTCTTTCTGAAAGTCCTCTCTGTCTGTGTCCCTGTCCTCTCCCAAAATCATCCTGATTCATTTTCCTCCCCGAATACCGTCATTCTGGCTCTATAAATGTCGCTAATGATACCTCATCTGGATACTGTGTATTCTGGCCATCTGTTTTAAACTGTTTAAACTAAAATGCTGCTGCATCATTTATAACCACTTGAGACAGAGAAATGCATAACATCCAACTGTACATGCAAAATCTTTGTGGTGGCAAACCTTTCTAAGAAGTTGTGCCATCATGAGGAAAAATAACTCAGCATTAATATCCATAAATTAAGCTTTCTCCTCATTATTATACTGCATTGTTTTTATTTTAAGAAAAGATCATTAAAGAGCAACTTGTGTAACGCATTAAATACCTCTCTCCACGTCTTGAGAGAATCTCATTGTGATACTTTTAAAGCTTGGGGCCAGACCTATCAAGCAGGGCAAATAAGCGTGAGGTCGCAATAAAAAGAAGCACCAATGGGAGTGGTCAGTTCTGCGGGTGATCTACTAATCATGTGCAAATTTATGAACATGGACACAGTCAGTTCATTTAAATAATGACTGACCCAATCTACCAAGGGCAGTGTAAATTAGTGTGGGGTCACAAACAAGTACACCTGATGAGGGTGGGGGGTAATCTACTAACCACACAGAGGCAACCTGTTGCAATCTGACAAAGATACTATAAGTGCAGGTACTGCTGGCCAGAATACTGCTTCATCCGGTATATCGATTTTTATTTCCTCTACGCTATGAATTTTTCATACGCCGCCATATAACAGCATAGCTGAAACAACAGTGACGCTCCAGTAGGCAGCAAATTACATTATATTGTTTGCTGCTTGAAGCATTAGGTATTGGCGAACTTGGAAAATAAAAATACTGTGCTGTGAAACTGGCAGAATCTTAAAAATTACTGTGATGCAAATTTTTGGTGTACCCTCAGCGGAGCTTCCCCGGGCCCGGGCAGCATCTTGCAGCCATGTCAAGCGTAAAATAAGACATGCTTTATTTTGTCGTTAAGTAATGGTGCGACTTGCAGTAAACTGCCTACCGCAAGCCTTAGTAAATCATGATGCATGATTAATTTAAATACTCCCCTCCACCGAATTTCGTGCTTTGAAAGGGAACTCCTTCAAATGCGTATGCAATATGGCCGGTCGCAAAATTTACTGTCAACACCTTTCCACAAACAATTTTTCACTGTATGTCTAGTAAATTCTAATAGCTCTATTTTAATGCCTGCACTGGTGCAAACTGTTATAAAATCTGGGCCTTGGTGGCCACTCCACTGATAGATTGAGGGTGTACTCACACTGGGCCTGGCAGCCTTGTACCATGCCTGAGCACGATTGCCCCCCCTTCCCATTCCCCGGCTGGTCTGTGTTCGCATTGCGCTTAACATTCTGAGCCAGGGCATGCTTTTGTTATCCCCAGGTAACTTTTTGTACTGAGGAAAACATAGGAAGAAAAAGTGCCATTATACAGCACAGTGGAGTTTACGATTGATTTCCTGATTATTTTGTGTTCAGTGACACGGCCCTCTGACAGATTAATTGAATATGCAATGCAACGATTTTCGTTTAATTGCGCTGCACATATAAGAAGATAACCCTGTATTTTACCAAATATCTCTGAGTTTTTGTGTGTTGCATCCAGTTGTTCCTGGATACTCTTATCTGCCCTAATTTCCAGCAAACACTGTACCGCTGGGGTACACCAAAGTGATCCCTTTGCTGCAATGTTTGTTAAATGTTTGTCGCTACCCAATCGGTACAGCCTACCCAATCCCTTCCTTCTGCGTTCGGTCCTTATATAGTGTATCTGTGGGTGTGTTTTTATTCCAGTTGCATCATTGGCATCATGGCTGTGTTGCCTGCTTGGGCACGGGTAGTGATCACACTGGATGTGTACCATGCCGGAGTCCACCTGAATTGTGCCCGGACACGGTAAGGAGTGACCACACTACTCAAACGAACCAGACTTTGGGGATGAAGCATGCCCGTGCACGGTATGGATCGCGTAAGTCTTCGTCACACAGTAGCAAGAAAGGAAGCAGGTGTCGACCAGAGGAGAGGCCCATCCCTCATTGCTGAAAACCAGCCGGTAGCCGACAGCCTTGCAGGAAGCACTTACGTGCCGGACAGCCTAGATTCCCTGGCCTGATTATTCTTCCCTCATCCATTTTGTCACTCAGCTGGGACCCTTTTACAAAAGGTACCTACTCGTACAGCCAGATATATGGCTGCAGAAATTCAGGTCATGCAGTTTCTTTAGGGGTTCAGGAGATCATCTCCCAGGGCAAAAGCAAGCCATCTTCAGGTTAGAAGAATCCTTAATCACGATAAAAGGAAATTCTAAGCACAGGTAATTATGCTGCCCGCTGCTCTGCTCCAATTCATGTTTGGAAGGTGACATAGTTAAGACTGAAACTGCAGTCTGAAAAAAAGGACTGAGACTGTCCTTTTTATAAGCTGTGACATCACAGCATAGCTTCTTTTAATAACACACATACATTTCCAGAACTCTTGCTGAAGCTATTCTTGCTCAGTACTTAGCTCAGAGCTCCATATATAATGACAGCAGATCATTTCCTCAAATTTATACCTCTGCTGTTCCAGTGAGTTGCTTCGCCACCAAGCATCTGCTGCACCAGTAGACCGGCCTATTGCCATGGACTCTCTTCCTCCTTCATATTTAATCATGTGCCCCATTCATTGATATTAGCTGTGTAATGGGCCTAAACTGAGCCTCTACTTCTCAGGCAGCTGTAATAAAGAAGAGTCACTAAATGTAATATGCATTTAGTGACTCACATGTAATATGCAGAGCAACAGATGAGTATGTACCAAGCTCCATTTGGTGCAAAAAAAAAAAAGATTTAAATAATCCACTGTTTTCTATATGCCAATACAGAGCAGGCTGCCAATGTACTATTTATTCCATTTTTCAAATGGTTGGAAACAGACAGGATCTTCTAGAGCCTGGCAAATGTGGGAATTACGTGAAATTTAAGTCTCTCTCAAATAATGTGATGTACAGGAATGTGCCTAACAAAAGAAAAAAGGAAAAGAAAAACACTCATCACGTTCTATAAGTGTCACAGTGCTTTTATCAACAGTATCTGAAAACCTGACCTTCTGAGTAGCACATCCACTTCATAATTGTTTGGGTGTGATTTATCAAGCTTTTGCAATACTGCGCTCCTTTCTGAGTAAGAAAACTTTCAATATAAATTTAAAATCAAATGAAGCCTGCAAACAGAGAAGATCACATAGCCTCATACCGATCAGCACGTGCTCAGTGTGTGTCGACTTTGTCTGTTCTTACTGTGTTTATGTGGGTTTGTACTCTGTATGTACTCTAGTTTGCTCCCAGAGTTAAAAAAAAAACTTTTGGTGAGCTGATGTCTCTAAATTTCCCGTTGGTTGTTGTGTTGTGTCCTATACTTAATTGGACCCTCTGCAACCTGGCACTAAGTCACTGAATAAGCTAAGCAGGGTCTATCACAGCCTTACCACAACACCCAAAGGACATGCTATTGTGTCTGTGCACTGTGTGGAGTGGAAATAATGTATTGGCGAGTGGAATGTGCAGATGTAAATCTTAAGGAAAAGAGTGATGGAATAATATTCCTGGAGGAGACCAACCTAATAGATTACGATTTTTTTTGGCATAAATATACCTGTGTTAATATGGTGCTCAGGCAGCCCGTGGACGGCAGTCTGTCTCCGGCAGCATAGTGAGCTGCCTAGATGTGACACCAGTCCATCGCAGAGCATATATCCACCCCGGCCGCAGTTTATAGCTGCCATTATCCTAACTCAGTGTTTCTTAACCCAGTCCTCAGGGAACCCCAGACAGTCCATGTTTTAGCTTCCTCTCAGCTCCCAGCACACCTGTACCAAGTATTCGGTGTTCCTGATTGGCTGGGAGCTGGGAAGGAGCAAAAACATGCACTGTCTGGGGTTCCCTGAGGACCGGGTTAAGAAACACTGTCCTAACTGCACAATTCAGACTATAGGACAAAACCCAAGTGGCACAAGGAGTACATGCAAAGTGCATAACCCGAAATGGGGGTAGGAATTGAACCCCCAACTCCAAAAATGGGAGACAGCACCCGCACGGCTCAATGAGCCAACATGCCACCCAGTATTCCCAAGGTTCATTTTCACTATTAGAAATGCCATTGCAGTACACTCAGCCAATACGGGCTGAAGGGCTAATGGGTGTTTTATGATTTGCTCGAACATTTGCCAATGTTAATATTGGTTTGACTCTAAATGAATCACCCTGGTTTTCATCCTGTGCCCTATGCCTTGGCCACATGAAACAAAGGAATGCCTACTGCCTACATGAAAATAGGAGCCCAGCTTTAATAAAGCATTATACTGCAAGTTCTGCAGAAGTGAAGCACCCAAAGGTGTGGAATTCTCTGGAATGAGTCTTTCGATTTGCAGAGGTAGTGGAGAGCAAGAGGGAATTCAGAGATACTTTATTAGAGATACTTTAGAGGGCGTGAAGATGAAGTCATACAGACCACCAGCTTTTAATGTTGACCTGGTTTCCCACATATGTTAAAATAAGTAACTAATTTTTTATTAAAAATATTCAGCAACTTTTCCCCTTCACTGTGGTGTTTTGTTCAGGCAGTTAGCCGAATCTGGTAAATCCATTCTCTATACCTTTGATTCACCAATAACTATTAAATTAGACATTACATTATTAACAAATACTCTCTTGGGCTGTGATAATTTTCATGTTAATGTCACCCAAGATGACAGCATTAACTGTAGCTTAACGGGATGAATACTGATCATTTCCCACCACTGTCTCTGCTCTTCTGCGGCTGGCAGTGAGCCAGGGGCTGCAGAATGAGATCCGTCGGCAGGAAGCCCTTCGCCTTTCGAGGATGTTTTCCTCCTGGCCATCCTGCTGGTACTTGGCTGCCAGTCGGTTCCCTCAGAAACCCATAAACCCACAGAGGGAGACTGGTGGGCTCCATAATGCTAAACAGCTACGGACACCTGTGTGCTCTGGGCCAAGAAGGAATTGACAGAGTGATTTCTTTATGTTATTTCTTTCCACGATGAATCAGCTTTTCCATCAGCTGAGTTAATAAAGTGAAAGTGACTGTTTTTGTGCATGATGAAGGCAAAGACACGGAAAGGAGAGAATACTGAGTGTGACACAGTGCATCCTGCTGTTTGAACCAAAAAGATGATGACTTACTGAATAGATTGAGTTTTCACTACTGGTGTGATATATCTATTTCAAAAATATAATGATAATTACATAGGCAAACATTCTCACTCAGTCTTCTGGTAAAATCCTGCAAAGCATTTAGCCATCATGATCATTAGAATCTGCTAAAGTACAACTGATTCATCAGCCTATACTGAGTAACTCCAAGTAATTCTCAGGCTTGAGTAAATAGTATTTAAAAAAATTCTGACCTTTTTATATTTTCTACTTCAATTTGTCATTAACCAAAACTCAGAACCAGCCAGGCCGAAGCAATTTGAAATTACACAATTCATAATGTTCACACCTATCGGCATAGCATAGTCGAGTGACACATCCATATTTTATGATGCCAGTAGATCAGGCTTTTCTGAACGTGATACTTTGTGAGCGTTTGCTTAACTTGTTTAATAACAACTTTCATTATAGATTTGGTTCGATAGCAGGAATATTTGTCTTAGCCTTCTGTGACACTGATAAACTTTCTTGAACAGAACTTTACAGAATAGTACTAATTATGTTAAAAACATTAACAGGTGTGATACTGAGTAATGTGATTATTGATTTTAAAATTTTTTTATCATTTAAGTGACATCAAAAAGGCAAAAGTACTAATAACTGAAAGAACACATTTGTTCTGTAGTCAGTCTCATATTTGGTGTTTTTTTTCTGATGTCCACTTGGTGGCAATAAAGTTCTAGAAATCCTTTCAATGAAGGCCACACCTTATAAAATCTTGCTCCACATGTGGATCTTAACACCAGCAAGCACTGGTGTGCACACATTCATAGGTAAGGTTAGAGCCACAAGAAGTTTAATTAGCTCTTGATTGCAGAGATAAAATAACTAGCTGAGGTGGACCTCTGGGCATTCCCCTCTGGGCATTCCCCACTGGGCATTCCCAGGGCATCACTCCATCGCCTAACTGCTGATCCTGGTCAGGTTCATGTGGACACCTGGAACATATCCCAGGTCACCCAGAGTACTAAGCTAAGGTGTTCACTAAATGGGACACAGGTTCATCACACGGTAAGTTCAATCACACCATCCATCCATTTTCTGTAACTGTTTGTCCTATTCAGGGTTGCAGGGGGTCCAGAGCCGATCCTGAAAGTTACAAGGACAAGGCAGGGACAAAGTATGTGGCGTCAGTCCTTCACAGGGCACACTCACACACCAGTCATTCAAAAAATAATGTAACAGGAATGTTATGTAAGTGGAAGTGAGAGTAAAATAAAGGTTCGTATGTATTCTGTTTTTTTTTTCTTTTTTGAAATGTTTCAGATTTTAAGTTTTTATAAGCTGCCAAACCGAAAAAAATGAGCCTTAAGGGAGACAAAAGTCTGATAGTTTTCAGAGTATGACTCATTGTGCTCTGTCTCTATTGCCTGTATCAACTTTTGTCGCTGTAAAGGCTATATTTCTCCCCAGTCTAAGTGAGTTTATTCTCGCTCGTCATTTTACCGCACAATAAAAGAGTCTACTAAATCTTTGTTGCCTGCCTCATGATCTCTTCACTACTAGAGCATTACAATATTTTATTATTCGACCTGCGACATATTCGTAATTTATTATTAATCTTAATCTAATCTTAATCTAATCTTAATCTAATCTTAAACTATTAATCTGGCTAGCAGATCGATCTTTTGTTTTCCGCTGAATAAAAAAATAATGTTACTCCACTAATAAATGTTGCAAGATGTTTCACTGCTAGCACTGGCGATATTAGGCAAAACTATATCAGTTATCAGTCAAATTTTTCAGCTATGCGGAAGTGTTGGATGCTAATGTTACGTTTCCAAAATCTGAGACTAGCTTTTCTGTGGTACTGATCTAGAGCCATTTTTTCTGGCCCAGGGTCAGTTTTTTTTTGCAGTGGAAATGCACAAAATCAGAATAATCTACAGAGGATGGCCAGCGACATCTGCTTGACAAACAGGGATATCACATGATGGGACTTGAAGAGATGAATTAGCATAGCACTTCCCACCCCGACGCAGGTACAGGAGGTATCCCCAGGTCCAAGACAAGACACTAGACCGAACTGGGCACATAGGACTGGGACCAGGGCAAGAAGACACAAGGATTTAATGAGACCTTGAGAACAGGTCAGGACATGCATCCAAAGGGGAAGCTGAATAGATAGATGGAACACAAGAAACTGGGTCAAGGCCAACAGAACAGGAAACACCACAGGGAACAAGATTTGGGGACTTGGGCAACACGGAACATTGATTGGACGAGTCAGGGGAACACCACTACAGGAAGGAAACAGAGTCTATGGTTGACATAGGTAGGGAAAGAGCTGAAACACAAAGGGAACATGGGTTGGAGACCAGGAAACAGATGAAGGAGGTGCAGGGCCTAAAAGCAGACTATGGGATATTGATATTTGAGCAGAGCTGAAACCACCGGCACATTGGGGTTCTGTGAAGGGCCGGTGGGTTTAGGGGATCTCACCTGCAGGGCACCTAGGTGGCACGGACAAAATCTATGTTCTCGGTGACTCCACTGCGACACAGCTAGCCAACCCAACCATCTCTGATGGAGTCCACAATCTCAACGAGTCCCCTGGGATCAGAAGAAGCGAGACCAGGGTGCATGTCAGCAGCCCGGCAGTGGCAGATGTGGGCTGGATGTAGGATACATTGGGGTCAGACTCAAAATGATGCCCATCAGACACCACTTCAAATCATTTGATGGGGTATCTTTTGGGGCTGGTGTGACTGGGCTTGCTGACAAATCCAAGATGGGCACTGGAGACACTGCGGAGAAGATGGGAAGTGGCCTCCTCAGGGCTGTGTGCTGAAGGCGCAGGGAAAACGGCCTCCTTAGGGCCTGGAGTGGGAGATGCTACCTCTTTGGGAACTGCTGTCTCTTTTAAATTGGGAGCTCCAGGTCCTGTCTTCCTACTTCGCCTCCAGGGTTTGGTATAAGTGAGGCTCTCAGGAGAGGAACTTACATGGGTTGATGCTTTCACCAGGTTGGGTATGTCAAGTGGAGCATCATTTATCTCCTTGCAGTCTGACTGAGAAGAGAGTGCTTTCTGCATCAGTCTCCTACCCTTCTCAGATGGGCCACCACCTTCAGTGACCCTTGAATGGACAGGTCTACTAATTAGGGATGAGGTCTTCAGGGCCATGGAACTTTTGAGACTGAAGCAGGAGGGAATGTTGCTGGATCACTGTGTGTGGTTGGTCATTCTGTCATACCTAGAAAGAGGGATGATCCAAAGAGCGGCATTGTTACACCCAAGAGACTTTATTGTATGCCAAGTATAATACCACGCTAGAAACAAAAGGACCACAAGAGGTCAAAATAAAGTCAAGTACATGATTAGGAATTTTACAAGGCTTGAAACTAAACACTGAAGGAGGGACAAAGGAAACATAATCACAATACACTAACAGTGATCCAAAACCACACCGAGTAGCAAACACACAGCACTAACATTGACTGGCAGAGATAGGGCACAGACAGGTACTTATATACATATGTAATAAGACAGGTGTTTGACTGAGACACTAGACTGGGTATAATTAGGAGCCCATTGGATGGCCAGCGACATCTCCTGGCCAAATGGGGACATGACGGTGCTTGCAGAGATGGATCTTGGCAAACATAAATTATAGTTTCATACTGGGGTAAATTAGGGTATGTCCCATTTCAGTCTTGGAGGGCCAGAATCCAACACAGTTTTCAGATTTCCCTGTTGAAAAACACTGAACTTGGTAATTAGCTGATTAAGGTGTATCTGAGCAGGTAAATCTGTGTTGGATACTGGCCTTCCAGAAATGGAAGTGGGGAACCCTGTTTTATACCAGCATGGTGATCATTTTCTTTGATTGCCTAAGACAACACTATATTTATCCATTTTCTGTAAGGGCTTGTCCTGTTCAGGGTCATGGGGGATCCAAAGCCTATCCTGGAGGTTACAGGTGGAAGGCAAAAACAACCCAGAATGGGGCACTAACCCATCATAAGGCACATTCACACACCTACAGGGTGGCAGCTTCGATTAACCTCAACATGTCTTCAGACTGTGTTGGGGGAACCCGAAGCACCCAGACAACATGAGGAGATCATGCAAGCTCCACACACCAGGGTGGAAACTTGAACCCTGTGGCCTGTACTACAAAGCAGGGTTATTGGCTTATCGGGGTAACTTATCGGATTTAAGGTACCACAGTTTAAATGGACTTCATATTCGTTCATTTACATTTTGCCCAGATTACCTTAAATGCGACAAGTTACCCCGATAAGCCAGTAAGCCTCCTTTGTAGTACAGGCCACTGGTCTCACAAATGTGAGGCAACTGTGCTAACCACTGTGCCGTTGTGCCAACCCAAATGCTGTCGACATTGGTGGTTTGTTGTTTTTTTTTTCATTTACTGCATCTCACTGCATTCCAGCTTGTGATGTGTGATGTTGTGTGTTTATAGTCAGAAGTATGTGTTGATTGCTACATGCATTTTATTGTTATCTGCAGTTGTTACTTCCAGGTCTCATACGTTTGAGGTAGCCAGTGGAAGCTCCAATCAGCCATTTGAGTGACCTGTTAGATCAGTGTCGGTCTGCTGGTTCAGGTTCTTTTGGTGGGAAAACGTCAGGCTAGCTGATGATGCGTGAGGGACACGCTGCCCCATGAGGCCAGTAGCCAGCGAAGTGATCCATGACAGGGACAGTTTTGTTCTGCCGCACCAGGTTTGGCTCTTTCCTCACAGTCCCTCTCTCCGAAAACTTCCTGTTCCAGTTAAAATGCAGTACACTAGATCAGATGGAGGCCAAGCTGGTATTGGAAACTAGGTGTCTGCCAAGGAGTCCCTGGTGGATAAGGAAGCATTTTATAGCATACTGCATGCTATATAAATAAATAAGCAAATGCATTTGTTTTCTGTGTATAGAGTAAACACTTCTATTAATATTTCATGATATGTTGCCATCAGATTTGTCAGGTTTATTTTTGTCATCTTATATTCCACTTCATAAATTGACTGTGTACCAGAAACACTAGGCACTCCTTATTAACTTATTTTGAAGGTGTAAGCTCGCGAGAGATTAAATGCTGCCTGTCGTTTCCTGGCACTTTCTGGCAGCCGGAGAGTGACTGGAACAGGGTGAAACCAGTGCAGGAGTGCCTGAAAGGAGAAAGGGAGCCGGAGAATGACAGAGATACTGTTTCCCAGTTCCTCAGCTCTGCGCCTTTCCCCCAGTGACCTCATTATGTCTTAGGGAAGCAGCCCCTTCTTTGTCTGCCTGTGGTGTGACTGCGGTGGGGGGCTGCAGTTCACACTGGAGCCACTCAGGGCAGCGATAGCATGCGAAGCTCACTTCAGTGGCACACAGACTGTAACAACCACCCGATAGCTTATCGCTAACAATTGAAATTTATCAACAAAAGCTAAACAAATGATCAACTGGAAATCTTGCAGACTGTTCCTGAATAACGGTTATTAAAATTAATGCTCTGACCTCATAGCTCCACGGCTGAGGGATCGAATCCCACTCTAGGCTGTGTGTGGAATATGTTCTCCTCATATTTGAAAGTATGTCTTTCTGGAACACTCCCAGTCCAAAATATGTGTGGTTAGGTACACTGGTGTATTTATATTACAATAACTGAATGATTGTGAGTGAGAATGGAAGGGACTGACACTCCATCCAGGGCATCTCCTGCCTTGTTTGCTGGGATTTCTGTATGTTCTAGGTTCACGCTAATCATGTACTGAATAAGTAGTGTGGAGGATGAATGTGTGGTGACAAAATGTAATGGAATTATTTCAAAGAATATCACAAAAGTTTAGGACTCTATGGGCGACATAACAAACCACGGATACTTTGAAGATCAGTCCAAACCCAACCCAACCCAAATCTGAACATACATTTAGTCGCATTTGGTCAATGCTTTTATGCTTCTCCGATCTTAATTGATAATTAAATGGATATTTGACTAGAGCAATTCATGGAAAGCACCTTGCTCAGGGGAGTTGGACCACTGACATTTTTGATTCATGTCCTTAGGATAGCTGATAAAATGGTGAAATGTTGAAACATGCACAGTTTGATACTGCACTCCTTCACATCTTAACAAAAGTGTGAATTTTGAAAAGACCTTTAAAGACTTCTATTCTTCCTTAAAGAGAGCGAATAGGTCTTTGAAAAGAACACTGAGAATGTGAGGGTGCTGTTTTTCACATTATATATCTCTTTATTAGAGCTGGGTATTGCCACTGATTCCCTGAATCGATTAAATATCAATCCGCAAGGTCCTGATTTGATTCCATTAGGGGTATTTCAGTTATGAGACCCATTTTGCTTGGATAGTAAAGAAATTCTCAAAGTAGTAATGCTGTAAATTGTACATGGAATCCTCTAACCTGGTGCATCATTAAAAAATATTGTAGCGCTTGGCAGACCCAGGAATCTTGGTGGCTTCCATCTCTATCTATCTATCTATCTATCTATCTATCTATCTATCTATCTATCTATCTATCTATCTATCTGTCTATCTGTCTATCTGTCTGTCTGTCTGTCTGTCTGTCTGTCTGTCTGTCTATCTATCTATCTATCTATCTATCTGGTGATCGCTACATGACTGGGTCAGAGCATCTCCAACATGGCAGGTCCTGTGGAGTGCTCCCAGTATGCAGTGGTCAGTACCAAAACTTCTCCAAGGAAAGGGTCATGGCCGCCCAAGGCTCATTGAAGCACGTGGGGGGCAAAGGCTGCCATTGCCCATCTGCTTCAGTCTCACAGGAGCGCTACTGTAGCACAAATTGCTGACAAAGGTTAATGCTGGCTGTGACAGAAAGGTGTCAGAACACACGGTGCATTGCAGCCTTCTGCACATGGGGCTGGTAGCTGCAGAGTGGTCAGAGTGCCCATGCTGACCCCTGTCCACCATGAAGTAGACCATGGAGCAATGGGAGAAGGTGGCCTGGTCTGATGAATCACGTTTTCTGTTACGTTGTGTGGATGGCCAGCAGCGTATGCATCATTTACCTGAGAGAGTGAGGGCACCAGGATGCACTATTGGGAGAAGGCAAGCCAGCGGAGGCAGTGGGATGCTCTGTGCAATATTCTGCTGGGAAATGCTAGGTCCTGGCATTCATGTGCATGTTACTATGACACATACCACTCACCTACACATTGTTGCAGACTAAATATATCTCTTTATGGCACCAGTATTCTCTGACAGCATTGGCCTCATATAACAGGATAATGCTCCCTGCCACACTGAAAAAAATGATTCAGGAATGGTTTGAGGAACATGAAAAAGAGTTCAAGGTGTTGACTTGGCCTCCTATTTCCCCAGATCACAATCCGATCAAGTATCTGTGGGATGTGCTGGACAAACAAGTCGGGTCCATGGAGGCCCCACCTCATAACTTACTGGACTTAAAGGATCTGCTGCTAACGTCTTGGTGCCAGATACCACAGGACACCTTCAGAGGTCTTGTGGAGCCCATGCCTCCAGTTGTTCTGGTGGCACAAGGAGGACCTAAGCAATATTAAGCTGGGGGTTTTAATGTTATGGCTGATCGGTGTATTTCACATTCAAATAGTGATCCTTTCTTTTCTGGTACAGGGATATCGGCAACCAGACATCCAGTCATGTGACAAATAACATGTCTTATACTCATACTTAGTAGAATTCTTAGCTCTGCTTCACCAGTATATTGAGTGCTTATTGAGCACAAGGGCCCATCTTCAGCACTATATCATCATTTACTCTGATGTGTCTGTCCAATATTTTCTTACTATGGTGCAAAAGTGGTTTACAATTGCCTGCGGAGTTAGAAATTGTGTCATTGCTGTTGTCACCATGGTGATCGTTCTCAGATGACATGGTCACTACTGCCTAATATAAGCTGCTATATCACCATTGGCCAATATAAGTTGTAGATTTTGTCTCTTGTAATGCCAGTTTTCCACAGATTAACCTAACAACACTTGAAAACTCCAAGCTATATAGTTACATACATGCAAGCCATCATACAATTACGTCATTTAAAATATGAGGCAGTCGAGCATTCACTTTAAGGGAAACTTATTTCAATTATTTTAATTTGACCTGAAGCAGCACAATATTGCTTGCCAGGTAATTGAAAGGGCATTTTGTATTTGTGGTTCTTTTTGTCTTGAATGCCAATCAAGTGGACTAAATGCTAATTACACTGGCAAGAAATTAATCCAGATTAACTCATGCACTATGAGATCTTCATCCGTGAAGACTTTAAAGCAAAGTGAGATAAATTCTTGTGATAAAAAAAAAAACAAAAATCTTATTAATGCAGATGCGCCTGCTTTAGCGGGGGTAGACGCCAGCTTTCCCGCACCCTCTGAAATCATAGTTGTTGACACAGCTATTAAAACATCATTAGCAACCAGCGGAGCCACTGGGGAGGGCAGGGAATTTACAGCAGCCAGGGGGCTCTCCGAGGAGTAAACAGTATTAATGGACTGTGTGAGTTACTAATGAGGGATCGCCGCACTCATGGGGTTCCAGAACTTTTGGCATCAACTTTAACTTACTCGACTGAATGGGCGCCTGTTTGCTATGCCCACCTGATCATACACCTATTCCCTGGCTTGCTCTGTTACTGGCTCACCTCCATTCCTTTTGACAAAAAGTTTATTCTCTGGATTATTTTCACCTAGTCATGGTGGATTAATACTTTTGTTTGTAACTTTTTGAAAAAGTTTATAATAGCAATAGGACTCGTGTATGTGCCTTGGAGTGTGGTGTGTAGCTCAGTGGGTGTGGCCTCAGTGGAAGGTTGCCAGTTTGAATCTCATTGTTGCCCGATTAGGCCCTTGAACAAGAGCCATAACCTCGCAGCATACTCACAGGGTCTCAGACAAATGGTTGACCCTGTGATCAGACCCCCAACTTTGCTTTTAGCTGTGTCTTGAGAGAAGAGGGGATATGTGAAAAGAGGCATTTCCAATGTTCTCATATTTCTGCAAATACGAAATAAATTCAGCTCCATTGCTGAGAAGGATCAGGAATTCCATCGTAATCTAATTTAAAATCATAAAGGGATTTAAAAAGGTGTTTTCTGGAGCCCTGTTGTCCTAAAACACTGCATTTAAAACAGAAAACATCAGCGACCTTGTCAGCACTTCTGTTTTACAATAGAGCTTCCTCTACCTCCAGTATTCTAACCCCGTTGCAAGATTTGTGTGTTTCTGTGAATGAACATTTGTGTTTATCCAAGCTTGCAGTGTGGTACCTTTAGGATTCCTAAAGGCTTTTTTCTTTGATTCACTTTTTAAGGTACTATCTTATGGCCTTCTACTATACTTTGTTCTGTCCCAGTACTGTCCCAGTGTACCTGGAGCAGACACATGTACAGTATGTGGTGCATTTGCATACCAAAGAGCGCCTCTGTATGGAGCTGATTCCATAACAAACTATTCATGTTCAGCTACAGAAAAATGTGACTCAAGTGATCAGCGTAACGTTCCCCACCTGAGCAATCAATTTGCTCCACGGCAACTGAAAAGTCGTATGTGTCTTTTAATATTTAAAGCCCAGCAGAGCACTTAAGCTGAAGGAAATTGTTTTACCTTAATATTACATGTTAAGACTTCAGCATAATGAATGTTTTCTGTTATACTACTATTCTAGATGAAAATGTCAATCTTTTATGAATAACACTTATTCAAAAATACACAGTAGAGTCATTAGGCGAGTGTGTGTTTTGCTTGTATCTTCTCTTCACATGAATAGTTTCTGTCCAGATTAATCTCGAGTTAAGATGTGGACTGTTTGAAGAATAGAGCATGCTCAGTATTTGGTCTGAGTGCTCTCTGTTTAGAGTAAAATTGGAAACTGTAGATACTTCCCTGTGCAGACTCCATCCACGTTTTGTAAACACTTGACCTATTCAGGGTCGCAGGGGGTCCAGAGCTTTTTGGTACAAAGCAAGAAACAATCCAGGATGGGGCACCAACCCACTGCAAGGCGCAGTCAAACACGCTCACCTACAGGCAATTAGGTAACTCACCTTAGCATGTTTTTGGACTGTGGGGGAAAACTGGAGAAGAACCCAGAGGAAATGTATATATAATAGAGATACTTTATTTGTCTCCATGGTGAAGAGGTGTTTTTGCCTCCCCCATCTTGCTCCCCATGAGACACACAGACACAGACAATCTTGGTGGTCACAGCACAGGGTTGGCCAGTGTCCAGCACCCCAGCATTCCCACCTTGCTGAGTCACACAGTGTCCCAGTCATCTGAACATCATGTCTTGGAGACCTTAAGGTACAGGCATCTCCACACGGACAAAACTCACAGCCCTGGCGTTTTGTGATAACATCACTACTGCACATGAGCATATATGGGTATTAGTTGAAAAGACTACACGCCTGCAAGTAAAATATTTCTCATGTACGTTATAATTTTCTGCTAACATTATTACATAGAAAATCCATGCCTTTAAGCTCCAATCTTTTCAAAGAAATTAAATGAAACCAAGGCTCATCTAGTTTTAAGCCCTGCCGCAGAAAATTGTCATCAGTTTCTCCATGGGACAAGTTGAAGTGAAATGATTAGCCATTAGGGGGCAGTCTCAATTTAGACAAAATGAAGAATACAGAAAAAATGCAAATATGTAGCTGGCAGTGGAAAAAATAACAGCGGCAAACAGCACACTATCCTGACTCCCCGCAGACTAACTCATTATGGACCAGTGACCGTTTCTCCTAAGTTACCCAACTTCCTGCTGAAGACAATTTCTGCTAGCAGCTGTAGCTGATCTGTCTGAAACTTGCACAGAGAGCCTGTGAAGGAGAGCTGGCCCTTTTCACGTCTCATTGTCCCGCTTAGAAATGTCCCCGGCACCTCTTTGTGCTCAAAGAGCAACTGTGGACTTCAATGTGTCACAAGTGACAGGCTTATTATCACTGCTCAGGTATCACATGTAATCGATACGCTACTAGTGTTCAGTAATATCCATATTCTGTTTTTTATTCACGCCTCTCATGGCTTCACATCTCACACTAGAACAGCAGAGACCAGCAGCGTCATCATAGGTGCTTTCCTAATATTCTCCTTTGGTTGATTTTTTCCCCCTTCTCAAATTTTGATGACTATAAATTTTGAATAGACAAGGAGTGGGGACTGGGGCAGTGTGTGTGTGTGTGTGTGTGGGTATGAGTATTATTTCAACAGCATAGTTAGAGATTTAACTACATGGGATGGGCTGACACCTGGCATGATGAAATGCTTAATGCAGCGAGAATTTCTTCACGCGGTGTTACACATAATATGGTTTGGGCCTCTGGAATCCATTGGGATACCCCACACTGTGCTTCAACTTGAGGTTTATTGGTTTTTCTAACAATTATTTTCTCTGCTCTTCTCCTTCTTCTCTTTACCTTTTCCTTCCCTCCTTCAAATTTTCTCTTTAATATTTTCTCACAATTAAATATGGATGAGTACTCTAGTAGTGAGGTTCGGGGTCCTGCTGAAGACAGGAGTGATCTCGAATGTAATCGGCGCTGTGTTAGTTTTCCTTCTTCAGTCACAGTAATATTCTTTTCAGAGTTTGTAGTTTGGTCTGTTTAGAGACAGGCGATGGCAACTTGCAAGAACCTTTTTCTTTCACAACGTCCTTTCCTGCATCACTTCATGTACTGTGCAGATGGTTTGTGTGGGTTTCTGGTCAGAGAGAGAGGTGCATTATCAGCCTCTGGACTTACTTGGTTTCTATGGATACGACGTAAAGTTACATTTAGACAGTGGTGATGATGAAGATGATGATGACGATAATTCTGTTGGTTCGTGATGTGCTGTGGAATCAGACTAAATAATAGACAGCAGTGATACAATAATAACACAACAAAGCGTGAGACAAGCTATTAATCAATTAAAAATTGGAACAACCATCACTTCTACCATACTACATAATTTATTTTCCAGCCAATGTTACTCATCAGTTTTACCCTCAAAGGGGGTTCAATTTGCTCTAAAATGTGATATCTGTGAGAAGTATCGGTAACAATTGGCCCTTAAGAAGGTTTTTTTCACGAATTTAGTTATTCATTGCATGATGGTCAATTGTTAACAACCACATAAAAGTTAACTGATTTATATACAGCATTCAGGACAAGCGCCTGGAAGATTGATGGATAGATGGATGCAAATGCTATAAACTCTTAAGTCATGAAAATGACTGGTGACTTCTGACCTTCAGAGGGTGTAGATGGTACTGATTGTGTTTCTGTTTCATCTTTACCAGATACTGAAAAATCAATTACTGTCTGTCTTTAAATATAGGTTCATATGCATGTGTTAGTTGAAATATTTTTTTTCCAGAAAATGTAGAAACCTAATCTTTGCAGGCACTGTTTGAATCTTCTTGAGGTGAATGACATGGGGTCAGACCAACTCTCATCTCTGACCATAAAGGCTTTGATAATGACTCAGTTTCACCAGCCGCCAGCGTGCTTCACCATCTTGAAACGTGGTTAAAACATTAAAGTGCATTAGCATGCTCTTATATTTCTAGGCAGCGCCTGTCACGTGCTAGAATTAAATAATTTAGCAGTCAGCCGATGGCAAGTGTGACCCATTGGAGCAGAGCTGTGTTAGCACTCACCTGTGTGTCCCACCTGTCAGTATGAGGCACGGGTCATTGCTGACCCCTGCTCCCCTCTGCTGTCTCATGCCCAGCCTCCATTGTTCTGCAAAAGCTACATGCAGCCCTGTATGGATGGATGGAGAGGTGTGCAAGATACCTCCTGATCTCACGGACCGGTGCCGTATCATCGGAAACAAGGTCAAAAGCAGCATATGGGCGTGTGCGTCTGGCAAATCTAATGGTGTTTTTGTGTGTGGACAGTGAATGGTGTTTTGCGAGTGTGTGAACGGGAACCCAGAGGGTAGTGCGTGAACACAAAGCAGGTAGGTAGCGTGTGAACAGAAAGCCACTGAGCAATGTGCAAACAGCACACCAGTGGCAAGCGTATGAGGAGGAAAGCCGAGAATTGAGATATGGGACTCGATCAGAGAAAACAGTGTGAGCCCGCAGAGCAGAGTAGGTGACTCACAGAAGAATGAACTACTAAGGAGAAAAATCTGAACAAAATCTGACATTCAGAACTACCTTCCTATAAGTGAGATATAATTTCCAGACATTGAATTTAAGTAAGAACCCCCACAGTTGAACATCGCTGTATGTGCGCTCAGCAAAGAGACGACCCAGCTGATTCATCTCCCAGGCGAATTCCATTCCCATAAATCATTTTTCATAGCCCGGGGTGTTTCTTTTGCAGACATAGAATTTCTGTCCATAAAAAGATATGCATAAAATATTTTCAGCTGATTTTTTTGTCATTGGCATAAATTTTCCTCCTGGGTAGTTTATGCTCTGTAAAGTTTTTTGTTTACAAATCCAAATTCTTCACTGCAAGTCACCTTTAAGCTGCTTTTGAAATTCAGGTCATTGGATCAAAGTATTTCTCCTCTGCCTTTGAGATAAAGGCCTGCAATTCCACTCATTTAAAGCATCATGTTATGAATAAAACACATTGTGACAATGGACAATATAAGCTATTTGCTCTTAAGGAAAATATAGTACGTGAATTTAAGGTAAAAGCTGAAAAAATGCTGAGCAGTAAATGATCATCAATTACCGTACCTTAGACTGATATTCTGAAATATTCCTTTAAAAATACTGACTTTAAAGAAAAAGAGAGAAAGAAAATGAATATAATTTGCCTTAAATTCGACTGAGTGGGAATTTTACATTACAATTACAATAACAGTAAATCAACAGTAAAATCTAACAAGAATTTCTACTGCTCTCCAAAAAGTTACTGATATCTTATTAAACGGCTAGAAGAATTTGATTAGTTAAAAAGCTGTTGAGGTATTTATTTATTTGTTTGTTTGTTCATTTTGGCTGTGGTTTAGAAATCTTCCATTAGTGGTAGAGTATGAAATTCATCAATTGCACAGAAGGCGAGATGTAAAGACTAATAAAATGGGGATTTGTTCAGGGTACCAAAAAGAAGATTTGTTACTATGAGTCATAACCAGGGCAACACCACTATTGCTGGTTCCACAGATTAAGCAAGCATTCTTAATTTTAATGTATTTTAAGCCTGGATTTTAGTAATTATAGATACTAGTGTTGCAGCACCTTCTGCGCCATCCTCACTGTTGCCTTGTCTACTATGATGGCCAAAGTAGTTTTTTTTTATTTGCTTCCCTGGACTGCTTTAATAACTGGATTAGATCATATTCATCCACACAGATGTATATTTCAACAAGGTATATCTAAAAGCAGTGGCCCTAAAGTAGCCTACCATCTCGTAGTCAGAACATCAACATACACGATAATTCAATTTGACGCAGCATTCCAAAATAGGATGTGTGGTGGGGATCGCTGTTGAGTGACTACTCAAGCTGGAAATTCTCTTTCATGTGGCTGCCCCTCTCCACCTTTAGAAATACAGCTTTCTGCTCATCCATAACTTTCCTTGGCTTCTAGGCTGATTTGTAGATGTTCCAGCTTCCAGCAGTCACCTGCTGCTGTAATTGCGTTCAGGTCTTTCATATAAACTCTTATTCATTTATTTTTACTTCCTCGGGAGAGAGTAGTCATGTTTAATAATAAGAGAAGCTGCTGTGTGAGATTCCTCACCAAATGGTGTCATTTGCCACATTCATTTAAAGAAGACACCTAGCAGAAGGAGCCAGGGAATAATGAAACAGGAAATCTATAGCCAGGGAGTCCAAGCGAACCCCCATAAGAGTAAAAACCATTAGCTTGCTACTTCTTTTTACTTCATGCCTTTTTTTGTCACTGTCTTTTCTTTCTTTTTTATTTTAGGAGTGTTGTCCTGCCAAGGGACTCAAGACATGGTTAGTAAATAGTCATTAAAACAGTAGTGTGCATAACAAAAGTAGATACACTATCTATCGTTTTGAAATGATGAAAATGTATACAGAATGAAAATAATGGCCTAATATAGCACATTTTGTAGTCACGGACAGTACTGTGCAATAGTCTTGGACAGTCAAAGATATTGTTTATCTTGATTGTATGTGAATGTTTATTTGGATAAAAATAACATATGCAAATTAACGGTAATATTAATAATGAAAAATAATTTCATCTTTTTCTTACTGTATCTTGTTAGATGGCTAGATAAACTCTGCTCTGGTTCCCAAACCTCTCCATAGGGGGCACCTCAGCCATTCTGTATGCCCTGTTAAATTTCTCCACCAGCTCAATTAATTACCTTGATTCATTGAATAACTCAATGGGGTATTGATTAGTCAAACAAGGTGGGGTAGTGGTTGAGTCAAAATGGATGGATGGTTGCAGCAAATACTGGCGTGACTTTAGGAGACGTTTTGAAATGGGTAAATTGATATACAGACATAAAAACATAAGAACGAGAGGCCATTCGGCCCATCGAGCTCGTTTGGGGAGAACTTAACTAATAGCTCAGAGCTGTTAAAACCTTATCTAGCTCTGATTTGAAGCAACCCAGAGTTTTAGCTTGCACTACACTAGCAGGAAGACTATTCCATACTCTATCTACATACTGCTTTCCCAAATTCATTTTAAAATGTTCTCCCGCTAATTTCCATTTATGGCCACGAGTTCTAGTATTTAAACTAATACTGAAATAGCCATTTGGCTGAACAGCATCCAGACCCGTTAGAATCTTATATACCTGGATCATGTCTCCCCTTAGTCTCCCTTGCTCGAGGCTAAACAGATTCAGCTCAGCTAACCTCTCCTCATAAGACATTCCTCTAAGACCAGGAATCATTCTTGTAGCCCTACGCAGCAATGTCCTTTTTTTATTTTTTTTTTTACAATTTACAATTTTGTTGTCATTGTTGACACACAGCGCACAACAACGAAACGTGTCCTCTGCATTTAACCCATATATGACAATTTGACATAGCAGGGGGCAGCTAATTCAGCACCCGGGAGCAGTGCTTGGGGGCAGTACCTTGCTCAGGGTACCTCAGGGGTGCTTTGCTGCTCAGGGATTTTAACCTGCAATCTTTCAATTACGAGTGCACTTCCCTACCCATTAAGCCACCGCTGCCCCATTTTTAAGGCGTGGTGACCAGACCCGCATACAATATTCTAGGTGGGGTCTTACCAAGGAATTATATAAATGTAACATCACCTCCCTTGACTTAAACTTCTCACACCTAGAGATGTAACCCAACATTCTATTGGCCTTTTTTATTACTTCCCCACACTGGCGAGAGTGGGATATGGAAGCATCAACATACACACCGAGGTCTTCTCATAATCAGCTTCTTTTATTTCAGTGGAACCAATAAAATATCTGTACTTTATATTTCTGCTCCCTGCATGGATTACCTTACATTTATCTACGTTAAATTTCATCTGCCAGGTATTAGCCCAGTCGCTAATTGAATGAAGATCCCGTTGTAGCCTCTGTGCTGCTAGATCAGTATCTGCTACACCACCCACCTTGGTGTTATCTGCAAATTTAACCAAATTTACTGTATGTATTGGTGTCAATATAATGTCATAGTTTTACACCAACATAAAGGTCATTTAAACATCATTTTCTGTGACTGCCTAAGACTTTTGCACTGCACTGTACTGCACTACTCCTTGTATAATGTAAAACTCCAGTATTTACTCCCAAGAGTCCTGTTTTGTTTTGTTTCTGTGCACTAGCATGCTTTTATTTGTATCTGTAAATAAAAGCATGCTTTGCTTTCTGATTTTGGCACCCATTTTGTTTAGGTAAAAGGTGACTGATTCAGACGCAGATGAAAATGGCCATATCCAAGCAGGGATTGGCTGACAGCTAGGATGTTGATGCACATACAGTATGCAAGTGTGACTGGCTTCCTGCAGGAGGTGAATGTGCAAACCCAGGCGGGGAATACTGAATTCTAACAATGTGTGAATATGCATATACAAGTAGGATTGGCTGGCTGCAAGGCCTGGATGCACATATGCTGGAGGGATTGGCTGGCCACAATGCGTGAATGTGCATATTCATTGTGCATGTAGCTGAGTGTAAGTTGCAAATGAAAGTATTCATGCAGGATTGGTGACTTTAAAAGGTACGTACTCATTTCCTAGAGGGATTTGCTGACGTTGGATGTGAACACACATTTCCAGGCCTTATTGGCTGACGGCAGGTTGTGAATTTGCGCATGCACAAGGAGCGGCTGTCAGTATAGTGTGCATGCAGAAATAAATGCTTAATTGGCTGTATCCTTGGTGTGAGTATAAACATTCAAAGGATGCACACTATTGCTTGGGCATAGGCAAAGTTAACTGAAAGACTAGATGTACATATTGAAAAACAAATTATACACTGGATTGTCTGGATTGTTTCTCCACTTTAAAATAATCAATAATGTTGGCTATTATGTAATGATTTGGTCATAATCTATTAAATGTATATAATATTGCCCACTATGTTTTTGTTTGTTCCACATATATCTAGTTTTCCATCCATCCATCCATCCATCCATTTTCCAACCCGCTTTATCCATAATGGGTCGCGGGGGGGTCCGGAGCCTATCCCGGAAGCAACGGGCACGAGGCAGGGAACAACCCCGGACGGGGGGCCAGCCCATCGCAGATATCTAGTTTTCCATTAATATAATATAATAATAATAATGATGCAGTTTTCTAAAGCTGGACTACTTACTCAGAAGTTTTGTACTTATACCAAAAAGAGAAAAAAGGTAATTGGTTCTGCACACACAATTACTTTCTTGTTTACATTTTATTTATTTAGCAGATGCTTTTATCGAAAGTGATATTCATTTTCAGAAAGAAGGGTCAGTCTCATTTGGGACTCCTAGCAACCACTTATTCTACACAAAGTCAAATCTGCCGTACCCAAGGATTCTCGGGAAAGACACAATACTGAAAGAGTCCAGTCTTTGTCTCAGCTCCCTGCATAGCATCCATGTCTCACAGCCATATAGCAAGGCAGGGAGCACCAGAACTCTAAAGACGTGGACCTTCATCCCCTTGCAAAGATATTGGGAGCACCACACACCCCTTTCCAGTGACCTCATGACCCTCCATGATCTCCCAATCCATCTACCGACTTCGTAGGAAGAGTCACCAGAGACATGAATGTCACTGTCGTGGTAAGTGAATCTCTTGATGAGGTCGAAATTCTCCCCACAGACAGGCACACTACTGATGGCTGTGCCTAAGAAGTCATTAAAGGTCTGGATCTTGGCCAGGACACTTGCAATCCCAGACACTCAGTCTCCTCGCTCTCTTGAGAGCCCCAATCAGAGCCTCCATTGACTCCATGAAGATCACAGCATCATTGGCAAAGTCAAGATCAGTAAATCCTTCTTCATCAACAGATACCCTACAGCTGCAAGACACCACAACCATGCCCAACACCCATTCTATGCAAGCACTGAACAGAGTAGGAGCAAGAACACACCCCTGGTGAACCCCAGAATCAACTGGGAAGAATGTAGAGGTTCTGCACTCTGCAGAGCACTCATAATACCAGTGTACAGGCCAGCTATGATGTCCAGCAACTTTGGCGGGATCCCACGAAGTCTCAGGATGTCCCATGGGACATGATCTGAGTCAAACGCTTTACAAAATTGACAAAGGCTGCAAAGAACCTCTGCCGATATTTGCGCTTGTATTCGATGAGAACCATCAGTGCCAGGATGGAGTCGATGGTAGACTTCTTACGGGTACAACCAGACTTCATTAGTCACTGGTAGGCGAACAAGTGATCATGGATCTTGTTAAGGGGGACCCTAGCAAGGACCATACCCGGCACTGAGAGCAGTGTTATCCCTCTGTATTTGCCGTAATCCAGGTGATCACCCTTTCCTTTCCAGATCCCTGCGGCCTTCCCTACCCCCAGCTGATTCACCAACTATGCAATCTCAGTGAGATTGGATGGTTCACAGCTGATTGGAGGATCAGCCCCAAGAATCGTGGACCTAGAGATGTCCAACATCCTAGTCGGAGGATCAGCTTTAAACAACTGCTCAAAGTAGTCGGCCCAGCGGGTCACAACCGCAGTGTCATCCATAAGGATTGTTCCTTTACCCTCCCTGACTGCAAGTCTCTGAGGGCCAGATTCAAATGTACGTAATGCTTTGATTCCTCTGTAAGCAGGATGTGGTTCACTAGACAACAGATGTTGTGTCATAGTCGTCCTCCTCAATTCCTGGTACAGACTGGTATTGCCAACAAGTCATGCACTGCGACTCCTCTTGATAATATCCAGGGTGTCCTGTGAGATGAAATGCCTCGTTCTGGGAACACCAGCAACACCCACACAACCCTATGCAACTTTCAGGGTCTTACCACGGAAGGTCTCGCACATCACATTAGAGTCAGCAATCATCAAATCTGCAAGTTCCTCACACAAACTGCGTGCAAACTCATCAGAAGCAAATCCAGACTCATTCGCCTAGTTAGTGGTAGCCTGCTGGACCTAAGCTGAATCTTTAGAGTAGCAACAAGTCTGTGGTTATAATTCACAAACTGGGCACTTCTCTAGACCCTGCAGTTCTGCAGGAGCCTCCAGCATCTGCCCACGAGGATGGGATCAATCTCCTTTACTGCGTTAGTATTGGAGTACCAAGTCCAATGATGAGGCTCAGGGCATTGGAACCAGGATCCAGCGACCTGGAGCCCCTGACCTTTCGCAAAGTCCAGGAACATGGAGCCACTTTCACCCTGGTCCCTGAACCCATGGGGACTGACACAATCCTCACTGCCAGCCCTGTCAGTGCCAGTGGTCGCTTTAATGTCACCCATGACCAGAGCAGAGTCACTTTGTGGGCACCGATCAACCACCGTGCAAATTTGCAAGTAAAAGGCCTCCCTCAACGAGACATCACTCACTGCGGTCAAAGCAAGACAATAGACAATACACCTAAGGAGTGCTTTAGCCTGAGCCTCATAATTTGCTCATTGAAAGGACTGACATCAGACACCATTGGGAGGAGCCAATTTGCCACAGCAACAATTACTCCCCCAGTATGGCAGCCATCAGAGTGACTAGATCAAAAGTAGGTGTATCTACCTACAGAGATCCAGCCAATCCCCGGGCTGGGTACCTAAGAGAGTGCCTCCACCGAAATGTAGAGTTTACAAAGCTCCCCCAACAGCAGAGGAAGATAGTCATCTTGCTGGAGAGACAAGACCCATCTACCCAGATGGACCGCCTCAAACCAGGATCCAAGTGCCGCCATGCCTCTCAGCACCACACCAGCCCCGATCCCCAACAGGTCTGAACCTATTGGTTTGCTGATGGTTTCGACTCTTCCAGGAATGAGGTTCCTGAAGGCCCCCATCCCATTCATGATGTGTACAGCCTTCCTGTGGGTGGCTGCAGCAGAGCTACTCCTGTGGAGAGCAGAGGGGTGTCGTTTCTGTTTGGACCATAGGTGCTGTGAAGTGGTTTAAGGTGGCTGGAGTCCCAGTTCCACCACCAACCACAATTTTTTTTAAATGAGCCGGGCGTATTGTCAGCGCAATGTCATTGTGCTTTTAACCAACAAAAACCATATCTAAAGAAAAACAATATATATTAAGTAAAGAACAAACCATATTATTAAAAAGCCTTTCGAGTTCATCATCAAAACTAAGCACGTACTGTAATTGAAAGGACATTTTGATTGTTGAAAATGCTTTTCATATATTTAGATAAGTCAGGTGGAACATTACATTACAATACAGGCCTCAGAAGGTCGCAACATTTTTTGTGGCATGTTGTATGTTGTATTACATTGTCACGCGTGATGGATTGTGAAAGTAGAACAATAACAGCCCTATTGCCTTTTATTTTAACATCAGGAAAACACCTTAAAAACTATAGGTTGTGTTTTGTTAGAACAAAGATCACACTTTATATTTTGCAAACTGCAGACCCAAAATTAAAATAAAACATACAAGCATAATTAAGTCTCCATTCCCAGGCGCTGCTCTAGTTCAGCAGCAAGCTTCCCTGTCTTCTGATCATTATACCGCCTTCGGCACTAAGCGGATGGTCTGGTGATGCCAGAAAATGAGGACACATTTGCTGCTATCTCACCCCATGCCTGCTTCACCTTGAAAGGCTTAGGTGGAGCAGTGCTGCTCCAATAGATGATATGCTCCTGCATTTTCACTTTGGGCACCAGCATGTCTGTTTCCTTGGCTGAAAATCGATCTGGCTTGCTGGTGCAAAGACACCATCATAACAGCAGTCCACAGTGCATCATGCCCAAAACACCCCACTGAATAATTAAGAGAGCCAAGATAACTTTTTCCGCTTTATGCTGGCGCAAAGTCTGGTTTTTCCGCTGTCAAAATAGTGAAATAGATTTGGATACAACCTTAAGTGTTAGTTACGCTTTGCACTTTGTATTGTCAAAAGAGAGCCCTTTGAGTTTAGTGAAGCAGAAATGGTTTCATTTCACTGAAGTCCCTCTTAACAACCTTAGGGTGGTGTTGTTTTGCAAATACAGGTACTTTGTTAGAGATTTTTTAAATTGCCACACTTTTTTGGTTTGAAATGGTCATTGTGATTATATTTTGGCATTACAGTGATATTTTGTGTGACATGAATGCAAATTTTTTCTTTTCTTTTTTGGTGAAGGTATGCTTCACTTATTGTCTCAAAGAATACACCATTCTACTTATTTAAATTTACATTGTTATGTTGCAGGTAAGGATGGAAGTGGAGGCAGGCGTGGTGTAAACCAAAAGGGGCTTTATTAAATGAAATTACAGGTAGGTCAAAAGGAAATGGACCACAAGGGGTCAAAATGGGGCAGGGAGGAATAGGCGAGGGCACACTGGAGGGCACATGCATGTTGATGCAGCAACATCAATGACTGCACTGGAAAACTTGAAACAAGGAGGCACTATATCCATCACTGACGAGGGAGCAGACAAGAGGCACCTGGGGTGATCCACACAAGGACTGTAACGAGAGGTACAATTAAACAAGTAACAGGTGTGGCTCGTTAGAGCCACTCAACGGAGAGATTAAGGGGAACGGCATGCAGGGCGTGACAGACGTGTCATTTTAAATTCAAGTTTAAAAGTGTAAAATTCTTTCTTGGCACAACAGGTTAAGAAGAATGTATGTATTGTGTTTTAAATTATTTTTTGAACATAGGGATTGCATGGTATCTTATGGGGTAGCTGAATTGTCTTATACAATTGACAACTGGGGTTTCAAATCCTGACTTTTCTGTGTGTGGAGATTTTTCATGTCCTTCCACTTATTACACTAGTTTCCTCCTACTGTTCGGTAACTTGGTTTCTCTAAATTGTCCATGGTGTGTGCATGCTATCAGGTCCATACAGTCTGGCGCGCACCTCAGCCTTCTGCCCTCTTCTCTTTGGGCTATACTCCAGCTTCCCTGGGACCCTGACCAGGAGGCCATCTTCTCTGCAGAATTAGGAAGAGCAATAAGATATAAGATATATCATGAAGAATATCATGTTTCTGTGTGTGTATGCTATCCTGTCATGTGAAATACCAGGTTGCAAATAATAGTGACTAAAAAATGGAAAATGTATAAATAGCTAGAAATCACTTCCATCTTCCATGCTGTTTACCAATGATGATTGGATAATGATGATTAGATAGATTAGATAGATAGATGCCCCCCAGCTATTTTTTTTCACTGCCCGCTTGCCACCCATGTGGCTTCTGTATTTACCTGCTGAGACACAAACACCATAAGCGTGAGTGGGCCCGTCTGATGCGGTAATACTTCCTGCAGCACTGCAGCAAGAAAGTATTTAAAGAACGCAGCTGTTTACATTTTGGAAAAGCACCATCTCCTGGGACTTCGGAGTGTGCCACACATTCAAGGCAGACCCACTTTTATTCTGGGCAGCCAGCATGGGTGTTATACTTACATTATGGTAAAAAACAAACTGTCTTACTGTAATCCTAAAAATAACACAGTTTCCTGTGTAAATGAGCTAACAGAACTTGCACAATGATAGGTGCATTGGCTTGCCTCATTTGGATTGTATCCAGCAAGACCTGTCACATGATCATCTTAGCTGACCCCCCCCCTTCATCTTTTGCTTTCACCCTTTACAGCTTAATATGCGCTGAAAAAATTCAGGAAAAATTACAATGCCCGACTCCTCCTATTGCAAGTAATTTCAGTGCAATTGAACTGATTTGGCCTGGCAATCCATCATATCACGCTGTATGGGCAGCAGATCAATTGGTGTTCTGGTTTTAATTGTACTGTAAATGAAATGCAAAATTGTTTTTGAAACACTACGGTGGGTAATTAGTATCAACACACCATGAATTCTTAAGACACTTTAATCAAATGGCAACATATATGCTCTACATTTACAAACAGAGCAAATTATTAAAGGTGCTGCAAAATACTAGAGTATGGTGTTTACATGTGTTTGTAATAATCTGATTACTGTGTTTAGATGACTGGCTCCATAATCATTTGTTTAAAAACACATGGAAACACCTTAATCAGGTTATCGCATGTAAACGTAGTCATAGTCAGCTAGTAAATCTAGATCTTACATACTTTATGACTTGGGAAACTGCATGCCCCTCTGTATAGTCACTACCGTTAAACTAAATGGACCAATAACAATAAATTAGTGATACACAATATTTTCAGTTAAGAGTACTAAATGCTGAGTTTTAAATGAAAAGCACATGTGAGATATAACAAATACTGTATTCCCTATGAAACGCTAACTTTCTGTTTTGTTTATGTTTCAACCAAAACTCTTGTGTTGCTTAAAACCAGGAAGAAATGTTATAGGTTTTTATTCAAAATCTTGGCCACAATTTCAATTCACGGTGAAGGTATATGGATATAAAGTACTGTATATGCACTTCAAATAAGAAATACTACATTAATAAATGATTTCATAAACACTTCCTATGGGTCATGAGTATCATGAGAATTGCCTGGTAACCACTTCAACTGAATGTGCTGAACTTGTTAACTTGTCAGTCGCTGAGAGCTGAGAGTAGTAAGGGCCCAAACAACACTTCATGAACCATTTGCTGTATTTTCTGACCCCACTAGATGGTGCTCTTTGATTACTTTCGTTTGCTTTGAACACAACTGAAAATCGTTCAAATACAAATGCCACTCCACTTAGTATTGACTTGGGTACTAATATATCAATCATGTTAGAACAGATTAGCACTGTTGTGGTGTCACATGCTGTTGCAGGACTGACTATACTGCTCAGCCCCAACTTGTCTCGTTTAATTTTCCCTTGAAAACTTTTGATGTTTTGAGGCTCACTTCCATTGTGTTATGAGCAGATTTGAGTGTTTTCTGATTTGCATGTGTTTTCAACATTTGCATTGTGTCTGTCAATTTACAGCATTTGGAAAATGTATTGTAGGTATTGTCATTTTGACAATTTTTTTGCACGTATTTGCCGTGTGTTTTAAATGTACA
The DNA here is from genome assembly GCA_026781145.1 of Hippopotamyrus pictus. Taxonomy (NCBI): domain Eukaryota; kingdom Metazoa; phylum Chordata; class Actinopteri; order Osteoglossiformes; family Mormyridae; genus Hippopotamyrus; species Hippopotamyrus pictus. Next base: position 24,215,585 of record JAODLC010000113.1, read on the forward strand.
TCATGTGCGTTTTCATTTTCTGGGGCATCAGAAATAGGGGGGATGGGGGATGCAGCCCCCAACATTAGCAGATTTCCACCTCCCCTCCCAAAAAAATGAACATGATCAGATATCTATTTAGGACTCAATGATATTGGAAAAAAATCAAATTGCGATTTTTTTGGGTTTTGTGATAACCGATAATAATTGCACCTTTTGCTTTTTAACTTATTTCTGTCACAATACAGATGCAACAGATCAAACGAACTAAGAGCATGTTCCGTATCTTTCATTGTGAATCCGCGCATTACTGTGGCCAATTTTGAGCGCGAGGAAGAATCACATGCTGACATTATTGAAAAGGATAGAGTGGGTTTGATTGGTAAAAGCAAGGTGTAAACTGTGGGCAAGGGCAAAGTCAAAGTCCAACGATGAGTCAATTCTGTGTATGGTGGTAGGTTGAAGTCTGCACTCACAATGTTACAGTTTGTAAGTGACATCCACAATGTCACTCTTCCATGGGAAGAGCACTCCAAGTCAAATGGTACACACCCTATGCACCATCTGTAGATCATGTCTTATTTGATTAAAGTTTATAGAAAAATTTATTTCTATATTGTACATTCACTTGGTTGGGGATTTCTTCCGAAAATATTTGCTAGATATTTTATTGGCACAAGTCAGGTTAAGTACTTTGCTTATGGGTTCAGTTCTGGGTTTTGAAGTTCAAAAATATACTTATCAGTTTTTACTGATATATCCACCCATGTTCCAAACTGCTTTTCCAGTACATTTATTTATTCAGCAGTTGGTTTTGTCCAAAGCAGCATACAAGTGAAGATCACAGAGGAGGGTCAGCCAGGATGCCTGGAGCAATTTGCTTAAGGGCCCAACAGTAAAATTTCTTTGAACTGTTGACCTTCTGTTCACAAGAACAGAGTCCAAACCTGCAGATCCAATCACTGCCCAGTACAGGGTCACAGTAAACCTGGAGCTTATTCTAGAAAACTCAGGACAGGAGGCAGGATGCCATTCCATTACAGGGTGTACACTCAGATAATCACACACTATGATCAGATTAGAGGCACTGATTTTTAGGTAATTATTTGTTGCACAGCTGTGAAAATAGTAAATGGAACAGCATATTGTCTGTACTGTAGTTTACCTTATAATAAAGAGTCCTGAGTAGGAGTCAGAATGGAGGGAAAAAAGGGATATAGTGTTTATGCTTAGCTGGTTATATAAAAATGGAGTTTTCCAGATACAGTACAGAGCAACCCCAGTAACGTTATCAATGACAGCATACTAAAACGAGCCAAAGAACATATGTACCTGTGGAGGACTCCTGTATCGACATTAAAACAAGACTGGTCACAGCTATCATGGCTGGCAGCCCTTCTGCAGGATTGTCGGGAAATTGTCAAACACTCAGCTGAAGAAAATGTAAGTCATTTTCGAGAAAAGCAGCTTAATGTAAATCTGTTGTATCAGCCCTGCATGATACCGACTGGGGCTTTTCTTTCTAGTGTCGCTGGGTTATGTTATTTTCTTCATTCAGTGTTTCTACACAAACAGAAGTAGAAATGATGAATCAAATAGGTGCTGTTTATGTGCAACTTTACTTAACATCATGCAGACATCTTTTAAGTCATATTGCTATGAAAGTACTATTAGAAATTATTTGTTTTAATTAAGATATTTACAATGGCGGGAAACCGTTACAAACAGCAGGTTCCACCCTTAGACAAATTTTAACTAGAGTATGTAGATTTTTACTAGTAATATCCATCCATCCATTTTCCAAGCTGCTTATCCTACTGGGTCGCGGGGAGTACTAGTAATATTAGTCATCAAAATTATGAAAGTTTTTAAAAAGCGGTGTGTAAGGAGTGGGTGAAAATGACTGAATTACAGCTATGAGGGAGTCAGCTGAGACGGCAGTGAAAAGCAAGTCCTAAAATGATTCAAAAGGAAAAGGATTAGTCAGCCAAAGTTTTTACAAACAGGGTAAAACGTGGGAGTGTCTGTAGTTTCTTTGTACTTTAGTGTCTTTTTTCCCAGGGGATTGTAAACAAAGCCGGTTTCATCACCCATACGAAGGCCCATCATCATAATTCCTGTTCCTCTTGACCTACATTGGCTCCCAATGAAATTTTGGATCTGCTTCAGGAATCTTCTCCTTAATTTGTCTGCTCTTAGCTGCCCCCGCATACTCCACCTTCTTCCTCTTTTCTGCTCCTTGCTGTTTTTCTGTCCTCCCCCCACAGATTCTCTTGGTTAGCTCCCTGTCTATGGAATTCCCTTCTCCTGCATGTCTATAACTCCTCCTTGCTCCCCCACTTCGATCAGTCTCCTCTTCACTTTAATCAGTGTCCTCTGTGCTCTGCTAGCACTGTCTGCCCTGCCCAGCCTTTCTTCATAACTATGAACTTCTAATACATAACTTCTAATTCATTGTTTTTTTAACTTGCTACATTATCACCTCCATCTGTACAGCTACTAATTTATTTCTTACGATATAATGTTTTTATTTCCTTATTCATACTTTTTTTTTTTTATCATGGTCTGCGTATTTTCTTGTGGTGAATTTTCTATTTTTTATTTTCTTGTGTTTATTACTGCCTTGCTGTTGCAAACGTCTCTTGCCTGTTGCAAACGTCTTTGGGTTCTTGAAAATCCCATAAATTCTTAATCCCATAATTCTTATTATTAATAGTAACTTTGGCCACATGCATTCAAACTCAAATACCCTCTTGCCTTGAGTTTTGACATATTCATTGCAAAGAGGAATGTGAATGTGATTTTGTTCATGTGATGCCTGGTAAATTCTGGGTCAAAGGTCAAACTGACTTAATATTTTTCTGCTTGCTGCCATCAGCTTCTTTCATCATATTAGAAAAAACAAGCAAAATTAATGCAGTGACTTCTATATAAAAATATAAGTACGCTACACATCTTTACATTACTGTTCTACTTTACATTACATCTGTAACTCAAACACACCAACAAAAGCCAAAACATCATCATAGCAGGAAAACACATCTGAAAAGCAAGAATACTAGCAAATAATTGAGTTTATCTTGCTTGATGGATAGAATTGTGTGAATAGTTAAATGTGTGTCAGTTATCTTTGTGTCAAGAATGCACAAGAACGCTGGTTGGGTTTAAAAATGCGTCATATTCCGTAGCTATCCAGCCCAAACACAAGGTGATGAGAAATACATTGACATCTATTAGTTTTGCAGAGCAGAAATGTTTTTGCTTCACTGAAGTTCCTTTTAACAACGTAAGGATGGTGTTGTTTTGTACAATGCTTTGAAATGATTATTGTGATTATACACCGGCACTAAAATAATATTTTGTGTGATATGAATTTTTTTCAATCTCTGACTTCTGCCTTTGATTATGCAATTTTTTGTGATAAAAACACCTATGTAAAGACTGGGAGAAAAGCATCTATATAATGCAGAGTCATTTCAAGCAATACACAGAAATTTAGAATCATTGGACCTTGTTTAATTTAATGGGATATGTGCTTCCAGATACCATTTCTGTCATGCCTCCAGTATTTGCTGTTTCAGTTGTTTTTATTGAAGGGATTTTTGTTTTCGGGGGTTATGTTACGGTTTTGCACAACATTGGTACAAGTACTGTCTTAAAGGCCTGAGGCATCAACAGCACATCAGAGCTATCAGAGGAATACACGCCTGCTTTCAGATTTACTGGCTTAACTTAACTAAACCTTGTCAAGTGTCTGTAGCTAAAGCAGGGGTGATCATTTATACTGTCCAAATGGCATGGTGACAGGGAAAAATCCCAGTGTCGCGGAGGCGTGGACTGTGTTGAAAAGGTGACTCACCATGCCAGCACAAAAGAGTTGATACCATGTGACTGAAATGTCTTTCTTACAGAGACGAGTGTCTGTATTGCAACTCCAAAATATTCATTGTGATTTTTGCAAGTACACGAAATTGCTTTGGTTTTCACATATCCCATCTTCTTCTTATATCACTCACACATGCAGATGAGAGCAAAGTTGAAGCCAGTAAATCGATTCCCCTACTGTGTATGTATACAGGGACAAGGACAGTAGATCGATTTAATAGCCTAGTCGAGCTATAACCGTAAATCGACTTCGCTATGCTTGTAAATGTACTGACTGATGCCTCGGAGCCTGTGCCCATCATGCTGAGGTTGATGCATGGAGTCGTCAGAGTCGGACACTTCAGGGTGAAGACCCTGGGAGAGCTGCCGGCAGCAGCAGGACGCCGAGCTGTTCCTGCACTGCTGTGACATGTACACGGCTTGGTAGGGCCCCAGCCAGCAGTCCCAGGCTCCCCGTGTGGGGTGGACATCCGGGGCCCCTTTCCCTGCACTGAGGCTGGGAACTGCTATACACTCGCGGTCATGCATTCCTTTACGAAGTGGCCCAAGGTGCACGTGGATCATGACCGGAGCAGTGAAGCTCCTGAAGAAGTTTCTCTCCCACTTTGGGCCCCCAAAGGAGCTGCACAATGACCAGGGGGAGGAACTTTGAAGTACCGATGTTGGGTGAGGTTTGCCGGCGGCTGGGGATCGTGAAGACCCGCACCACCACACTTCATCCTCAGCGCGACGGGCTGGTGGAGCGGTTTCACCGTCGACCAGTACTGGCGTGACTGGGATGTCCACCTTCCACTGGTCCTGTGGGCTTACCTAGCACCACTGCTACCCTCATGTTTGGCCATAAGCTGCGGACCTGGTGGAGCTGGTGTTTGGCTTGGCCCCCCGAGTTGCCAGCGGCACTGGGACTGGACTACCTTTGCCAGCTCTGGGAGCGTGTCTGGACCATGCTCAAGCTGGCCAGGCAACATCAGGACATAGCCATGGCCAGGCAGAAACAGGCATATGACGTCCGCTGCTGGAGACAGGCCATCCAACCCGGGGAATTTATTTAGGTGTAATGCTCAGTCAGGAAGAAGTGGCAGTCACGCAAGTTGGACAGCCGCTGGAGGGTCCCCAGGGACGTCCCGCGGCGATGCTCCGATGTGTTCTACAATATGTATATGCCAAAGGTGCAAAATACCAAATGACTGTTGTACTGAGTCGTGACTTCCTGGCCCAATACCGACCACTGGCCTACACGGAGCGCCCTTCTCCAGGACCATAGTGATTACCCCGATTACCACGGAGAATGGCGGGAGACCTGGGGCTCAGCGGCCATGTAGGACTTGGCACGGCCCAGAGCGCTACTGGGAATTTTTGGGGATACCAGGCTGGGTAACCCTCTAGGAGGAGGGACAATTTAGTGCTGGGGTACCCATAGGGCAATGTGGCGGCATGTTGGATTGGTACCAAGTGTAAATTCTGCGTATAACTGCATGTGTGTGTGTGAGAGTGGAGTGGCATACATGCAGTAAAGCCAATTTATGTTTAAAGGAATAAAATGTGGTTCAATAGTGATAAATATCACTACTTGTCCAATATGCTGTGATTTTTATTGCTTCAATAGCCAACAATAGGCGAGCCTTTGACAAAGCAATGTAGATCATTAGTTTAAGAGTTTCCTTAGTCAAGAAAAGTTTGGAAAGTAGTGACTGTGATGTCTAAATTGAAATAGCACGTCTTTCATATTTTGAAACGTAAAGAGCTGAAGCTTGTGTTTCCACATGCCTTTTGTTTTGTGAGGATTTCCGTGTTTTCTGATTGCTGGAGCTGGACAATTATGCTCCAACAGAGTCCCCTGTGCTGTCACTGTGAAAAATTCAGATTGAAACCAGAGAGGTCTCACAAGGGTGACTGACGTTAGTTTTAATTAAAATCCATTTCTCTCAGTTGCCTTGACTTTGAAATTTCTGGATAACATGCACATGGACTGCCTTCAGTCCTTGGCTCTGATATGCAAAATTAGATTTAGGTAATGATGGCAGGGACCTGTTTACAGTCTTGCTAATGATACAATTTTTTCAGTACCGATAGCATAAAAGCTCTCTTCTAGCAGAATTGCTGGACATGGCTTACATAACATCTTATATGTTATCCACAAAGATATATACTATATACCCAGTTTTCAATAATAGACAAGTTATATGTTCAGAGAAACATTTCCACTCACCACTGTTGCACAGGGCTGTTATTTCAGTACTTTTGGCCTTCCTCTTAGCTTTAACGAGTCTGGCCATTATCCTTTGACCCCTCTCATTAAGATGTTTTCACCCACAGAACTGCTACTGACCGGATGATTTTTTTTGTTTACTGCATTATTCTCTGTAAACTCTAGACACTGGGGTGTGTGAAAATCCCAGGAAAGATGCTGGAACTTCTGTGTCTGTCTCCATCATCACACCACATTCAGAGTCACACATCTTAGTCATTATAATTCTCCTCAATTTGTGCTTTACCCATTAGTTTCTTTTATCATATTCTTTTTTTTTTGGAGGGGGGGGGGTGTTACAGGGCTTGTCAAGGGTTTGGCATGCCTTTTAGTTAAGCATCATTCTTATGTTCTTTTGTATTTGATTTCATTTCACAGTAGTGGATAAACTGTATAGTGTAACATGCAGCACCAGAACACAGAATTATCAAGAGTAGCAGAGGCAAGCTTACAGTCAGCCCTGCAAATAAACAGTAACCAGACTTCTTGACCCTGCCCATGTTCTGCATGTATTCAACTGCAGCCAAATAGAGTCATTGTTTGGAGGACCAGACTATTTGCATGCAGGTATCCCCAAGAAACAGGATGGAAGTATGTATGCTTGCATAAGCAAATTCTAACACTGGCATTCTCTTTATCAGGAGAAAAGATGAACAGATATGTTTTTATAATTTAAACTGGCATTTATGTGTATATCATTCAAACCTTGATATGATTGGTGACATCTGGTACTGATGTCCTGTTTTTGTGTATTAAATTTAGACAGTCTGACTGCCAATATCACCAATTTTGCAGGTATTGCATTTGACATCATGTGGCTGTTAGTTGTCATTCCTAGTGCATGTCCTCTATGTGACCTACCTTTCCCTTATCTTTGAGTGTCACAGGCATCAGCAAACAGGACAGTTGATCTTTCTTTCCATTGCTGGAATTTTAGATAAGATGCCATTTAAGGCAAAAAGAACTTTACATGTCATATAAATATGTCTTGACTGAGGATGGGTCCGCCAAATAAACGCGCAGGTGTCATGTGACTGGAGAGCTAACTGGGGTTGGTGCAGTGTTTTGTGGTGAAGGTTAACTAGCAGTGCTAGTCCATAAAAAGTTAGCTAATGACCAGGCTGGTGAGCTTGAGAGAGAGGCTACATCTAGTGTGGTTTCCTGTGTCCAACATATCACAGGAACATTACGAAAATATCAAGTAATTGTCTTCGTAATAGTTATAGAGTGTTGCATTTTCTTGTTATTTCTAGTAGAACTCCAGCCAATTCATAGGCTTATAATAAATGAATTATAAAATAAATAAGTTTTTTTTTACCCAGAAGGCTAGTATGTGGATGATTGCGGAAGCAAATATGCGCTTTGTTTTCTATCTAATGTGAATAATATTGATTTTTCATGGATTACTGGGGGTGTGTTTTGGTGGAAAATGTTTTAAAAATATGCCTCACTGACACTGTGCACAAGATCCCTCTGGACAACGTTGCAACCTGGGCGACTGAATCAGTTCCGATGATATGCGATTCATCTCTGTGCATTATCCCTATCCAAGTTACGAGCCTGAGATTAATGGGTGACAAAATCAACACATTTTGCATTTGTTGGGTTCTAATGGTTAATCTAACAAACAGGCTTTCTATTGGACCTGCTGAAAGTTCAGCTTGATCATTCAAATTCATCCACTGCCCTGTGATACTGGCTTGTGGGACATGGCAAATGAGCCGAAACAATGTACAAGTTTGCAAAGGTAAACTGATAAAAAAAAAAAAAAGAATATGAAGCCATGATTCATGTATATGTCCATAATCCAAGCCACAGTACAAGCATGGGTTTGTGGTAATTGGCATCTGAGCGTAGGTATTCAAAGAGCGGAGGCAGAGCCAGAAAAAAGTTAATCTTTCCACAGGTATTTCCAAGTCAAAAATAGACAGCTACCTTACCTGCAACCCAAACCAGGAGAAAAACCAAGGGACAGGTACCAGTTCTGCAAAAAAAGATCAAAAATCTCTACCACAGGAACATGTAAAGTCACGTCAGCTCCACACCACGTCAATTATGCAAATTATTCAATTAAATCAAAACAACACAGAACCCGTCGCAATACCACGATTAACTATTCTATTAACAAAGTACAAGATAAAAAATATTTGGGTGGCATGGAGATCAAGTCAACTCAAGTCAAGCGAAGTCAAGTGAATTTTATTGTCATATCATCCATACATAGCAGTCCAGTGATACAAAATGTAATTCCTCAGGACCATGGTGCAATACAGAATAAGATACCATCAGCAGCTACCTGTCTAACCATCACATTTCCCCTCCAGTTATT
>JAODLC010000113.1:24227292-24239918 GCA_026781145.1 Hippopotamyrus pictus
TTTAATTTGCTGCGCATTTTCATTTTGTTTCTGCTTTTTCTTTTGTTTGTGTTTTGTCTCTAGGGGCCACCGTAGATCACTGACTTAGTGGGTCTTGTTTCAGGGTCCATAGTTGTTGTCGAGTGGTGTCTTGCGCTTCTGCTCCTGGTTAACTGGTGTTCTATTGTTGGATTCATGGTTCTGATTAGCCAGAGCTCCACAGTTGTTGTGCTGGGCAACTTGTTGTTGGGATGCATCCAAAACCGCATACTTGCATTATACAGTAGGTACTGAATTTTGTTAGAAGCCTACTAGTGGGCCGTTAATGTAATATTTACTGTTTGTAAGTGTGAGTACCATATCTATGCATTCCCACATAGCAGTCACCATGTTGTAAAATTCCTCAACTTTTATCAATTATGTTTGAACCCCATGGAAGTTTAAAAATGATCTAGGGGATACATATTTGAGTCAACTTATGTAAGCAGTTGTTTTCTACTTAAAGTTGCACAGAGATGGCACTTTCTCTGCTATCTTGACAAATTTCTGAGCAAGCAATGTTCATCCCTGGTCCTGGTTCCTGGTATTCTGGTCCTCTACACCTGAATCTGCCTTCTTGTACACCCCATCTGGGAGCCACCCTTCCAGTCAGCAGCTCCAAGTCCCATTGGCTACCCAAAAGAGTTAATGGACAGAAGATCTGGTATTATAGATGGGTGGCCCAGGTTAACGTGCTCTGTTTCAGACTAGGTATATAAGAGTCTATAAATTAGTTTTTACTCAAATGCTCAGAATTCTAGTCATGACAGTAAGACCACGTTTGTCTCTGTACTGAAGTGAATAAAAGGCAGTTCTATGAGCTCAGTGAGTCCCGGGCTCACTTCAGGGAGTCAAAGGTTACAGATTTGACCATTTATAGAACTGGATATTTGTTGAAGTAGCTCTGGTAGCTTCAAGGACTTTAGACCATTAGAATTTTAGTTTCCAGGATTTTTTTCCATAATATTCTTAATCACTACCATACCAGCTGCTGCCGGTTTTTCATAGTCTGGCCCTAAATGCCACTTTGGCTGCTTCACTGCATGCTTTACAAATGTATCCAAACCCCACAGCAATACAATTCCAATTTGTTTCTTACAGTATATGGTCAGGTTTACCCGATTCGAAAGTCACCAGAAAACTATGTGAATTTAATATGAACGGTAAGTCTCCCAAAAAAGTAAACGATGATCTAAATTTCAGACTCAACTTTTTTATTTAAAGAGAATCTTGTAATTGGTTAAAATCAGGCCCTGAGGTTTCTTGAAGTAATGAGCAGTTCATAGTTCTGCTTTGGGTGGTTCTAATTTCCATTACTTAATCCTCATTGACCACTAATTCTATTAGGGTCATGGTATTACAGAATCCATCTTTAGAAGTATGGGGCATAAGACAGGGTGCACCTTGAACAGGATATCAGTCAATGGCAGGGCACTCGCACAAATGCACTTTCATCTCACAAATTATACACTCAGGGCTTTTTAAGGTCAACTATACACTTGAATAGCATTTAGTCCATTTAGTCGCCATTAGGTTTCTCTTCTGTGATTCAATACAGCTATTATCTTTTTGTCTTGGGCTCTATAAATGACTGGTGATGCAGTGTTTGTCTTAGTACTGCTGGTATTATTTGTGCCCCAGTCATGCTATATTGAAGCTTTAAAAACAGCATAATTTAATGCCAATGTTATATTCTAATGGGCCATGTGTCCTGGCAGTGAGTGTGGTTCTGACGGAAGAAAGAGTGCTTTGAGATGTGCATAAAGAGGGAATACTTGCTATGGAGAACACAGTCTTTGGTGTTACATAGAAAATGCAAACTTCTTATTGCTGCCTGTTCTTCTGTATAGCTGGTAAAAAGTAAAGAGAAATTTGTTCCCTTTCCATACATCCTATGTGTAATATTGTTAGATGCATGGCTAGAAATTGCCTAATTCTCATAAGTGAGCTTATTAGAATAGTAAAATTGAAATTTAAGATTTTAAATTTCGAGGAACTATGAAATAAATGAAAAAAATTGGTTTGCATGATGATGTTAGAGTGATACATTCTTTATATATTTATTTTCTAAGCTGAAGCTTTTTAATGGATTCGTTTGGGTTCTGTGCATTGTTAAAGAGTCATACAATGGTCCCTATTCAGATGTTATTCAGGATCTTTCGCCGATGAGGACCAAAAAGTTACACCTCTTTGTTTTATATCTGTAACAAGCCAGCATATATTTGGACTCATAAATGGTGCAGTTACAGGTACTTTATTCAAACTAGACACATAAACAGGTGAGAGCAAACTTGGAGGTCAGAACACCAGGTCAGGCAGCATCCAGCAGCCCTGAAACAACAGGGGTTAAGGGTCTTAATCAAGGTGTGAAGGTCACAGGGTGTGAAGGTCACAAGACCTAATCGCGACATCTTCCAGCCACAGGATTTGAACCACTGATCTTGCGATTACAGGCACCGAGTCTAACCTGCAAGGCCACACACTGTCCCACTTGTGCCAGGCATGTAGCTTGATGGATTTTGTTATGGAAACACAATGCAAAATTTACTAAATCTAGTTTGAATACCATGGCTGAGATCCTGCCTTAATTATCAAGATGGCCATATCCACTTTCTTTTCTGGGGTGACCTTGGCAATGAAAACCAGGCATTGCCATAAATGCAACAAAATCTCCCTGCACCACATGGGCACGGCTGCTCTTTAGAAAGGTGACCAACCCTCATTCATCACCTGGACTTGTGTAATATGAATGGATATCCAATGGAGTATGCAGCTTTTTGTGGTGTCCGACTGCACTGTAAGCACCTCATCAATAAGTCTGGAGTCCCCAGACACAGCTGCCCGTCCACCATGCTATGATGTATACACTCCACTGTGTGGGCTTTGTGTTACAGAACTCAACTTGTATATTTAAACTTGATATATATGCGGATCTGCTGTTTCAGGGAGGACTTACAGTATTTAGACCTCCCTGTTCAGACCAGAAACATTCCCCACACACTTTCCACATCTCCCTCATCATCCTGTACTCAGTGTTTGCATTGTCCATGGGGATCAACATCCCTACTCTGGGAAACTTCAGGAATATGTTCTATACCATTAGCAAAACTAGTGCTATACAGCAGCAACCAGAGCCTCTAAAAAGAATGATGTTTAAATAGGCCAAATAGACAAATGCTATCTATCTATGGAGTTCTTATTTAAAAAGATATACAGCTATAGATCTTCAAATAAAAACTGCGATTCAATTAAAAGCCAGGTCTCAGATAATGTCCAAGGGCATGGTCAACATGAACAAATAAAGACCAGGCCCCAAATACAGGCTGGGAACAAAAAAAAAAAAAACAAATGTGGATAAATTTCTGGCGGCTCATTTATAAAGGCTTCCTATGGATGAAATGGACAGGAAGCATTCGTATGCACATTTATATAGAAATATTTTATAGAAAATTCATAAAGAAACATACCCTGAAAAGGTTAGCACAGGACTCAGGAAAGGCATCTCCGGTTAAGATAGAAATGTGTATCTAAACTGCATTTAGTCAGTTTTAGTGCTTGCTGAAATATGCGTTAAAAAGCACAGAAACATTATACCTGATAGATAACATACAACATTTGTTTCATTGTTTTAAATGGATGACTTTATTCAGCATATATACCAATATATTTAGTTTGTGGAATGTAAGTTAGAGGTTGTGTACTGTAAGGAAAGCATTCATGTTGTTTATATTATATAATATTCTAATTTTTCAATTCAGATTTTGTTTGCAGCTAAATCTGATAGTTATTAGATATTTGACTGTGGTGTAAAAAAAATTATATTTATTAATGTTTGTAGTAACTAGTGAAATGTTGTGTTCTCATCTTATGACACCTTGGTGCATTTACAGTAAACTCCAATTCTTATCTTATGACACCTTGGTGCATTTACAGTAAACTCCAGTACTCGTCTGGTCACATGGAAAGTTGACATTTAAGAATACACTTTTAGGAGGCAACTACTGGTAGTCTTAGCCAGCTCTTAAACTTTTGATGCCCTTGCAATACTGTAATCTACCATTTTAGAGTTTGAGAATATTTACTAATAAATGTATACAGTAAGTTTTATAGGGTTCAAACTGAAACAATTGTGATTTCTGATTAATATATGTATACGGTTGTATTTATATTAACAAGGTAACACAGTAACAGAGTGAATTAGCAATAAAGACCCTCCTCTAATACAAACCTATACCTCCAATAAAGGCCTGTTACTTTTGTGACTTAGGTAAATAAAGGCCTGCCTCTAATACAAGCCTGCCTCAAATAAAGGACTGCTACTTCTACGGCTTAGGTAAATAAAGGCCTCCCTCTAATGCCGGTCTGCCTTACATAAAGGCCTCCCTCTAACGCAGGCCTGCCTCAAATAAAGGCCTGTTACTTCTGCAGCTTAGGTAAATAAAGGCTTGCCTCTAACGCAGGCCTGCCTCAAATAAAGGAATGTTATTTCTGCAGCTTAGGTAAATAAAGGTCCCGGCCACTATTTCAGGAAACACGGTAATCAGAAACATAATGTTTTAAAAAGGGTTATAAAATTTATTTTGATACAACATTATGGACATTTTGTCCTTCACTTCAAATCAGTTTTTCTATGTGACTATCAGTATCTCAGCCACTTTATCACTAGCCAGGTAGCAGTTAGGTCTAAATATGTCCTGTGCTACTTTAAAGCCTTTTAAGCTTTCGGCTGAACGGACCCAAACTTGTGTAGAAGCTGTGAGGCAGGGCACATTGCAGCTCTCGAGGATTGCTGAGTGTTAGCGCAAGCGGCTCCATGTCAACGGCCAGAAATGGTTACATTCATCATCACCAGTGCAGCTTTGCACTGAGCCCAATTAGTGCAGCAGGTGGAGTAGCGGAAAAGAAGCTGGACTTGTAAGTAAGTGGCTGCAGACTCAGATCCCAGGAGGTACTGCTTATAGAAATAAATATACAGATGCGAAAAAAGAAAAATAATATTAGAAAAGCTTTCTGCTTTTTCTGCGTTCTTTCAGAAATGTCGTCTGAGATTCATTTTTCATGCAAGATTTATGCATATGCAATGACATAAAGAAGGCTAGTTTTGTTGAGACAGCTGATATCTTTAGGCTTGTATTATGATGCATACTGTTGCCAGGGTACAGGAGGAGAGCTTGGTATGAATGAGGCTTTCCTTACTTTCTAACTCCACTCACCCTCTTAGCTACAGGGGTCTACATGGGGGGCCGCCTATATCGCCTAAAGAGTTGACCGACACTGGATATGTGATGTGGCTGCGATGACTGAAGAAGAAAAATGGGGATTATTGAGATGAACAGTGTCAGTGTGAGATTGTGTTAGAAACTGTAAGTACTATCCTGCTTCTGTACTTCTGTACTAAAAGCAGACTAACCACGGCTCTAACACAGCTGAATGCTGCCTGGTGCTTTTCATGTCTGGGTCACTGCTGTCTCAAGAAGCTATTTTTAATTAAAAAAAAAAAGTAATTAGCTGCTTACAAACTTGCTGTAAAATGCTAAGGGAAATATATTAGAAATGACACGAGTCTACTGTGAATTGCTACAAAAACACATTAAAACGTCGTCATTATTTGCTTCTTTCAAGATGCCAAATATGAAGTGAATGCTTAGAAATGAGCAAAAAGGAGGCTGGTGTGCTACACAAAACTGTTCCCAGAGGAACAAACCGCTTTCTGTTCATTTGGTAATGAGGTGAAAAAAATGCAGGTTTAAACAAAAGATGCAATTAAAAAACTGGAAAATGCTCCGTTGAATGAGGTTTTCAAAGCTGATAGTGAGACTGAAAAGAAATTAGTTATTTTTTTGTAACTTCTGGACCTTGTCCTGGTTGGGAAGACAGTCTGGATGATTCTGTAGATTTGTCTCTATGTGCGTTGCACAAATGTGCTACTTAATGTCAGGTCATGCTGAACACTGTACTTAAAGTAATCATCATAATGCATTATAGATACCTTCATAATGCATTATAATGCATTAATAAAGTATTATAAACATGGCTATAACTTTATAAAAAGGCGTAACACATCATAGCCATGTATATTATGCATTATGAATGCTCTATGAAGCTCTCATCTATAATGCACTCTAGATACCTTCATATAATGCATTATATTGGTCAGTATAAGAATTGAGGATGCTTTGTAGTGCCTTATGAAGGTATTTATAGTGCATTATAATAACTGCATTGAGTAAAGTCTTACCAAAGTATTTTATTATTCCAGCTTCCTGAGCAAATTGCAGCATCTAAACCTATAAACAGATAGAAGGATTCTTATCTACAACACAGTCCCAAAAGTATTAAACTCAAAGCCATACTGAGTTCCATTTGACCCACCACTAGATAATTTGCTCACACTTCACATTTGTATCTAAAAAGCAGAATAAAATCAAGATTGTTTGTTTTGCAGCCCTTTAACCTTGTTAATAACAAACTATTATTGTTCACCAAAATAAAAAATGGGAAAGAGTTAATTTAATTTCTGTTTTTTTCCATGTAAGCTTTTATTCCATTGCTGTGCCAACAATGTGGAAAACCACTAAGACCTGCCCTGGAGGAGCAATGAAATGCAAAGTCCCATTTCCTATCTAAGCCAGAAAAGATTCAGTCATTCGCATTCTGAGCAGCCCATCTGAGGCAACATCCTGAATGCAAAGTGAACATCTCTGTCCTTTTGCATTCACATAAATCCCTACTTTGAACACTTGAAGCAGTTCATAGATAGATGGCCTGCTTTTGCCATCCGCTGTTCTCCATGAAAATGGCTTTTACTCACTTTGAATGACCAAAATTGACTTTATCCCGTGACCACCTGAGTTTCTGCCATGGATTTCCTTTTCACTGATTTTCAAGCCAATTTTCTTGTTTCCGACTAGTTAGACTATGCTATCATCAACCTGCCACCCATCCCCTTGTCCTGTAGATGTCCAGGTCCTTTAAAGGCAGAATCCATTCTCTTCCTGCCATAGGGTCAGCTCTGATTGGACAAACAACATGTCAGTCACCGACAGTGAAGAAAGGGACCAGACAGACTTGTGTTTATATGTCAGTAGCTGAGATACCCAGTCTGGCTTTAACCAAAAACTTCCCTCCCAATTGATTGGATGTCTACCTGCCTGGGTGTCCTCTGCTTCCGTATATAATACTCTACCAAGCTGATTGATTTATTTTCACCAGACAGGAGAGTCAGAACTGATTGTTTGAGGGGTGCATCTTTCACGGCCTGCAAGGGACAACCTTCAGATTCCTGATAGGGCTGTAAGAGACTCTCATTTGACAGATGGTTGAGATATCTCAGGTGACTTAAACCCACTCTTCCACATGCAAATTATGCTTTGCTGCTGTGGAACTCCTAACAGGAAGTGGATGAAGACACTCAGACCTGAATTCCAGTCTGACCATAGTACCCTCTGAAGAACACTTTCAAAATCACTTTTAAGTACATTGTGGGCAAAATCAAGACTAAATGTGATATATGTATATATCCAGATTTTAACTCTATAGATAATATTTGATCTTAAATTAAACACAAAGTAACCAACTACTCATCAACTGTTTAAAGCCATTGAGTGGAACAGCATAGACTCTGTTAAAAGCTGTCCGCAAGTTTGCCCAGGAGACTTAAACATTTAAGGACATCAAAGCAAAAAGTCAAGTCACTTTATCTATTAGTTTAATTCCCACTAATGTCCTGACCAATCATATCATCAAATACATATAAATATACAAAATGTTGTGACCTGCATTGCGGTGGTTGGTGGGCTGCACTGCAGCTTCACACTCCAAGAGCTGGGACTCGGAATCCTATCTAAATTGCCCACGGTGTTTGTACTCTGCAGCGGACTGGGAGCCCATCCAGAGCATTCCCCTGCCTCATGCCCTTTGCTCTTGGGGATAGCCTCCAGGCTCACCATGTCTGAGTGCAGGTTAAGCACTTAAGGAAGATAAATGATACGACAATAGAAAACATTATTTTAAAAATCCATCCATCTCTATTGTAACTCCTTATCTTGTTCTGAGTGTAGGAATTATTTTAAAAAATATGTGCTAACCTTAGTGTGACAATAGTGGATATTGGTGAATGACTATACATTCTCTTTCCACCCATCTCTCTGAAAATATGGCGTCATGACAACCAGCTGCAGAACGCAGTTTTCAGTACAGCAATGCAGCATGTTTTTTATGAATTCCCCTATAAAGATTCATGCTTTTCTGGTCGGGATTGTGACATTCTCAGATACGTACATTGAGTGCCTAGAGGTTTCACACTAATATTTGCAAACTGTTTTCCTGGGGGCTTTGTAAGTGCTGCACTGTGAGAAATCTGACTTTTGATTTCTTTTGACAATGGGTGTTGGAGCATAGAATGGAGGATGAGAGGCCATGTATTTAGGTGGGTTGTTTTTTTCTTTCTAGCAGGGAAACGTCAGATGTGTTTGTAAGGAAAGAATGTTTGGCACAGTAGACTATTTTTCAGCTTCTTTTCAATTGCTTAGGCAAATACTTGACTTTAGATCAGAATACAGCAGTCTCTTGATTTACAGGCGTCCTTCTTGAAAAATTATATAATTATATAATTAAAATTATATAAGCTGAAAACTTGTATGTTGAAACATAAAAATGTAAGGGTTCCCTAACCCCAATAATGACTTCCAAAATTTAAATATATTATCAAATTTGACAGTTTTATAACCAAAAGCAATGCTTGCTTATATCTTTCACGACTGCCTTTTGTATGTTCACACAAAATATAGCCTTTTCTGAAACAAAAGATATTTACCATCCTTTCATATTATACATTTCTTTAACATAATATATAAAAAACAATATAAACAGCAAATAAATCAATGAAAGCAATTTTGATAGTCTTAACACTTGAACTGAAAAAAATGAAATTGCAAAGAATGAAAGAGGAGTTGTGCAAAATTTGACCTGACCATTCCTTTTTGAGTGGAATCGTAATAGCAACACTCGAACAGATTGTTCATTATAGCGAGCTTTCGTAGATCATACTGTACAGTGCAAAAACAGAGGGATGACCGTATAAGAATAGATAAGCATTGTGTACATTTTTCTCCTTTAGGTATATATTTTAATTATCAGAACACGTAACTGGGTCATAAAAAATCTTATCACTAAATTACAAGATTACTTTTATACTTTTTGCCTTCTGTGTCAAAGTACCTGTTTTATAAAGATTTGTGTAAATGAACATAATGTCATATACAAATACATTTTCAGTAACCTTATGATATTATCTGAGGAGCCTAGACCTGTGAGGGAGTGGACAAAGGTAGTCCACCTTTGTGGTGCAGTTGTTGACCGGGGTGGGAGGTGGGGGTCATTAAACAAGTTGAAGCCTTTTTTTTTTTTATCAGAGATTCCAGGGCTTCAGCCTGGGTAAGCCCTTGTGTTTCAGAGCCCCAGGTCACAAGAGGAAGGTTAAGGGTGTGAAGGCAGAGCTGGAAAAGAAGGGCCAACACAAGCTCCAGCAGAACAACTTGAAGGACATATAAAGTGGAATGAAAAAAAATACTGGCTACAATCAAACTAGGGGAAGTTGGATAAGGCCAGTGAGTTAATTTTGTTCTTCAACAGTTTTGATAACTGTGTTTCTCTCCACTCCAGGGTAATAGGTGGATGTGGTTCAGACCGCACACTGACCTGCCCCCGTCCATCTACTTCACCCATTCCTCACACCCCCCGCCATCACCCCCCTGCTAAGTTTTCTTTCCACCATGTCACACAGCATGTCACCTTCAAGACCTCAAGTCCCGTTTTCCTCTGCAGAATGTGCGTCACTGCGGACCCAGTAAATATACAGATGAGGTGGCCCTTGATAGGGTTAATCCAAGGATGTTCAAAGCAAGTGCCCCTTCAACTTCTCATTGACCTTTCATTGACTCCACAGCTGTGTGTAACATCACAGATCAGATTTAACTACAGATGTGATGGAGACTTTCGTATGGGTGCATTTGAAGGAACGCCATCCGGAGCATTTGCAGTTTGCCTATAGGTACATAAGGTACTGCTTTATATACTCCCACTCCCTCTCCTCCAGCCCAATCAACAGCTACACCACAGAGGAAAACTTTAAGGGAGGAAAGGCTTCCTCAACCTCCTTTGTCCACTCCCTCACAGTTCTAGGCTCCTCACAGTGTGAGCAGTACAGTCTGTATCATGTTCTTCAGCTTCTCTAGTGCTTCAAACACCATCCATTCTCTCAGATTGGGAAACAGAATGGAGGAGATGCAGGTTGGGGCCCCTACACTCAATACGTTTACATGCACAAAGTCGAGTTACAGTTATAGCTCGACTACGCCATTTAATCAGACTACTGTCCTTGTCATAGTATACTGTACATGCATGGGAAGGAAATCAATTTATTGACTTAAGTATGTCCGACTGCACTACAATAGGTGGCAATATGCTTCCTTTCAGCTTGTTAATATTGGGCTTTTTCCGGGTGACCTGTTACGTCACAGACATGAAAATATACTACGATTAATAATAATGGACGCATAGACAAGTGAATTGACACAAGCTTTTATTGCGATCTGGTCGGAAGAAGATACGACAAGATCAGGATAGCATAACAAGAAATAAAGTATTTTGTATAATATACTATATAGGGCTGTCAAAGTTAACGCTATAATCAGGCCCGAGGAGAGGGGGGGTGCAGCCGGTACGTCGCTCTGGGGCCTATGAAGCTCAAGGGGGCCCATGAAGCCCAATGCGTCCCATCATTTTTATTATACAGTGATCCCCAGCTATACTGCGGTTCAGCTATTGCGCCCCCACTGTATCGTGGATTTTTCTGAGGAACATATGTAATTTTCTATCGCGGAAATCTTTGGTTTTATAGTGATAATTTTTTATGGGTTTTTGACAACTTTTTATGTTGAAATATGCTAAACTATTAATAACAACAATGTATTACTGTAATTATAACATATATACATACATATATATATATATATACACCTGTACTGAATATAAATAAAAATGGAGTAAAAATTCACTAAGTACATCCTACCTGTAGTGTACTTTGCAGCCTATTCATAACAAAGCATACGGTTTTCAGCAAACACTATGTGTGCTAGACAAAAATTTGTTAGAACAATATTATAGTTTATAATAAGTAACGTATTTACATTTAAGCAATACACTAGTAAATCATAAAACATACTGCTATATGTACAGGAATACCATGCAGAGTCGCAATTCATAACGAAATGTACATACGCTTTTCATTTGTCACTACGCGTGCTAGACAAGAGTTTGTTAGAACAATGTGTATTATAATTTATAATAACTATAACATAACTAAATATACATATACTGTACAGTGGGTATTCAGGGTCTGAATACTTAGGACCATGTGATATTTCAGTTTTTCTTTTTTAAAAATCTGCAACAATTCCAAAAATTCTTTTTTTTGTCTGTCAATATGGGGTGCTGTGTGTACATTAATGAGGAAAAAAAAATAATTTTAAATGATTTTAGCAAATGGTTGCAATATAACAAAGAGTGAAAAATTGAAGGGGGTCTGAATACTTTCCGTACCCACTGTATATTGCATATTATTATTATTATTATTATGTTACTCATATCCTTGCCCGACAACCACATATCATGTGTTTACAAAGTGTGTTTTAATAAGTTCACCTTTGTTTAAAGTGTGTGGGAGGGGTATTTTAAGGTTTAAACTATATATATAAAATGTTTGTTTATATGGTCTTTCTGTATCGCGGATTTTCACCTGGAACGTAACTTCTGCGATAGGCGGGGGATCACTGTAATTTGAATATTTATTTAAGATAAGTCATCTGCCTGCTGTTCATCGATCAAATTTTGGAGAAAACCAACTGAGCCCATTGGAGCTGCTGAATTGCTTGAAAAAGTATAGACTGGAAGGACTCTTTCCAAATATATGCGTCAGTCTGCGTATTCTGTTGACAATTCCTGCCACTGTCGCCTCTGCAGAGTGCTCACTGAGCAAGCTGAAGCTGGTACAAACTTTTCTAAGATCCACTATGTCACCAGCGCAACTAGTAGATTTGGCAAGACTCAGTATTGAGTCTGATCTAGCAAAACAGATAAATTTTGATTATGTAATTCAGAGTCTCGCCAGGAAAAAGGCCAGGAAAGCACCTTTGTTTAACAGACAATAAATGCTATTATCAACATCTTTTACTATTATAAATATATTACTTGATTATTACATTTATACCTATACATACTTATGTAAATGTATCAATGTAATTTACAATTGTTATAAATAAATAATAATATACACACATACATTTGTGTAGAATTTTGTATAAGGGCCCACACACCTTCTTTGTACTGGGGCCTGGATTTTCTCTCGGCGGCCCTGGCGATAATAGCGTGTCAACGGGAATTCATTATAACGTGACTCATGTTTTTGATGCCATTAACGCGTTTTGAGTCGGATGGCTACGGTGGCCCCTAGAGACAAAACACAAACAAAAGAAAAAGCAGAAACAAAATGAAAATGTGCAGCAAATTAAAAAACACAAACAAAAGAAAAAGCAGAAACAAAATGAAAA
>JAODLC010000113.1:24254178-24265339 GCA_026781145.1 Hippopotamyrus pictus
CTCAGAGTAGAGCCGCTACTCCTCCGCATTGAGAGGAGCCAGATGAGGTGGCTCGGGCATCTGCTTAGGATGCCTCCTGGACACCTCCCTGATGAGGTGTTCCGGGCATGTCCCACTGGGAGGAGGCCCCAGGGAAGACACAGGACACGCTGGAGGGACTATGTCTCTCAGCTGGCCTGGGAACGTCTCGGGATTCCCCCAGAGGAGCTGGAGGGTATAGCCGAGGAGAGGGAAGTCTGGGTTTCCCTGCTGAGACTGCTGCCCCCGCGACCCGACCTCGGATAAGTGGAAGTAAATGGATAGATGGACATATTTAGGTGTAATTTTTAAGGGCTGGGAACCAATTAATTGGTTTTCCATTATTTCTTATGGGGAAAATTCAATCAGAACTTTTTAGGATTCGATCCAGAGTTCTGAACGGATTAAGTTCAATTTCTGAGGTACCACTGTATCATTCACGTCCACAGCAATATTTCTGAGATGATAATATGTTATTCAAACATGTCTGCTGAAGACCAAACATTATTTGTGTCATGTCCCTGCCCATCTCCTCCCTGTCATGGCCCTAACAACCTATGCTGTTACTTGCTTACCCACCTTGCCTTGCCTCTCCTTCCTAACCCCCATGTGGAGATCACTCCCAGCTGCCTCTTGTTATCCTCTTGTTAGTCGTTGTACTTAAGAACCTGTTTATCTCATCATTCCCAGTCCAGTCATCGTAGTCGCACTTTCTTGTTGCTTGCACCCTCCCTTGTTCCAGTCCTCCCGTTTTGATCCCACACAATCCTGTTTCTTTCTAGTCTCTGTTCATTGAGGTCAATAAAACCCCTTTTGTTTCACCACAATACCTGCTCTGTAGTGCTTTATCCAGTAGGTCGTGACAGTTTGCATCAATGAAGATGGCAATAAGGGGCACCGTCACACCGCTGGTAACAATCTTAAAAATTTTAGCACCAAATTAAATATGTGTTACATTTTATGTGATGAAGTTTGTAAACAGCACGGTTTAGTCATTTCATAATTTGGATCCAATTAATGAATTAATATCATAAGATTCATAGTAGGTAGCACAACATTACCGCTTTGCTGTCACCTCATGTTGGGTTGGTTGTCGAAAACAAATGAATGCTTTCAAATAATATAGAGTAAATACTTGACAAGGTTTTAGCCACTGCTTCAATCTCTAGATCTCACATATGATTTATGTTTATGTGTCTGTTGTCATGCCCTGCCCATCTGCCCCTCCTGTTTCCTCCCTAGCATGGCCCTAATGAGCCACGCCTGTTATGGATTTATCTTACCTCTTGTTCCTGTCCTTGTGTTACTCACTCCAGCTGCCTCTCATTTGCTCCCTCATTAGTCTTATACAAAAGTGCTTCCTAGTGTTCCTGTGTTCCCACATCCTGTCATTAATAACAATCCTTCCCTGCAGTAGCTTTCTTGTTCTGACCCCTCATAGTGGTTTTGGTTTTTCCCTGCTCCCGTTTTGATTTCATGCAAACCACTTATGTTCTTCAGATACCTGTTTTCGACTCCTTTGGCTACTGGTCATGACAGCTTGCTGAGACCTGTCATTCTATCTAGCTCTTCTCCCACCAGGGTCCCAGCTTCCAGGACCCTCTGCCCACCCCAGGAAGAGCTAGATAGAATGACAGGATCCCCCCGAGCTCTGATCGATGCCTGTTGTTCCAGGTTTACCTAGCTCTGCTCATGAGAGAATGGCCCATCTCCAGGAGTTACAGGGGTGCACAGAAGCCCTCTCTCTGGAGTTTGAGATCAAAGAGATGATGGCAAGGTCCTCCTGGAGGTCCTCACAGAACATATGAGCATGATGCTCCCCGGGGATGTGGAGTCCATCATCACAGAGACAGAGCCCACCAACTCCCCACCGCTGACCATGAGGCAGTCTGCCTCATTTTCACCACCAGAAACAGGACAGCATGCCACTTTTCTGGGGCCAGCTGCAGTCTCGCCACTTCTTGCAGACCTGCCTGCTGGATCCCCACATGCTCACTCTCCAAAGCTTTCTGTCATCTCCCACCATAGGAGGCAGACCCTAAAGAAGCAGGCTGAACTCACGCCAAAGTTTGACCCCGAGCCCATCCACACCACTGCTACAGCTCTGGCTCCTGACCCAGAAAAGTGCTGCCCAGTCCGTGCTCCAGACTTTTGGCACAGCGAGAGCCTGTCTACTCTCTGGCTCCACTCAGCTAACTTCCAATCTGCCCAAGCCTTAAAAAAACAGAAAAAGACCACTTCCATGTCCGGCCCAGGAGAGCCCACCTCTGTGCCTGATCCAGTGAGGGCTGCTTCGGCTGCACACCAAGCTTCCGGACCAAAGAGGCTAGCAATCCCAGTCCAGAGAGGGCCGCTTTGCTTGTGTTCCAGTTGTCCTATCTGTCCTATCTGCCTCCAGGTGTCCTGGTTGCACCTCAGTTGCCTCCAGGTGTCCCAGCTGTGCCTTGTTCACCTCCAGGTGTCCCAACTTCACCCCATTTGTCTCCAGATGTCCTTGCTTCACCCCACTTGCTTCTTGCTGTCCCCTTGGATCTGGCCCTGCTGCCCAATGTCCAGTTGGCACCTACCTCAGTCCTCTGATGCTCATTCGGCGCCTGCCTAGCTATCCCCTGATGTCCAATCAGCACCCGCCTTGCTATCCCATGAGGTCTGATCAGCGCTCACCTCATCTTTTCCTGTTGTCGTCCAGGAGCCCGCCTCATCTTCACCCAGGTGAGTGCCACCTCATTTCCTATCATCAACCCGGCACCTGCCCAACTCCAGTTGTGGCTAGGCTAATGTCTTACTTCCGGCCGAAGCCAGCCTGGGGTGATTTTGACCCTGACGATGCCCAGTTGGAGGACTTGGGTGGGACAGCTTGACCCTCTGGGCCTTGCCCTAAGTCATGCTCTGTGGGCTCCTGCCTTGGTTCCATATCCGCACCGACCTGGTCTTAAGTCTCGGTGCAGTCAAAGGTGTTGGTTAGGGTACGGAAGATGGGCTGGCCAAGTCTCCATCTCCAAGAGAGGGAGATAGGGGCATGCTGTTCGGGTCAGCTGCCCAGACCCAGGTCTGTCCAGAGAGGTCCACTCTGACACCTTCTTGCTGCTATCCCCTCAGGGCCATCCAGTCCTGCTGGCTCTCTGAAACCCAAGAGAATCCACCTCCTTGAGTTGGCCCCCAGCTTCCTGGGGATCAGAAGGATCCCCTGTCAAACCCTGTTCCTGTTGATCATGCCCCAGTTCTTGTTCCTTGCTCCTGGCCTGCGTTTAGCTTGGTCTGGACCCCCTGTGGTCCTCTCCTGTCCGTTTGTCCCTGTCCTTGTGGTTCTCTAACCTATGTGTCCTGTCCTGGTGGGTGTCATTTGTGTTGTCTCCCTGGCTGTCCCTAGTCTTTCCCTGGTCTATTTATTGCCTCTAGTGGTGTCCTATGTCTGGTCTCATGTCTGTTGTTATCCATCTAGTGTTCCACCTTGTTTTGTCTTGTGTGGTTCTGTCCTGTCCACCATGTGCTCTGTCATCCCCTATCTAGACCGGAGTCCCATTTGTCTCCAGTTCTGTTGTTTTGGTCCCTTTGGCCCCCTCCTCTGTTGGTCATTCGAGCCCAGGGAACACAATTCGAGAGGGGGGGTACAGTCACGCTCTGCCCATCTGACTCTCCAGTTTCCTCCCTAGCATGGCCCTAACAAGCCTTGCCTGTTAAGTGTTTGTCTTTCCTTTCGTTTCTGCCCTTGTGTTACTCACTCCAACTGCCTCTCATTTGCTCCCTTCTAACTCTTGTACAAAAGTGTTCCCCAGTTCTGTCATTAACATCAGTGCACATGCCTGTCCAAGTCTTTCCCTGCAGTACCTTTCTTGTTTTGACTCCCTGCACTCTGTTTTGGTTTTTCCCTGCTCCTGTTGACTTTTTTTGACTGTTTTGTTCTTCAGGCACCTTCTTTTAACTCATTTTACTATTGGTTGTGACATCTATAAACCATATGCATATGCATATACTTATCAGATCTGTAGTACAAAACAAAAATTACAGTTCACTTTAAAATTATTTAGATATGTATTAAGCTGAGAAGAGAAACAATTTTTTTAAACAGTATTTTCATTTATGTTTGTATTTCACCCTGAATTTCCCTATTTTGTTTTTCTCATGATTTGTAAAACGTGTATTTTACTACCAGTTAATCTACCAGCAAATCATTTTGCTCCGAAACTGAACAGCAGATGGCCTAGATTACAGATTGTTCTTAAGCCTGTTTGGATTTTATGAGGCACCTTATGCTTTTAAAATATGAAATATGTGTAGCTAGTGCCATGCAGGACACTGTTTAGAGGCTGTCTTTGATATGTACGTATCCGACATTCAGCAAATAAATGTGTCATTTGTTTGAAATCCTCCTGGGTTTTCTCCTGACTAAAAACATTATTATTATTTTTTGGATGTGCTAGGTTCTGCTTTTATATACAAAGTAATCTGTAAATTGTGATTAAGACAAACAGATAGAGAGAACGTCTGTGCTGTGTATGGCGGGTGTGTATGTGTGTGTGTGCAGGGGGTGTTCAAACCCCTTCACTGCCTCACAAAAATAATAATACCTCACTCCTGTTTGTGAGGTAATTTCTTTCCAAAAGACACAAAGACCGAGAGAGGTGAGGATAGCCAGGCACCTGTAACTCTTATTGTCACTCTAATGAGGGATTCACAACCTGAATCATAAGAATAAAGAAATGTACAGCTGGTTATATCAGACCTCAGTTCAGTTATTCAGTCATAGTGATACATTTCTGTAAATTTAAGAATGCCTTTAATTGTGAAGAAGATTGTAACAAATGGTTTACTAATATAATTTTTTTCAATAGAACCTAGTAAATTAATATTGAACGTAAATGTAACTAAATGCCTCTTTAATATTTTAGACAAAACAGTTTGACAGCTTGTCAAATTGTCACTACTATTATTATTACTCTCTGCAGGTTACAATGGGGTTACATTCCGATAAACCCATCATAAGGAGCGTATGGTAAGGTGAAAATGCATTTTAATACAGTACACCTAACCTAACAAACATCATAGCTTAGCCTAGCCTACCTTGAACATGCTTAAAATGCTTACATTCACACAAATCATTTTATAACAAAATGTTGAATATCTCATCTAATTTGTTGAATAATGTACTGAAAGTGAAAAACATTTACCAATCGTAAAGTCAAAATATCATAGCATGTACCATTGTAACCTAGGGAGTGTCTGTAATGACTGACAGATAAAAAATCATGTTGTCATTCCTTTTTATGGATGCACCATACAAAACAGAAAACTGAAGAAACTAATTTTTTATTTTTATATTTCCATAATTACATCATTCTTTTTGCTCAAATATGAACTGCATATCACATATTTTTACTTAATTTGAAAGTTGTCTTGCTCTGCCAAATCTGGTTTTAGTGGAGTTTAAGACTATGGATGTCAGGACTAGGACGGAAAAATCTTGGCTCTACTACAGTGGCTCGGAACATGTGACCTC
This sequence comes from Hippopotamyrus pictus, assembly GCA_026781145.1. Taxonomy (NCBI): domain Eukaryota; kingdom Metazoa; phylum Chordata; class Actinopteri; order Osteoglossiformes; family Mormyridae; genus Hippopotamyrus; species Hippopotamyrus pictus. The sequence goes on from JAODLC010000113.1 coordinate 24,259,694, forward strand.
ATTAATCCAGGTTGCATACACACAAAAAAACCCAAAATGGGGGCACACAACTTCCCATGCAAAATCTGGAATTCATCAAACCAAACTTGACATATGCAACATTTTGGATAATCTAGGAAAATAAGATACCCAGTGTATAGTGGGGAGTTGCCAGCAATTCATGTCAGCAAACTTCACTGTGACATGAGAAAGAGTAAATCTAAAAAAGTTTATTGATCTTCCATTTTTTTGTGTAAGCCAAATACTATGAGAGCCTTGGAGAATTCAATTTGATATTTCAAATCATACATCTTGTCACCTCTTCCCATGAATGGGAAATGACTGTAATTAATATTAGATGCAGAAGTGTGAATTAGGTGTCGCATGCATAGATCAACATATGTAAATAGCCTATAGTCATGAAAATGCAAATGGCATAATGGTGTTCCTGTTTGTAACTCTATAAACAGAAGGATTTGAAGGGAATGAGTTTTCAAGGACTGCCAAAATTATTTTTACTTTTCTACTTGTTTGAACTATGTGTACTGTCTTTGCACTTTGCCTGTTTTGCATTTGAAGTACAGTATGTTAATCTGTTCTACATACCATGCTGCTGTATGCTCAAGAATTTCCCCTGGGACCAATAAAGTTTATCTTGTTATATAATTTTGTCCAGGATGGTGGCTGTTTTCTTATCCGATTTAAGCTTCTAAGAGCCAATCTTTTGCAATTAAGTGCTGGTGTGGGCCCAGCATTAGGAAGACTCACTCAGGCTGCACCTGTACATATATAGGTCCTGACTATGCTTGGCTTTATGGTAACAGGCACCTACCAAATGAAACTGGCAAACAGATGGTGGATATCCCACACAACCATCAGCTCCTGCACGCCTAATGTAATTGGGGCAATCGACTGCACTCGCATTCTGATAGGGCACCTAATGCAAATGAAGCTGCTTTTGTCAATCGAAAAGCAGTTTCATTCTATTACTGTGCAATTCAATTGTGATGCCGATATGGCATTAGAAAATATCGTAGCTTGATTGCCTGGGTTCAATTCATGATTCATTAATTTTGAGTTCCACGTACCACATCTCCCAACTGCTCAGACAGGGCACCAAATAATAGGGGTTCCCTATTACAGATGCTATACGCATGTTGAAGTTTAATGGCCAGATGTGGTTTTACCCCAAACAGTTACAGTTGCACTGGTCCTGTGCACAGCATTTCCCTCTATTTTCTGATCTGTCCACTTCAATATGTTGGGCATAGTGCATTCTGTAGAGAAGTTCCTGCAGTGGTGATGTGTTGCTGTTTGACCTTTTCTTGTTTGTGATACCAGTGCTTAGACCACCAAATATAACATTTTCTCATGTCTCTACCTCTGATAGGAGCAACTCAACTTCACACTGTTCAAGAATCTCCTTCTTAGCTTTTTTATATATTATTTACAGTTGCTATCATGAGATTTTGAAACAAAAAAGCTTGATTCGTGTATTATATGAGCATGTAGCTCATATGCATTTTCTTATGTCCTGCCTGTCATGTCCGCCTGACCCTCCTTTCTCCTCCCTGATATGGCCTCCATGAGCTACAGCTCTTGCTTGTTACCCCTTGTTAGTTTTTGTATTTAAGTACCTGTGTATCTCAGCCCCAGTCTGCTCAATGACATCACTCCTCTTGTCTGCTTGTGTCCATCCCCGTACTAACCTTCTCCTTTTGACCCATCGCGGTTCCATTTGTTTTGGCACCCAGAAAGGGCCAGTCCACCCATGCTCTAGGCGCCTGGTCCAGAGAGGGCCACTCTGCCTGAGTCCCCAGTCTCACAGCAGCCATGCTGTCCTGCAGGGAAACCCAGTGTTTGCACCCGGTGTCTGTGCCGTACTCGTTCCAGGTTTCTCAGCTGCACCCTGCTTGTCTCCAGGTGTCCCATTAACTCCAACCTCATCTCCTGCTGTCCCTTACGCTCCTGCCTTTTTCCCAGGTGTTTCATCGTGTCCCACTGGAGGTCTCCTCATTCCCTGCAGGTCGCTGCCCAACCGATGCCCAACTCTGCCGTCGCCACCGGGCTGATGCCTGACTCCATGGTTGCCAACAGGCCGGATTAGGTTAACCCGGAAGATGCCCTGCTGGAGGACTTAGAATGGACTCTCTGGGCCTTGTCATAAGTCCCACTCTGTCTTGATGTCCTCAGGAGGACTCAGGAGGGTCCGTGTCCCAGGGTCCAGCTCCCTGGGGTCCAGAAGGATGTTCCCCACTTCCTCCGGTCAAGCTTTGGTCCCTGTCCTGCCTTAGTTTTGTCCTAGCCTGTGTCCCCTGTGATTCTCTGTTGTGTTTCCATCTCTGTCACCGTGGCTTCTCTACCTGTTCGCCCTGTCCTGGTGTGTCTTGTTGGGTGTCCTTTCTGCTGTTCCTGGTTTTGCCTTGGTCTGCTCCATGCCCTTAATTATGTCATGTATCTTGTTCTGTGTCTTGGGTTTTGTCCTTCTGGTGTTTCCAGGTGTGGTTTATTCAGTTTGTCTCAGTATCTGTTTCTCCTGCTTCCTGTTGATGTTTGGCATTTGTCCCTCTGGTCCCTGGTCTGTTCCTGGTCCCTGGTTCTGTTCCATGTTTAATCTGTTTCATCTGTGTGGTCCTGTTCGTTGTTGGTCTTCCTTGTTGTCCTTTTAGTCCAACCCTTGCCTGTTCCATGTCCTTTATCATGCTGTGTATCTTGTTACATGTACCCTGTTGGTCCTACCATGATCTGTCTCCGGCCCTGTGTGTGTTCACCCTGGTGTCCAGTCCCCTTGGTCCCCTCCCCTGTCTGATCTTCGTGCCCACTGGGCACGCTTCGGGGCGGTACTTTTACGTCCTGCTTGTCATGTCTGCCTCACTCTCCCGTCTCCTCCATGACGTGACCCTGATGAGTCCCACCTGTTGCTTGTTACCCCTTGTTAGTCTTTTTAAGTACCTGTGTGTCTCATCAGCCCCAATCCAGTCAATGATGTCATTCCTCCTGTGTCCTTTCCCATACTCGCATTCTTGTTTTAACTTTTCGTGGTCCCGGTTGTTTTCCAGCCCCTGTTCAGTTTTAGTCAGATAGAGCCCCTTTTCTTTCTCCCAACGCCTGTTCTCATTTGATAAAAATGATAAAGATTTAAATAATTCAGAACAATTGCTTTATTTTTATGATGATTTTAGTATGGTTTGAATTTGATGAATAGGCAAAGTTATGGTTTGCTATTGTCTGTCAGAGCAAAATCAGTGCTGATAACAAATAGTTGTTAATAGGCAGATTAATGAAGTAGAGATCTTGTCCCCTCTTTTCCCCCTATCCCACACCCTTGGTAAAATCCAAATCCCATCATTTGTATGAGAAATTAAGCTAAAGGTTAGCAGAGGGGCAGTCCCATTCATGCACTGTCAGAAAGCCGATTGGATCTCCCTGAATGTGTCGACATATTAAGCCTTTTCAAACCTAATTCTGCGAAAACCAACCTTGTGTCAGGGTGCAAAAGTGCTCATATGGAAGATGACATATTACATATGGCTTTGGTCACACCTTATTACACTCGCTCAGCGTGGCGATAAACACACATCGTGCCCCCCTATGTAACTAGGAATCTGAAGTTGTAATCGAACATGGAAGAGGAAGCCAAACATAGTATTTTGCTCAGTGGAGCATCGTGTGACTAAGTAAGCTGGTCAGAAGATCAAACCCACCTCCCCAGGTGGTCGTCTCCTTGCTGGCAGTATTTGCACACTTGAGATTCACAGCTAATAGGATGTATATGGCTGAGTTTTCTGCAAGGGAAGGGACCAGGACATGTTATATACAAACCCAATGCTCAGAGACAGTTTTTTGCTTCTATAAGCAGGAACCATTTCTCAAAGTTACTACTTTTGTACTTGTTTTTGTTTCTAGTTTACTGGTGCTTAAAATAAGTGGTAAATATGAATTAAGTGTTTTAAGAACCATCCATAACACAATAATGCTTCATAATTATAATATATCATGTTTTTAACAACTACACTTGTCTAATTCAATTTTTGTGGCATTACGGCTGTGGTATAATAAAGTACATAATACAAAATATAGTGTAATAAAGAAACAATGTACTGTGAAATTGTGTGAGAGTACAATTAAGATGTTGAAGGCTTTGGGTTTCTGTAGACATTTAGAATGAGGAATCATATATCTTACCTTGGAAAGCTGAAAAATGGTCACATCCTTTCAACTTCTTGTCTCTCTAGCTGGACTTGGAAGATCACACAACCGGGGGAAGGGGAGGACAATACTTTTGAAACATCATCGCTTTTACCCTAGCCCCTCGTTTACATGTCAACCTGCCTTTTGTTGATGCCAACGTGGAGATTGACAAAAGGTAAAGACAATGTGTTGCGATCCCTTTCTCAGTTCGTGTATAGAATGGTTTAAAAGTCCATAGGAAAGCAGTATATCACCAACTTATTGCTACTATTCCCTGTTATCTTTATGATAGGTAGAACTCCCAACATGGCTTGTTTCTGCAATGTTCTCCCTGGTGACACCACAGCAGGACTGTATAAGAGATTAGACTGGATCTTTGCTCCCTGCTGACATTTAATGTTGTCTGTTTTAGTTCCTCTTTATCTCAGTCCCATTGAAGCATTCAGATTACATCCTTTTTCTGTCCAAGGTGCTGCTGACTTATTATGTAGGATGCTAAAGGATTCTCTGTGATCCATTACTGCTTGGTGAAGGTTTTCTATTGTAATATTAATGACTGCAATCTTATGGATTGTATGACTTCCTTTTTTCATAAAACCTAATCTACAATTAATGGAGAACTAGTTATGTCTATGTGTGGATCTGTATACACTGTTGATGCATGCTTCTGCATGTACATGTTAGGTTGTGGGACGATAGCGGTCAACAGCTTACCCTGGTGGTCTTGATCTTGTTACCAGATGAGCACATCCAGCCGGAATTGTCTGGGAGAGTCTTGCACTCCTCTCCTTCCAGACAGGGCTCCATCTCACACCACCACTTCCCAATCACGATGGACGCTGCGGAAGCACAAGTCCAAGGGCATCACAATGGCCAAGTAACATCTTTGTGCACAACAGGCCCACACCGTGCTACTATTGGCTAAGCTGCCATTATGTCAAGGTATTGCATTATGGGAAACAAGCATAAAAATTAAGTGTTGTACTTGTTATGGGAATATTAATTCCTGCTGTTTTGCCCTAATGTTGCAGTGACCAGTGAAAGTCATTTATATAGCTTTTCCTGGAAACTTTGTTTAAATATCATGTTCAGATTATTTAAAATATTTTTTCTAATTATGGACCTCATTGAACTGACCAATCCATGACCTGCAGTAGAACTGATTGGGAGGAATTCGGTTGGCGGTGAATGACTCTTAAGTTGCTCAAGTAATTTCCTGGTGGGTGCTTTTTTGTAATGACTATCTTGATAACAAATGCAAATTCAATTTTCAAAATTCACATCAGCCTGACAAGTTACAGTATCAGTCAGATCGTTAATGTAATATACAGTATTCAGAGATGGACACTATACTTGCAATAGTGCTAGCTTGGCTGTTTGTGAAGTTACATAATAACTTATATTTCTATCTATCTATCTATCTATCTATCTATCTATCTATCTATCTATCTATCTATCTATCTATCTATCTATCTA
>JAODLC010000113.1:24265439-24281221 GCA_026781145.1 Hippopotamyrus pictus
CTATCTATCTATCTATCTATCTATCTATCTATCTATCTATCTATCTATCTATCTATCTATCTATCTATCTATCCACACACCCACACGTGCATACACACACATTTATGGACAAAAAAAATCTTAATGTTGTTCAAAGCTTCATGTTAATATGAGTATGTGCTGCTTGTGTTACAGAAGTTCAGTTAAAGAATTCTTACATCAGCTTCTGTCTGTTTTGCCCTTGTTAAATCACCCAGCTTTTTAGCTGGGTGATTTTACAAAAAACTGTTCTTGAAAAATGTACTTTAAATTGAGCCTCAGAATAGAGCCATTTCTCAGTGAGAGAGTTTAACAGGGTTTAACACGTCTTCATTTCTCAGCCGATGATTACTGGCAACACATCCTGTGTACGAAGCAGACAGGTAGAGTCTTCCCTGGAAATCTGTACAAATTTGTAGCACCTGGAAAAAGGAGTATATACTTCTTAAACAAAGGTACATTCGCAGTCAGTGTCATATAGATCACAGCCATGTGATGTAAATGCTTCTGATAAGGATGGATTCTGAATTGGTGGTAGTCAATTAATGTCCTCCTCGACTCTTATAACGATTGATTGTCAGGGTGTCTAAGTGCAAAAAGAGGCAAGGAAACAAAATTTCAATTGAATATATATTTTTTTAGTCTACAGTTAAAAATATTTGTAATACTCATTATGTAGAAACATCGCCCAAAAAAACAGTGCAGTACATTCAATTTAATGAACAAAGGAAGTTTTCAGCTCAGTTGGGAACCCAAGAATCAGTCCAACATTTCAGACCCTCCCCATCTTATTCCTGCTAACTGATGGGTGGAAAAAAAGCAAAACATACAAATGTGACTCTGTGCTTGTATCTGTGAAGTTGCATATATCTAGTGTGACTGTGCACATTAATCTAAATTGGAGAAAGACAAGCTTCTCCCAAAGCTGCCTCATTCCATCTTGGTCTGAAGGCCCCTCAGTACAGCTTTTATAAGCAAACATATCGACTTTTACATACAGATATTTTATTATCAGTCTTCTGATATTTTGAGCAGAATTAGCTCAGTATTAATTTAGTGATCATATAGAGCAGGGTTCTTCAAATCTGGAACTCGATTCCAAATCCAGGCCTTTTAGTTCTCCCAGGAAGTTAGTTTAATAATTATTGATTCTGATTGGTCAGAGGTTTTACACCTGGCTCACAGATAAAGCAAGGCTGGAAAACCAACTGTGCTCGGACCTCGAGGACCGTGATTTGAATAACCCTGATATAGAGTGTGTTTATACATTTGTTACTGCTGGTGCTCTAATTTGTGGAAAGGTATAACCCGAATACAGCTTGGGTTGAAAATGAGTTTGAGGCTTACGGTGTCTAAATCAGTATGCATGTCTGAGAGATATGCAAGATTTGGCAGTAAGAAAGTTGCTAAAGCATGCAAGAAGGAGAGCTGTTATACGACCTGATTTACATTCTGGGTTGACGTGGAGGCTCAGTGCGAGAGCATGTTTCCCATGTGTCATGTGGAAATCTTCCTGCATTTCAAAGGTATACACCCAGGCTAAGTGGTGTATCTAAATTTACCATAATGCATGATTGTGTGTGTGTGTGTGTATGGGTTAGGCATATATTACATTTTGGGGACATTTGGTCCACACAATGTAATAAAATTCTGTTATTTTGACATTGTGGCGACTGTTTTTTCAGCACCCACAAGGGGAATTTCAGTCTTATGAAAAGCTGTGACTGCTATCAAAAAACTAAAAATGCCAAAACATTTTGTTTGGTTACTTATGGTTAAGGTTAGGGCTGGGTAGGGGTTAAGGTTGTCATTGTTGGGATTAAGGTTTTGTGTGTGTGTGTGTGTGTGTGTGTGTGTGTGAGAGAGAGATGCTGGCATCCCATCCAGGGTGTACCCCAGCTTGTGCTACCTTGCATGAGCTCCAGGCCCCATTGTAACCCTGACCACGATAAAAGTTTGCAAGATGGATGAACTAACTCTTGCTACTCCAGTATTCAAAAGACCAAATAACTTAAAATGCACTTGGAAACAGGACTCATATCAGTTGGGTGGATTTTTAAAAGGAGTTCACTAAGAGCATTTTCCTGATTGAGCTCCATCAGTATAGGATCTTTCATCCTTGAAGGGAACATTCAGGGCTGGACAGAGGTTACGAACTAAGCTACAGAACAGAAGAAGAGAGATCCTTCACAGTTATCAAAATGGATGTACATGACCCCCTCACTCCATCAAAGTGCACTTAGGTACAGAGCACAATCTTGTCCCATTTGTGCTTTCAGAAGACCTTCTGGAGCTGCAGGAGGGCTGGACAGCCGGCTGTGGTTGACTTCTTAATGCTTTCCAAGTTTAAATTTTAATTTCTTCAAAAAAATAAATAAATAAATAAATAAACAAAAAAAATCCAGGCACCCGCCGTCTCTCTGTCTGCTTGGCACCGTCTGCCTGGCCTGTATTGTCCCAGTGCAGCCAGAACCAGATTAGATATTGAACATTGTGTGTGATTGCTTTCAACAGCTGCCCCTTCTCTGGTGTCAGTTAATTTACAAAGCTTAAAAGCAGTTCAATAAGCCAGAAAAGAGGCACCTCGGTCAAAATCAGACATGGTTACGTACAGTATTAACCAGGAAAATATGGGAGTTGTCTGAAATTCAACGTGACTTTCTCAGCTGCTTTCTATGTGACTTGAGGCGCCTGATGATATTCTCCATTCAGAAGACTGTAGGCATTACAGTAAAATTAGTCCCACCACACACATTTCAGAAAGTGACAGGGAGGCACCACCTGTGTGCTTTGCAAGGTTTCTAAGGTTCCAGCTGACTGAAGGGCAGATGACTAAGTTTTAAGATGCATTAAAAAGAATGTTTTTGTAAAATGTATTTAAGCTGTCTGTACAATGGTTGTGCACTGTTCTATTTACTGACAGATATCCTCAGGAGGGATGGCTGAGACACATTTTCCTAGTTTTCTTTATGTTATTTGTACCACATGAAACCTTAATAATTTCTGAAGAATTTCCCCAGATTTTGGGTAACCTGGGTTAGAGGATAACTATTAATCAATAGCAATCCTCTCCAATCACTGGCAGCCTTATGCACCTCTTCCCTTACCTGTATAAATAGCAAATAAAGCTTAGTTTCATTTAATTGAAGGACAAATGTAAACATTATGTCATTTTACACTTGAAAAGGAGCACAAAGGACATATTCCCAAGAGAAAGGTTAGCCATAAATCCGGTTTGCTTTTTTTGTAGGGGGGCTAAAGGCTTTTCTCAAGAGCCCAATAGTGACGTGACTATTCAGGATTTGACTGGAGAGTCACACCCCACCCAGACAGCAAGGCGCAGGAGTGATTTCACTTCCCCAAAGTAGGGTTTTAGTTTGGAATCGAGACAATACCGTAATAAAATGTCTTGACATTTGTCTAAACAGTGAGGAAAGTGCCCTAAGCACACACTTCTGGAACGGAAAGATAATACAAACATCATCAGTTTTGAAGTCCTGAGAGTAACTGAATTCTGCACCATTTCACGACGTAGAGTAATTACAATGCATGGCTGTCTCACATATCTTTTTAGAAATGTCCTCTACGCATGTCTCCTGGAGAGACTCAGGTGTATTGTCAGGTGTGTTTTTCAAAAACGCAGCACTTTACACTAGACAAGTGCATGGCAGACATTCAGCAGTCCCCAGGCTCACTATCGGACTCTGCCCTAACTTAATGCTTTCCACGTTTAAATTTTAATTTCCTCAAAAAAAAAAAAGAGGAAAAAAAAAGCGCATCAGCCGTCTCTGTCTGTGCTTGGCACCATCTGCCTGACCAAGACCTCCTGCTCAATGCAGCCAAAACCCAGAAACTCATTATTGATTTGCAATGCATGCAAAGCCCTGAAATACCTTTACAAATAAACGGAGACCCCATCACTGCTACTGACTCCTTTAAAATCCTCGGAACATCATTTAGCAATAACCAGAAATGGAATTCCAGCATTGAATACATTATTTGAAAAGCTCAAAAAATAGTTTATTTCCTTAGGCAGCTTAAAAAGTATTGAAATAAGCATCAGCATCTTGTTCTGTTATACTCCACTATTAATGAGTCATTACATCTTCTTTGTAGTATGGTATGGCAGCTCAGACAGTCAAACACAGGAGAAAGGATTGCAAATAAGGCAGCCAAAACGGTGAAACCATAGGCGTGCTGAATGTCTACATATTCACTAGACATTAAAGCGAACAAAGATCATCTCTGTGTCAGGGTCAGCTCCTGTTGTGTCCTTTTCCCCGTTGTCCTAGTCTGTAGTGTTTCGCCTGCTCCCTGTGGGCTGCATGGCTCGATGAGCTAAGCATGCAACTATCTGTTAACCGCTCTGTTGTGTGTTTGTATTTTGTTCCTTAGTGTTTCATTGTATGAGTTTTTCTAGTTCCTGTGTCTTGTGATTTGTACAGTATTTGGTTTTGGTTTTGCTCTGTTTTGCCCGTGCTTGTGTTTCTACCTGTCTGTTATTCCCCCAGTGTTACATTTGTTTTCATTGTCTTGGTTAGTTGTTAGTTTTAGGTCCTTGAGTTAATTAGTTCCACCTGTTGCCTGTTTCTGTCTTTGTGTGTTTTCCTGATTGCTCGTTGTCCTGCACCCTCCTCGATTGGATAAGTCTGTCTCACTCCTGCTGTCTCGTTACCCAGTTCAGTTTTAGTATTTAAGTCCCTGCCTGAGTTGTGTTCCTTAGTGGTTCGTTGATTGTGATTGTTGTAGTTTTTGCTGTTAGATGTATGATGTTCGGTTGTTCTGTTTTTTTGTAACCCACCTCCCCTTTGTTGCCCTGATCCATTTTGGAGATTCACCTTTGTTTTACTTAGACCCCTCGTGGTCCTTTTGGTTTTTGTAGTGTTTCCCAGTGTTTAATTCTGTTTTTGTTAATAAACCCCGTTTTGTCCTTTGAGCCGCAAGTGGGTCGTCCACTATTTGCCTGCATCATGCCACGCCCACGTATCAAATCTGCCCGAGTCCGTGACGCTCTGTCCCCACACAATGGGCTCAACATCCCTTACAGCTCTTTCCCTCAGGGAGGCGCTACAGGTCACTGCCCCCTATGACTAAACATTCCACAATCAGTTTTTTCCCCATAGCTATCCAGACTGTAAACTCCTCCCTTTCATCCCCTCCTCATGCACTACTAACATGTATATTACTCAGCACTCATCTATTGCATGTTGTTGTGTGTGTGTAATATTGTATTGTGCTGTTTGCTATTGAATTGCGTTGTATTGTCTTTTATAGTATTGTATCATTGTATTGTTATAATTGTAAATTGCTGATAATATGTGGAGTGTCTGCTGTGGTCTATGTACAAATTGTACTGCATATATTGTACCAAAAACAAATTACAATGGCCTTAGTTGTGTGGCTAATAAATGGTCTATCAGTCAGTCTGTCTGTCTGTCTCTCTGTCTGTCTCTCTCTCTCTGTCTGTCTGTCTGTCTGTCCTGCAGCAGGGCCTGTCTTTCATCCTGAGGCAGGACCAGCCATTGGGTATGTAGGGCCTCAGGCTCTTCTGCTTTTCTTCTCACCCCTGATTAGTCTGTGGCAAATCAGCCTCTTTTTAAAACACAACCTTAAATCTGCAGATGTGCAACAATTTTTGTATAAATTTGCCCAGCCTAGCAGTAACACATGTCACCAGTGCTACAGAGGATTAAGCATTAGCTTGTTCACAAGAAGTAAGTTTAAAACTCAGGGGTAGTGCCCTGAACAATAGTGACTTTTATTATACAGTCCAGCAGTGTTTACTTACTTACATAATTACAAACACTCTGAAGCTGTAAATTTAGCTCTCCACAATTAAACAATGCACAGTTGTTCAGAATGGGAGCACACCGGATAATTAAATTCACCTGCAAAAAAAACAGCATGCAGGTGAATATTCGCCTGTTTACAAAATGTGATGTCATTCTATATTTGTGGTTGAATTGTGACAAAAGATGTTTGGGTACATCTTATTTACCCTTTTAAAGATGGCCTAGAAAACTTTTTTAGTACAACAGAGGAAGACTATATTTAGCACTATGAAGGGATTATCCTTTTTAAATGGAAGGAGGAACGAACAATACCTACACATAGTTATTGACCTTTGAAATCAAATGCAGAGGAAGAGATTAAAAACTAAACCTGAAGAACTGAAATATGAGTAATATAATTGATATAAATACTTTTGATGGTATTCAGCAGGGAGAATATTTCACTCCATGAGAAATAAATACAGCATAGTGGTTTAAATGTAGTCATCTAATAATGAATTGCATGCTCAGGATCTTTAAAAGTGACGATATGTGTTTGTTACACAATATCAATATGGCAGAGATACAAAAGTAAGGTTAAAACTATAATTTATGATTAACTCGATAATATTCTGTTTTAAAAAATAATGAATAATCTTATAATAGATATAAAGTAACTGACAGCATAGCAGCATACCATGACAGCATCAGCATAAAATGACTTAATAGGGTGTCGCATACAGGAAATGAAGAACTTGACACAGATTCTAAAAATCTCTTGAGGAAGAACGGGACACCATTCTTCCAGGCAGAATTTTATTTTATCCTTATTGATGATGGCGGAAAGCATTGGTGAATGGCACTGGGTGACATATGGCTTATATAATTTTCATAGTGATCACACCATTCAGAGGCAACATTCAGAGACGTGCCTCGTGGGTGCAGAGATTGCCATCCTTGAAAAATCCACTCCCAAGACAGAGAAATACCTTAGTATGAGACAGAAGAAATGCGATCGCACAGAACAGCTTTGTATTTGCTGACATTTACTTTGCCTCATAAACGGTTGAAAGGACCTACTGTATATCGTGACATGAAAATACAACCTACGCATAAGAAAGCTGCCGAAATCCTGCACCATGGGAATCACTGCAACCTGTAAAAACCCTTCGGTTTGCGTCGCACTTTGACTTACTGTGTTTTCACTACTCAAGAGACGCTCCCTACGGTATGTCGACTTGCAGCCCTTCGTTCACGTTTTAGGTGGAATAAGATATTCATGCACTGCACAACGTTTGATGGAGCTGCCTGTTCGTGACTTAATGTGACACATACAGCGAGCTGACTCGGAGTTCCTTCACTGTTCTTTCCTTGCTGTGCCTGGAAGTCACAGCCATGGAGTTTGCACTTTCATCCACAGTTACTCCTTGATGCTCTTCCTTTTGCTTCCATATCAGCGTCACCTTAGTCATCGTGTCCTGTGAAACGTCGGCCAGCCAATTCTCCCGCCAAAATGTTTCCCAAAATCTCCTCTCTCAGAGCCAGAGAGCTCTCTTCTTCTATCCAGTTTACCTAAATGGTCCTTCAAATCAATTTTCCCATAACATGCCCCACGCAATGTTAATTGCTTAATTGACTCAGGAAGCACATCTACATGGAAGTATCTCCTTTCAGAACAATTTTTCTCCTTTTGTTTTTCTTTTTTGGTAGTCACCCATATAAAACCATGAAATTGTAAAATGACTGAAAAACATCAACCGCACATGGTATAGCCACATCTAAATGCACATTAAATGTCTCCCCCTCCCCATCCACAAGCTATACGTTTGGAGGGAAGCGCACTGCCAAGAGGAACCAGCACCTCCACCATTTGTAGTCTGTTTGACAAGCATTATTGTGTTTCTCCCAGGGCTTTGGAGAGAAAGAGCCATCTCTGGTGAAGATGCTGCCGGCTCAATGTTTAATACACTCAGAGTGAGAGATCTGCAGGCTGCAAGACACCATAAAGTCTTTTTCTGCCTGAGACAGTGATGATTAGCATTCAAATGTCTCAGACAAGCTGGAGAGTGTTTTGCTCGCCCCTGAATCCCTAGAGATTAGTATTGTATGCCAGTGAAACCAAAACAAGATACCAATTATTCTGAGAGCTTTTAAAGTCTTTTCTGTGCCAGCTATCGACTACTTCCAGTTGGAATGAGAAGGAAAATGCAATTAAGTTTTAAATCTTTGCTGAGCTTGGTGAGGCTGTTGATTTACCAATTACCAATCAATACACAGCAGCCAGTAATGGCCAAGTCTGACATTTGTGCAGTCTCCTCATGTGTGTTTACGTTCTGTCTCAATGGCTTATAATTCATCCTCATTTTAAAGTCAGCCTCTCACAGATTGTGCTCTAAGTGTGAATGCCTGTTACTTTCTAATATCTTTGCATTTCAACATGACCTTAACTCCACTCAGCTGAGTAATTATATATGCTATATGGCTTTCTGAATATAGGCTAAGATTTGTAAATAGTTTTTAGATTGCATGCTTCTTAGGAAAATAGTGGTCGTTTTTAGAGTTGTTTTGTTCCCAAACTCCTGTTATTTATCTAGTGCTTTATCATGATACTCCACTATTAAAAAACTGAGCGTTTAAATCATATATACTATGACAGCAGGACCATTCTTAGAATGTTTTAAAAGCATTCCTTCTGATGGCAGATTGAAGCTTTCTTTACAGGAGGAAGCAGCTTTTGTGAATGGTTTGAATCCAATTGACTGCGTGGCGCTCAGATCTAGCTTCACAGTTTGACCCGTCACCGCTGCCTTTTGATGAATGGTGGTCTCATGCTTTTCTGTGGGTTTCGACTTTCCTGTATTCCCAAGGCACCCTGTGACTTCTAGACCATGACATCATCAGGCCTCTTACACCAAAAGTGGACACACAGCCGCACTTCCCAGAAAGGAGCATTCTGTCCTTCTCCACAAGGATTTTAGAACAGAACGGCTGAGTGCGTAATGGTCACCTTATGGACTCGAGGCTCCCACAGGCCGACAGTCCATAATGCTCCACTTCTCTCTCCTTCTCATTTATTAATGCATTAATGCACATGTTCAAGGTAGCATACATCACAGATATCCCCAAAGGCCATTGACCTCTTTAAATAAAAAGAAACAACACAGAGAATAATGCTGACCTTTTTGTACAAAGTTATCACACTATGTCATATTTTTCCTGCAATATTTGCTTTGTGCCAAATACAAACAGACCTTATCTGTAGCTATGAGACATGAGATGCTTGTAGTCATTGTTAATATTTATTAACTCGCAGTCACTGAAAGGAGAACAGCCATTTCCATTTCCCAGGCCTATCTGTACAGTATGTGCGTGATGATAGGAGTGTGTGTGTCACAGTGTTGTCCTCCCTGTGTGATGGCCGCCGCGTTTTCCCCTGTCACACTGTCTACCGCACGCTCCACACTCACATTCTGCCCAGCTGTGACTGACGCTGACAGTCCCTAGCTAAGTTGGCTGGGAAAACCGATTAATGCAGCATCTCACATCCAAGTATGTTCAGCTCTGTGGAAGTAAAGATGCTGGAATGTTTCTGTTCTCAGATGAAGCTGGAGCTACAGCCCGAATCGCATACCCTGAAACAAGCAGCACTGAGCATCTGCTCCTCCTCCTCCGCTTGGTTTAGATTCTGACGGGCTCTCGATTTGCACCTGAGCATTGTTGACCAAACAAGCTCACGATCTGGAGTTTCAGCTCGCGGCCAGCTGACGGCACACCCCAGGTGGCTGCCCGCCACCGTCTGCCGTGTCTCCGTCCAGACACGCTTCCACCCCATCAGATCGTGAGGGTCATGCTTGAGTCTAACAGCCCGAATGCCTCACCACGAGCTACATCAATGCAATATTAGGACCTTCTCTCCACACCTTAATCCTGCCACCTTGACGTATCACACTAGCATCGAGCATGTGAAGACCTTTTTCTTAAGCACTGGCATTTAGCTACTGAGATGCTTCTCCAATCCCGAGCACAAGTTATCTTCTGAGCTTGAGAGTCTCTCTTACTGTACGTGGGAATAGCTCAGGATTGGTAACCTGGGGTAATGCAGTAACCATGCCCACACTGGCTTTCTGTGACAAACTCTTGCGGCTCTATTGTACATCTGGTGCAAGTCACCATTTGATTTTTGGGACCTATTAGAATAGCTTTGCATGCTTCAATGTTCCAAAAACACATAATTTTTTTCATACTGTACATCTGTATTCACTCTGTCTACAACTGACTGAAATACTCTGTTAGAGCTTTAAGCCCCACCCCAGATGAGCCCAGTGTGCTCTTATTGGTCAGCTTGCCTTACACGTACCACCCCTGTCTTGCAGTCTGTAGACAGATCTTTGGAGGTAGGCATCCAATAATAATTATGTTACGAGGTGACCTCACCATGTCACAATGGTAAGGGCTGGAATTCCAATGAGGCATTTCTCAGGGAGATTTGTGAATAGTGGTTTCTGTTCTCCCTGTTACTGCCTTTGGCATGTGCTTTGGGCCTTAAGACTTTGCAGACTGTTTACATGCTATATAAAACACTAAAGAAAAGGGAAAAAACAGAAAAGCATAATAGGGCTCCTTTCCAAAGCAAATGCATTTGCACCCATCTGTGTGCCAATGGGTGTGTTGATTTTAAAACAAGATGGAGTCAGAATTGTTGCCGCACGGTAGCAGAAAGTGATGACAGGATTCACCAACAAAAATCTGGTCTAAAAGTCAGCGACGCAGTATTTCACAGTTATTTTAAGAGTGCGTCATCAAGATAACAACATACGCTTACGTGGGCGCATGTACAGTGTGCGTACACTGCTAGTTACACACACACAGGGACATAGCAGCACACAAACATGCAAAAGAATAAAAAGATTACAATGCGAAAGATCATTAATGTTTACATCAAGATACATTAGCATCCCCTGTATCTGCAGGTGACCTACCGCGAATAGCCGACGCCGCGGATTATAGCGAGTCATCCTCAGACCCGATATATGCTGTGATATTTTGTGCACTTACCTATGGTAATTGATAAAATGTGCACAGTGAGACATTACTGACATTAAAAACAGTAATAATAAAGTACATTGCACATTATTATACAGTACTGTACTCCAAAAGCGGTTCTGGACCCTATTTAGGGAACCTTCAGCTCGCCTATTTTTTGTCTCAGCCCCCTGAAAAACAAATTTTTCTAGAACCATCTAGCGATTTGTCCTGTATTCCCATATACATCCATAACCATAATTCAGTAATGATGAATGAAACTGGCTAATTATTACAGCGGTACCCCTGTATTTGCAGTTTACAACAGTCCAAAAAAAATAAATGATTCATAAGTTTCAAACTGTGTGCGAAGCGAATACAGGCTGATGAGTACCAACAATAAGCTAAGATATTTTTAAACAAATATATTTTTCTTATTGCAGGTTATGTATAGGTTTGTGATACAAAATTTTTCATTGTAAAGTGCGTAACAGTAGTCTTTGTCTTTTCATTTTTCCTTCTTTGAGGGATAAAAAAACATGATTTTCACTCCTCATCTCTTGAGAATTAGGCTAAAACGTCAGAATCCTTTTCATATGAGAGAGTACAGTACTATAGAGTACTATATAATAGTGTACAATGTACTCTATTATTACTGTATATACACTAGCAAAAGTGACTTTGGGCACACCCTAAATGAACCTGGACCATGCACTTCAGACCATGTACTTCAGATCGTTATAATAGAGCCCTTGATAATGGAAGATTAGCCAAAATCGATCCTATACACAAGCCACCATGGTCAGATTAAACACATTTTACTTATAGCATGCAATATAGATAGCTTACATTTTTTCCTAATATAAAACTAAAATGTCAAACATCAATTTTTCTTAGATTGAAAACTATTTGAAGCATGTTCAGCTAGTTAAGTGTAAACACTAGTGTACACATTGACCAAATTCAACTGGTGTCTTCACTGGGTATACTGTAAGTCTTGTTTATTTTGACAGAAATGGAAAAAGGTTACCTTTGTCAAATTTATTAATCTATATCAAATGTATGATATTTTCCCTCTCAGTATATTCACATGCCATACAGAACCAACTGCAAAGACAGCAGACTTTCAAAACATGTATTTTGGGCCATATTGTTTATCTTGTTAATGCCAAAATAATGTCAAATGGTAAAAGCGAAAACATTTTTTAATCCTTTAAACAATTTTTTTTCATGTTGTAAAATTTTTGTCCCAGAAATTGATGGCTGTAGAATGTAAAACCCTGGTCCTAAATTTCTTTTAAATATTCTAGATGAGGAGAAAGCTCCCCCTTCCCTTAGTTTCCTCCCCTCATTCATTTTCTTTCCCTCTCCAAATGTAGCTATCTGCATTTAAAAAAGTATATCCAATGCATTGTTTCTGGCAGGTTCTGTCACGGGGACAGAGCCCATCAATTCTCCTATGGGCACATAACTGTCCTCCTCGTACCATTACTCAAACTGACGGGGCATTAATAACCAAGAATGCAAGATCTGCATCTATCTGGGCCATTGAGGTCCCAGAGATAGCTGACTGCAGTGAAGAAACCTCATTTACTAACAGAATAAAAAAGATTTAAACTCGCAGGTAACAGTCCATTCTGTCTTATTTGCTTGATGGTTTTTGAGACATAATCCAAGCTGTGGTAGGTGAATTACGCATTTTCTTTTAGTCATTCCCCAGACAGATTTCATGTATGAATCCGACCTGTCTAGGGTCAACAGTCAAAGCAACGCGTTAGGAAAAGGTGTAGGAGCCAGGATGAAAAAAGAAAACATTCCCAAACTTAGGGAATGAGGATGCCACCGTATTTATCTGGGATATTCTTGTTCAAAAAATTATATCAGGAAAATTAATCTTGTAGAATTGTCGTCCAGGATAGAACTAATCCTGACTTGTCCTTCACCAGGACAAGCAGATATAAGACTATATCTCCTAACAGACTGATAGGAAACCATATCTCTCAGGACGAGTGCAATCATCCAACCTGCTGAGAGTGTTTCTACGTTCTTTCGTTTATGATAGAAACAGATTAGAGAAATTCTCCCACATATGTTGTCAGAACTGCATTCTGAGGTAAATCCATGGTCATAGGAGGTTGTACTATAAGGCTTAGGATCTTGGCGGCCAAATGGCCTCGGGAATTAGTGTTTCTTTGCACAAGTTTATCTGTCCTCAATAAATTTACGTTTCACTAAATTTGCCCAATAATTTATTCAGCCTCCTTACTCCTTATTTTAAGTCATGTAATAAATATAAAACACAAACTTACTGAGGCTACAAGTGTGATTAATATGGATTGTACAAAACTACAAAAGGAAAATCCATGTTTGTCATAATAGACTTTGGTTTTTTGCTCTGGGGAGGGTGGGACTCACCATCGACACAGGAAGGCTTGTTCCTTGTTGTTCCTGCTACTTTGCCAGGAAGACAGGAGCACTTCACTGTCTGGGATCGCTCCTCAATTCGGTTTTTGTTGCAGCACCTGTGAGCAGCAATGACCTCACATGTACCTCCTTCTATGAAAAGAAAACAAACAGACAAAAAAGATAAAGAAAACTGTTCTATCTAGCCTGCATGGTATATGTGCTTAACAGTGACAGATAATATGTTTTCTCCCAGTAAGAGAATTCTCATCATTTATTCAGTTAATATAAATGGACAAGTAACTTTACACAAGTGTATCTGTCCTCAATAAATTCATGTTACACTAAATTTACCCTATAATTTATTAAACCTACTAACTCCTTAATTTAAGTCATTAATAAATCTCCACTGCACAGAACTAATAGGAACATAGATTATATCAGTGATTCTCAATCCTGTTCCTGGAGGACCCCTGCCAGAATGTTTTCATTCCAACCCACACTGCTTTCAACCTCGTTCATTATTAGCCCATTAAGGACCATCTGAGCCTGATTCAGGTAGGGTTGGAATGAAGACATTCTGGCGGGGGTCCTCCAGGAACAGAATGAAGACCCACTGGATTATATACTGAATGATATACTTGTCATAGTGTAAATGTAGCAAGACTCCAAGGTTTTTGTGTTTGTAAGGCATATTGAAAGAGAGATGTTATATAGATCTGTGTATTCATATCAGTATACCTCCAACAACAGGAATTATGTATTATTGACAAAATTTACTTTTGAGTAATCAATTTATATTTTTATGCACATAAAGATGTGTATAAAATATAAAAATCTGCAAAACTCAACATATGTGCATATTACCACTTAGAGAAAATGCAGCATGGTTCTGAATTTATGAAGTTAGCCGCATTGCTAAACTTTGCATGCGTAAAAAAACTACCGCAGTATCCAGAATGCAGTGCTGCAGTGTTTAACTTATAGCGCTTGGCCCTTTGCTGAAATGGCATGTGGAGAAGAGGCAGCATACCCCTGTGCCTCAGCATTGTGCAGTTACTGGTGCGCAGAACTTAATCTGCGTCTCTACATCATTTTCTGACATATGAAGGATGAAATAATCTCCTCCTTGACCTTTGTGTTACTTAATGCTGAAAAATATGACTACCATTATATGCTTAAAAGATCCACTGAAGGTAGTATAACAGGATAACTTGTCCATTCTTATTTTTATTTTTTTCAAATTCAGTTAAATTTATTAGAATTTATATTTAATTCATTACAACCATCTTGCTCCTATTCATTTCCCTGATTCACAGTCAAATTCTGAGGCACCTAAGAACTGCAGTATATTATTTTCCCCATGTAGAGACAATAATGCCTCTTATAACTTTTTAAAGACAGTAGTAATCCAAAAAAAAAATCACGTTTTATGGGCTGAAAAATGAAGGGAACCAGAAAGAGAGTCAGAGAGATGTGTAAGAGGTGCCATCGATCGTAAACAGGGTGACACATGCCAAGATCTATGAGAGTGCTGCCAAATAAGTTGAAAAATGGATACGAGTGCCTCACTCATGCTGTTACTGGACAGAGAGCCAACTCTGCTGGTATACGAGCTGAATAGAGAAACACTTTCCGTCAGCCTTTTCACTGTAACTACCAAGGGACAACTCTTTTATACTTAGTCCCTTATTATATGTATTAAATTACATCCTCTTTGAACTGATCAGATGGAAGCTTCTTCTGTGGTTGTCCATCATATATCTATTGACCTGGCAAACAAATAGATGGCAGTTTTTTCCAGGTTGTCCTATCTTTTGTCTGGTTTTTCAAGCTTCCCAATTGCATATTCATCCACCTTCTTATTGGTCAACCCCTTCCCTTTTGCTGCTACATCAGCATTACAACTGCATGAATGTTTGTCATATATACCATGAAACATATATGATATTATTTAATACACGTGGTACCTTAGAACTCGAATTTAACCCGTTCAGAACTCCGGATCGAATCCTAAAAAGTTCGAATTGTGATCAAATTTTCCCCATAAGAAATAATGGAAAACCAATTAATTGGTTCCCAGACGTAAAAAATATGTACTTTTTAGCATTTAAACACAAAATTAACCGGATAAAACAAGAAGAGTATATACTGTACTAAACAAATCTAAGCACATTTATCAAAACAGTAATTTGTAAAGCAAGAAAATAAATGTATCCAATGTGTAAAGTTAAAAGAAAACAATGTGTCCTGCCTCGATCGTCCGCTCCTTCCATGTTCCACGCCCCCTCGTTAACCCTGTGTGGAATCTCCATGTGATCAGCTGTTTCTGGCTGTTGTCATTAGTTCTCTGTATTTCGTCCGCTTTTCAGTTTGTTTCCCCAGTTCGGTCATTGTATTGTCCGTCTGCGTTTTGCCTGCCTTACCTGTAATTAAACCCCATATTCCCCGATACCCTGACGTTTGCGCCTTTGTCTCCATTCCGTCCCCACTCAGCACAACAATATTATTATAATTAAATGTATTAATGGTTTATTATTAATATTAAAATAATTAATAAGAAATCTT
>JAODLC010000113.1:24328185-24347528 GCA_026781145.1 Hippopotamyrus pictus
TTACACATTTCCTGACAGTTTTTTTTTCCCCCCCCCCCCCCCCCCCCCCCTTATTAGAAAACAGTCTGTGTCAAAATCATAGTTCATTTTAGAAATAATTGCAAATTTACTGCTGAAGTATACAAAGCAGAGTTACAGATAAATTAATTTGATTAAATTATATTAAATGAGTTTACCTCTAATGGGTCTTTTATTGTTGTTTCTCTGGCCTTGCTCCCATTTCTCCATGTGAGTCCATACTAAGAGCTTCAGCGGTAGGGAGAGTGGCTGGGAGGCACCACAGGAAAGGGAGCTTTCAGCACCACGGACAGAGATAAACATGGACAAGCAGGGAGACTCCCATAGTGTGGCTTAATTGTTAAACCACACAATGAAAGATCCTAGTGACATTGAGGAGACTGGCAGGAAAGCATTGATCCAGGGCACTTCAACTGAAGGATTCAAAGTCTTTATTGTCACTGTGCTAGTACAAGGAGATTATGCATGCCAGCTTTCCATACGTGATTTAATATACAAGTGTGAAAAGCAACTTACAACATAATATATAATATAAAATAACACAGAGTAAGTGGTATGGATATTAAAAGTATGGTAATGATTTACATTTAGTGCACCTTCATAATGCTTTTATATTACATTCATAAAACGTTCAGTGCACCTTCATAATGTATTCATTAAGTATTCATAAAACATTCATAAACATCATGTATGTATACTTTAACATCCTAACATCCATTAACAGCTATAATATACATTAATAACAAACATTATATAATAATAACAGACATTATAATTGTATAATCATATAATGTTTGTTATTAATGCATATTAAAGCTGTTAAGGGATGTTAGGATGTTATGGTGTACTTGCATGCTACTTATGAATGTTCTATGAATGCATAATGAAGGCATTATGAAGGTGTACTTCATGTAAAGTGTTATCAAAAATATTGATGATTCTGAAAGGAATATTCACAGGGTACCAACACCTCTTATATGGCGAGTAAGGTACAGGACATAAAAAGGGGAGAATTACACATGACAGTCACTTGTATTGCAGTCATCTATTATTATTTTTCTTTTAATTCAACTATAAATGCTATTGCACTTCCATGGTGTCATGTTGCGAGACAGGCGGACGAACAGGAAGGTGAGAGGAGTCGGTAGGACGGGTAATAAGGGGTTTAATTAGGATAAACGGGGCAGATGAGGACAGACAGGGAAGCACAATACGCATAACGTTACACTACAATGACGGATCTGGGGATACTGACTTGGACACGGACTAAATACAAAAGACCAGTGTTGGGCATTTCAGGTCCAGAAGCTACAAATCCAGACCATGATTTTGTTTCTACCCAGCAGCTGAGTACTCTGTGACTGTGACTCCTTATGCTGAACTGGTTGGTAAAAACAAAATCCTGGTCTGGATTTATAGCTTCTGAACCTGAAATGCCCAACACTGCAAAAGACAGAGCAAACTGAACGAGGCACAGGTGAGAACAACCAGGTAAAAACATGAGGTAACGAGGTGGGCGTGGCACACAGGAGGATCGAACGGAGCTGGGCATGACATATGGTAATTAGCAGAAACTAGTAACAGCTGAATAAGAGAAAATAATATGTAAAACATAACATGTATATACAATATGGACAAAATTAATATAAGAGCAGATTTAAAGGCTTGCTGGTTTTGTAAGATAAGAGCAATATCTGAGGCAGTGTGACTGGTGCAGTTCTATCCTGTATTTGTTCTGGGGGTGAAATGGGAATCTGCTACTATGTGTGTGTATAGTCCTGTATCATTTTTGAGACAGTAGAGGAGCAGATAAACAAAGGTTGGCGTAGTCAGAGTCTTGCATACCAGTGTAAGCAAACATTGTTGGGTGAATTTGCCTCCCTTGAGTATCTCAGTGCCATAATGAAGGGCACACCACAAGTTTTATGAGCAATTGCCTACAGACCTCCAAAATACTCAGGTAACTTTATTGATGTATTTTCTGATCTCCTCTCTGTCATCTCCATGGATTTTGACAGTTTTCTTATAGCTGGTGATTTTAATATTCACATAGATAATCCCAATGACACCTTTATAAAGAATTTCTTGCCCTCTTTGACGTTTGATTTATCACAGCATGTAAATGGTCCTACTCATTTTCGAGGTCATACGCTGGACTTGGTTATCAGCAAGGTTCTCAGTATTCCTACTATTCATACTAGGGATCTAGTATCACTTCTGTATTTTCTTCAATTTTCTGATCCCTCCAGTTACCCTTCCCAAAACTGAAATTAGAAAAAAATGGCACATCAATGAAAATACAAGATATTAATTTATGGAAGCTGTATCTACGTCTTTATGCACAAAATAAAAGACATTAGATCAGTCATTTGTTCCTCCCCCTTAGACGATGATATGACGACCGTCTTACCGCACAAGCCGCACATGGCTGACTTGTCAGATTTTAATGCTATTGATAACAAAACCCTGGAGGATTTCGTGACCACCTTAAAACATCTACCCGCTAAAAAGTGTTTTTATTTGCCTTTCGTTAGATTCACTGCACAGAGTCAATAGGTTTCTACTATGAGGTAGTTTCCCAGCATCACTGACACTTGCCTCTATGAAGCCCCTCCTAAAAAAGAGGAACCTGGATGTCTCAGATCTTAATAGCATATAGGTCTATCTCATCCTCCATTCATGAGAAAAATGATTGAGAAAGTAGTCCTTATTCAAATTACAAACGTCCTCACCGTGAAGAACTGCTGTGACTGTTTGCAGTCTGACTTCCATCCACATCATAACACTGAAGCTGCTCTAAATGTGCCAAATGACATTTGTCTCAAGGTCGATTCAGGTAAATCAACCATCCTGATGTTACTAGACCTCAGTGTAGTCTTTGACATGGTTGATCATCAAATACTGTTAGGAAGACAATATAAAACTGCGGAGGCCTATCATGTACAGTGGCTCAATTAAATGGCTCAAATTGTACCTAGAAGGCAGGGATTATTTTGGCACTATAGGCAGTTATGAGTCTAAACCTACTGCCATGGCTTATGGAGTCGCTCCCTCAAGGATCAGATCTGAGCCCCCTCTTATTTAATCTTTGTATGCTCCCACTTGACCAGATTTTTAGCGACAGCAAGGTAGCTTATCATAGTTATCTGGATGATTTACTTAGCTCTGTTGCCAAATGACTATAGTTAAATAGATTCATTGTGTTTGTGTCTCAAGACAATAAGTGACTGGATGCAACAGAATTTCCTTCAATTAAACAAAGACAAGACTGAAATAATGCTTTTTGGTAACAAAGCTCAAAGACTCAAATTCAAAGCTTTTCTGGGCACTAGGGCTCTAAAGACTACAGTCCAAGTTAAAATAATAGACGAGGAACAGCAACCACATCAAAGCCACAGCTAAGGTGTCATTTTATCATCTTACAAATATAACCAAAATCAAAGACTGTGTTCCTACACAAGACCTTGAGAGACTAATGCATGCATTCATCTCCAGTAGACTGGACTATTGTAATGGTCTCCTTACTGGTCTACCCCAAAAGACCATAAAACAGCTTCAACTCATTAAAAATGCTAGAATCCTCATTAACACCAAGAAGAGAGAGCACATTACTCTAGTTCTCAGTTCCTTACAGATACTACTTATGGTCTACAAATCACTAGATGGTTTAACCCCAAATTGTATTGCTCATTTGTTTACTTGGTAGATTTCTTAGATTGGTAGGGACTGGTCAATTAGTGGTGTTCTGTGTTGAAACAAAGCAGGGTGAAATAGCACTTCGCAGCAGTGTGGGTGAACTTGAAACTTATGCAGTAACTTGAAACTACATCATGGGGCAAACAGCTGAGTAACCATCACAGGGAGATGGAATTTGGACAGGAGATGGACAGTGATGATGTCATCATGTAAAGAAACATTCATATCTAAGAAACTAAACCAGCACATTTGAAAATTTCAATGATACAAACTCTGCACAAATGATTGAGAGCTGTTTGGTCAAAATCAGATGCGAATGGGAGTGCACCTGCACGGTGGTGTCACTTGACCATGTAAATAAACATTTATATCTCAGAAACTAAAGCAGCACAAACTAAAATTTCAGTGGAACAAACTGGCAATAACGGAGCAAAAATGACTGAGATCAGTTTGGTTCAAATCGGATGCAAATGGAGGGCCAACCTTATAGCGGAGACCTCACCATATTAACTAACAGCTGTATCACAAAAACTACAGCAGCACAAACTAAATTTTCAATGAAACAAATGTAGCACAAACAATTGAGGCCAGTTTAACTCAAATCTGAAACATATAGGAGGCCAAATTCACATAAGTTTTAATATCTGTTCCTAAACGTTTTATAACATAATTTCTACACCCTGGTGTAGCTATACACAGCATTACTGAATTTAAAATATTCCCAAAAGACTATGATTGCTTTCATGACCCAAATGAGAGTGTGAGACAAATTGCTTTGGATTAGTGATATTCGTACTGTGTTTTAAAGGCGTAATTCTACTCTAACCTTACTATAACCTTATAATTTATTTTTTTTATTTTTTTTACACAAAGCTTGGTTTTCATTTTAATTTAATTTCATATTTAGTCTTTGTTAAATGTTGTAACCTTTAACCGACGCATGCTCAGCAAACACTCCCTGGTGATGCTAATTAAAAATCCTTCTCCCTGCTTGACTGTCAGAAGCAGCAGTGATTCCACGCAATATCCCCACTCTGTGCAACGGCAGCGTGGTGGACCACTCTATACAGTTACTTGTACTGTAATAAGCAGCATCATTAAGTGAACTCCTCTAACAAACTGATACTAAATACATCAAACTTCTGTTTACAAGAGGAGGTGACACCGATTAGTATTAACACAGATCTCTAACAGTCTGAAATGTTCAACAGCATTGTGTTTTACACAATCGTCTACTACTTTGGAATCTAATCATAGAATTGGCAACTTTGGCCTATTAGCTAGGATGAGAATTTGGGATTTTGTTTAAATTTCTCAAGTACTCATCTCATTGCAAATATATGTCAGTGTATTGCAAATATATGTAAGAGATGCTCAAAAAAACTCACCTCCAACTTTGCAACTGAGTCACGACCTAAAATGCATATGCACGTGTTGAATGTCATCATCACCATCATCATAATTTAGGTTCATACAAACATTGTTAGAGTAAAACTTCAAACTTTATCAAATGACTAAACAAGCTTCATTGGAACCAGATGAAATCTATCCCATGATTCTCTGTAATCATTGTTATTTGCATACAAAGAAACCAAGTTCTGATAGTACGGTTTATGTTTTGCTAAGTACACTGAGATTCCTCTATATTTGTATTATACTAGTTGGGTCTGGGTGGTGCAAAGGGAAAAAAGATTAATCAGAGATCTTAAACAGAGACCTGAACTGCGCTAAACAAAGTTAATAAATAAATAAAACCCAAGCTCAACTACACTCAACTCTTATATTTGACAGGCTCTTCATAAGCATTATGGCAAGAATAAAGAGGCAAGTTTTCTTCTAGGCCATCATCATGCTAGAAACGATAGATAATTTATTCTGTCATATACATGAAATGATAAAATTTGTACTTAATTAAGTTATTCTATCAAAGTAAGATAATATGTATATATGTATAATTTCTTCTGGAAAATTAAGTTCCTTTAATTTCAAAAACTATTGAAAATGTTTTGGGCAGTCTGCCATACCCATCTAACCATGGAGAATAAGATTATGTTAAGCAGAGGAAGTCTTGGGGGAAAACACATCATTGTACAGAATGGGTGCCTTGATGAAACACTGAAACCATAAAAGAGATGCAGGACAGCACTTCTGCGTTGCGATAAGCTCAAAAGTATCAATTTATCAAAGGAGCCCTCAGTGCTGTACAGCAAAGGCTATGCACCTCCTTCAGTTTTTATCAGCTGTGGGGCAACTTTTTGAGTTGTTGGATCTCAGGCTCAAACACAGTGTAGGAACACGGTTTTACTTCTCTATAGAAAGCACATCTGAGGTGCAGACTGTGCTGTGAGAGTTCTACAGTTAATGCCAGCAAAGGCACTGCTGTTGTACTTCTGAGAAAAACTTCCATCTATCCTCTATAAGTGCTTACCCAGTAAACGGTTGCTCTAAAGCTGGGAGCTCATCCCAGAAAGTAGAGGGCAGGCGGCAGGGGACACAAACCACGCACAAGACGCCAGGCCATCGCAGAGCAAACACTCACAAAGAAGCACACACTGTTGGCAATATGGAGACAATTCACCTAAGGATATGTTTTCCTTCTCAGTACTTAGAGTAAACTCACACAAACTTGGGGAGACAGTCTACATGTATTAGGCAGGGGTATGAAATGAAATTGCAGTTCTGCTTGTGTGAGGCTACAGTGCGACTCACGGGGTGCTGTGCCACACCGAAGGGAAAATGTAATTCGTTTAGTAATTGCCCCTAAGATACAGTTAAGTATGCACACTTTACAGCTGTCCCAGTCAAAAGTGGGAGGGAGTAAGGTAAGGCAAATAAACTTAATGTTAAAATACTACACAACTGCTCATAAATAATTTATTAGCAGCACTGAATTGATTAAGATTTTATACCATGAACTCATACATTTGACTTGCTTTTGGTTCAATTTGTTATCCTAATGAGTGTTTCAATCACTTCCAAACACTTAGATAAGATCATTGTAACGCAGCACTAATGCAAGAAGCAGTAAGAGGTAAAGCTAAATCATGAATGCAGTCACAGCTAAGGCATGCTGTTAGGCATGAGGATAGGGCTTTATTAAGGAATTACTGAAGTGCCTTTATGAAGTATGAGCATGGCTCGATTCAGCCAGCTGTTTTAAAAGAGCTTTTAACAACGTAGCAATGTCTTCAGTGTTATAAAGTGTTAAATTGCATGGTTCTTTTACCTTTACTCAAGCAGGGTTTACTGTTATTATTTTGCGTAATACATGGTAAATTGCTTTTCATTTAAGAGATCTGTGCATCTTCTACTTTATGTATTTGTGCATTCAGTGAAATTTAAAGATGTTAATGTTTCAAAATATATGGTGATAATAAAGGTTTTGGTATGTCTGATTCAGAAATATTCACAATAAAAGTGTGACAGGTGTTACAGATAATTAATGAAGTTTTTTCCAAGCACATGTGAAAAGGCTGGAGCAGCAAAGGAGAACCTGCAAGGTTTAGTGTCGGACAAGGAAAGTAGCCAAGTGAGAAGATGGAAGGTCTCTTGGAATTAAATGACTGAGTATGTCTGCAGTGTAGAATATTCTGAAAATGTTGTACTAACTATAGTGTCTCCCGGGAAGGTTTCTCTACTCTGCCAGCATACGTGGCCATTCCTTGCTCTAAATGAGCCTATCCCTCAATGACAAGGGAAATGCTGACTGATGAGACTTTGAATTGGCCATTATTAAAATAAATATATCACGGTTGACTGATGTTTACCCCAGTATATCTAATAAAACATGAAGCCCAAAGTAGTTGTATGCTTATTGCTTTTAAGAGCTGTGCTAATGTTCAGTTTCACTGATAATCTTGATATAGATTCATCACCAGTAATGCTCAGCAAATTTTCTGTATGGACAGAAAAGGGCAGAGATTCTTGTTCTTCATTTAACTTTTTTAAGGACGTTATTGTTACTTTTCTCAAAAAAATTAACCACAGTTTTGTTTTACCTATTAAAAACATGAACACATGATATATTGAGAAAGGGCAGGATTTGTTAATAAAAACCAAAACCCATTTTCAGAATTTTGAGAAAATAAACATCGTTTCAGTAAACAACAATCAGTTTTATCTGTTTCACTTGTACATTGCTTTGGACAACAGCTTCAGCTAATCAGTGTTTTTCAACCCAGTCTTCGGGGACATCTAGACAGTCTGCATTTTTGCTCCCTCCCAGTAGCAAGTATTTGGTGTCTTGTTTGACTGGTAACTGGGAACTCCAAGGGATCAAAAATATAGACTGTCTCGGGGTCCCAGTGGACTGGGTTGTGAAACACTGGGCTAAATAAATGTAGATGCATTAGTTAATTAGTTCCCTTATTAATAAATTTTATGTTGTGGCCTTTTTCACACAATAGGAACATGTTGAGTTCTTGTCCTCCTCAGGTCACTCTCTCTCTTTGTTTTATTACCCGTAGCCTCTTCCCCCCAGTTCATTAAGGACAGTCAGGGACATCTGATATTCCTTAACAAGCATTGAATTCACATAGGGCTGGATTTTAATAACATCAATTACCAACAATCCCATAGAGGCCTCTGTGCAAAATACACGGACTCAATAGTCAGTTTCTCTCACTTTTGCTCCAAAGAAGAACTACCTTGTAAAGCTTGTTCTGTTCTTCACTCAGATGCTCATTTGGATTGAGATCTTGTGGCTGGGCAGGCCACAGCAGTAAGATGAATTCCCTGTCACGTCTCCAGAAACAGTCCTGGACAATCCTAGCTTTATGGTGTGAGGCAAATTCCAACCAAACAAACCCATTCACAGATGGACACACTGATGCAGGAGAGGGAGGACAATGATGTTCTAATTTCCTATGCAGTCTGACTGCCTGTCTATCAATCAATCAATCAATCAATCTTTGCTTTTCACTAACTTGAGGGGAACTTCCTCAGCTGTTACATCATATCCATGGTAAAGTTTGGTCAGTTTTATATTCTGAAATTTTGCCATACCCATTGTATTTTGCAACTCACAGCAGTTAATGCGCAGCCGTCTACAATCAGTAAAGCAATAAGCTGTTTCTGACCAACAGACTTTATTATTATTATTATTTTTAATACCACAGCAGGATTGCTGTCATTGAAATATTGACACCTGCATCTCCCTGGCTGCTGTGCCCCCTTCTCATTTTCTACTTCCCGGTACACACACATTCTCATTTAAATAGCATTGCCTGAATATTGTATGCCGTTGAACTTGAAAGTTATTTTCACGTTATGTATGTGCATAATAACAGAGCACGTCCTGGGCCTTAAACTTGCGAACTACATTCAAAATGCCCACAGTATGATACAATTGCGCACCACAGACTCCCAGCTATGTACTGTGTGAATGCATTGCAAAGAGAAACTACGATATATTGTTAACTGATACACTGAAGCATCACTAAAATTGTACACTGGAACCTCTTTTGTTCACTTTAACTTGCATTGCTTCTGATAATCCAAGTCTCAGTGGGACCAAAATAAGTGCTTTGAGTCTTACCTCAGATTAGAATCCTGTCTCTGGGAAATTAAAATCCAGGTGCTGTCAAATTTCTCGTTAACTCCAATAAAATTGGAATTTTTTTTGTTCTAGCTCCTAAATCCCTTTCAGAAAGATTGCAAGCCTTTGAAATGAATTTAAATGGATGAATCTCACATCTGTTTGTAGGGGGCTGTGGTGTTCTGGCTCATCTGTACACCATTTTCGATGTACACAATAATCGCTGCAGCCACATTTTATCACCCTAGTACACTTGCAGAAAATAAGGCATTATCTCTGAATGGATGTTAAAGACCGGGTTCACCTTTTTTAGTCACTACTCAATTATTATTTAAATTCAGTACTTTATGGGTGCTGTAACTGATTTTTTTTAGTTGTTTGAAACATCAAATTCCAGATAAAGATAAAAGTTTCCTATTGTAAGTTCCTTGCACTGTACAGCATTTCATTCTATGTGCACCCTGCTTAGTGTGCTCTGCATCTTGGGATATGCTCTCTACAAACCTATACTGGATAATGGGTGGGAAAGAAGATGTGCAGGATTTTAACTGGCAAGATTTGGCTTATTAAACTGAAACTTACAGTACTTCACACTAACTTTGCTCTATGAGTGTAAAACGCTGTTTGATGCCCAAGCATGAAGCAAAGAATAGAAGCATGAAGTCACGAAACAGAGCTTGCTTGCTTTATTTAGACTGCTAATCAGGTACTGTTTCAGTCATTAAATTAGGTTTAAATGTATGACTGCAAAAGAAAGCAGTAAATGGAAATGTATATTGAGAGATGTGCTATTATATTGTTTTGGTGATATGAGCCGTCCTTTAGGCCTCTATCATCAGCCAGCCCATAATTTAGCTCTTAAAAGGGTGCTAGGGTATTGTACCACTCTGAAATCTCCTGAGTGCCTTTTATTTTGCTGCACTTTCTGCTAAACGTGTAACTGACTGCTGTTCTATGACCACCCACAATTTCTAACCCTCTCTCCAGGGTCCTTGAGCATCACTCCTAGGGTGACATGCTTATTTGTCACAAAATGTTAGGAATCCGACTTAGGGTAACAGTCCTCCACATCTTTGAAATTTATTGATTTCTAGCTCTTGTGGGAAGGGTTAACAATTAAAGAAACCAATTCAGGTTCCTTAGATAACTATAGACAGAAGTTTGTGGGGGTGTTTTCGCCAGTGGTGAGAGCGACACTGATTCTCCTGTCAGAGTTTAGCCTCCTGAGAAAACGCTCATTCAACATGGCAACAGTGTGGAGCAACCAGGTATGTGGGCGGCAAGTATATATCAAATACCCTATGTCTTCAGGCATATGAACACTTTGAAGTTTATAAACGTCCATCCATTTTTTACTAAATGCTCACACACAGCATGGCTTAGGAATGTGGGTGGAAACTGAAGTATTTGAAACGAGCACATGCATACAGTGCTGACAAATTCCAACTACCAGTTATCAGCAATAGCCGGGGAATCCTGCTTAGAAATATATCTTGCTGTAATGCCCAAACATTTTGGGAACTCAAGGGAGTTGTCTTTCTTCAACACTGAGAACACAAAAACACAGATACTTCGAGTTTATACGCTGACTGGCCAATTTATTCGGTACCCCTGATCAACTGTGCTTTGACGCAAATAGCTAATCCGCTAATGTCAGCTGAGCAGCAGAATGTTTAATATCATGCAGCTACAGGCCAGGAGTTTCAGTTCAGGTTCACATCAAACACCAGAATGGGGAAGAAAGGTGATTTAAGTGACTTTGAATGCAGTATGGTAGTTGGTATTTCAGAAATCTACTGGGGTTTTCATGCACAGCCATCTCTAACGTTTACAGAGAATGGGTCAAAAAAGAAAAGAAAAATCAGTGAGAGGTGGTTCTCTGGGAAAAAATATGTGGTTGATGGAAGACGTAGAAGAAGAATGGACAGACTGATATAAAGCAGTAGCTCAACCACTCGTTACAACCAAGGAATGTAAACATCTGAACATCTCTGGACGCACAACTCGTCAAACCCTGAAGCAGATGGACTAGAGCAGCAGAAGACCACACCAGGTGCCACTCATGTCAGCTGAAAACAGGCAACTGAAGCGACAGTGGGCACAGACTCACCAAAGTTGAACATCGGAAGACCAGAAAAACGCTGCATGGTCAGATGAGTATCAAGTCCTGCTGCGAAATTAAGATGGTAGGGTCAGAATTTGGCTACAACAACATGAAAGCATGGATCCATCCTGCCTTATATCATCAATTCAGGCTGTTGCTGCTGGTGTAATGGTGTGGAGGATATTTACTTGGCACAAGTTGGTCCCTTAGTACCAATTCAACATCATTCAAATGCCATAGTCTACCACAATATTATTGCTGACCACGTCCATGGGCATAAATTACAGGGGGGGATGGGGGGGTTGTAGCCCCCCCAATAAATCAAAACCAGCTAAAACAACCCCCCCAATAATCATGTTTCCTCCATAATGGGTGGAGACCTCAACCCCCTTAATGTTCCAGCCAAAGTTGCGCCCTTGACCACGTTTATTCTTTTATGACCACAGTGTATCCAGCTTCTACTGGCTACTTCCAGCAGGATAATGTGCCATGTCACAAACCTCATATAATCTCAGACTGGTTTCTTGAACATGATAATAAGTGCATTGTACTGAAATAGCCTCCACAGTCACCAGAACTCAATCCAACAGAACACCTACAGTATGGGATGTAGTTAAATGGGAGATTTGCATCATGAAGGTGCAGCTGACAAATCTGCAGCAACTGTATGATGCTATAATGTCAACATGGCCCAAAGTCTCTGAGGAATGTTTCAAGCACCTTGTTGAATCTACAGTATGCCACAAAGAATTTATGCAGTCCTGAAGAAAAAGGGGCTACAACACAGAAGTAGCAGGGTCACCTAATGAATTGGCCACTGAATGTATATATTTGCAATGCAGCTTCAAAAATTTGAACAAGTATTTTTCTAAAAGACTTACTGAAATGCTTGTAGCGAATAATGTATATACCTTTGAAAAGAAATTATATTTGTCAGGATCAATCCCTGCCTTGTCTATCGTTTCCTCGTCTGACCAGCAGGTGTCACTTACCATCCTGCTTTCCCTGTGTATCCTTATGGTGTAGCGTCCTTCTCTGTTCCTAGTGTGTTTCCCTGTTTCCCGAGCCACTGTGTGGCTGAATGGGCTAAACTAAGCAACTGAAATCTGAGCATCCCATTCGTCATGGGGAAATTTTGTATTACTTACAAACAATGTTTGTATACCCTTGTTAATTATGCATTTATGTATTTTTGTATGGATCCTTGTTTTTACATCTTTGTAGTTATCCCTGTTTGTATCTAGATATGTCCCTGTTTGTATCTATTAATGTCACCCTTGTTTCTAATTTCTTCTGATGTTTGACTCTATCATGATTGTTATTTACCCTCTTCTCTTTCTTGTTACTCCTAGTTCCTAGGGTTAATTGTCATGGCCCACACCTGTTCCTTCTCTAGTGCTTTCTTATAAATCATAAATGTGCCTGCCCTGTTCCTCTGTTATTCATTGTGCATTTGTTGGTTCTCTTGATATGCTAGATGTTGAATGTGTTCATTGTAGATCTGTCTTGCTTGTGTTCTTGCATTTCCTTGTTCATTGACCATACACCATATGATGTATAGGTAGAATTAATGGAAATGTCTGGTGCTGAGATTTCTCAATTTTAAAATTTCTTCATTTTAAGTATGAAATTGAATCAGAAATACAAAACCATTGGCCAAGACAATATCAGAAATTCTCTTTCCTAGCATAAATACAATGCACAATGATTTCAAATTTAGGGCTCCTGTGAATAGTTCAATAACACTGAAGCAACCTAACCTTTGGTGGGTCGAAGAAATTCAAGTTAACCCTACTGTAAGTCTGGGCAACATTTTTATTGCATACATAGGAATATATTTTTATTTTATTTCCACGTATTTTTACCATCAACAAAATGTTTAAATAGGCTAATTAAACAGTAACTATATAACTGGATCATAATGTTAAAGCTTTCATCTGATTTGTTAATTAATGCACGTTATAGCTACTCGCTCCTGTTTGGCAAATTATCACAAAACAAAAATCTTCATTTGTCCTGATAAACTTTCCCTATGGCAATTACAGCCTAGTGTTATGTTTTCTCTTTTAATGAACATATTTGGCACAGTCCAAAGGTCTTTGTGACAACTGTTTTTATTTAATCTGACCATTCATAGGCTGCGGAATCAATTATCAATAAATATGAATTAAATATTTGGACTGCTTTACAAATATATCACTTTAACATTTGATTTTGCACTGAGTGCAATTGCTGTTAGACCCCAATTTACAAATAATTCACAAAGACGTTTTAGCACTAATATTGCAGGGCATCCTTTATATAGGAGCATGTTCTACAAAAAATAACAGAACTTTCCACATGAGTGTACAGTGCTCACAGAAAGTCTTGGGACGATTGGGTAATTCTGTGATAATGTCGCAATTTTACTGGTTTCATAACAGAAGTCCATGGTCAAGCGATGTTTAAGGTATCTGCACATAGCCTCCACAGAGACATGTTCTTTTTGTTAAGCGTCATAATTTGTGACTCATTCAGCTCTGTTTTTGCCATTTTGCTGTTAATTGCAATTGTAGTCATTGGTTCCCAAAAGGATACTAAACACAAATGTTTGGTGTTTTATGTTATTGCAAAGGTGTTACTAATTAAAAAGCACACAATGAGACTGCTTGTCAATGGACCTCAGAACAATTCTTTTAGAACTGTAATTTGGTTTTCAATTTATTAGTACTTGAAATTAATGTTTTACTTCAAAAGTTCCCGTTCATTCTAATATGATACACTATATTGTCAAAGGTATTGGGACACCTGCCTTTACACACACATGAACTTTAATGACATCTCATTCTTAATACATAGGCTTTAATATGGAGTTGGCCCACCCTTTGCAGCTATAACAGCTGGGAAGCCTGTCCACAAGGTTTAGGAGTGTGTTTATGGGAATTTTTGACTATTCTTCTAGGAGAGCATTTTATGAGGTCAGGCATGATGTTGGGAAAGAAGGCCTGGCTCACAGTCTCCGCTCTAATTCATTCCAAAGGTATTCTATCAGGTCGAAGTCAGGGCTCTGTGCAGGCCAGTCAAGTTCCTCCACCCCAGACTAGCTCATCCATGTCCTTATGGACCTTGCTTTGTGCACTGGTGCTCAGTCACGTTGGAACAGGAAGGGGCCATCCCCAAACTGTACCCACAAAGTAGGGAGCATTAAACTGTCCAAAATGGCTTAGAATGCTGCAGAATTAAGAATTCTTTCACTGGAAATAAGGAGCCAAGTCCGACCCCTGAAAAACAACCCTACACCATAATCCCCCCTCCACCAAACTTTGCACTTTACACAATGCAGTCAGGCAAGTACCATTCTACTGGCAACCACCAAAACCGGACTCATCCTTCGAAGTGCCAGACAGAGAAGCATGATTCTTCACGCCAGAGAACACGTCGCCACTGCTCTGGAGTCCTTTGGAGGCGTGCTTTACACCACTGCATCCAACGCTTTGCATTACACTTGGTGAAGTTCTCTACGCACTGTTCTTGAGCTAATCTGAAGGTCACGTGAAGTTTGGAGGTCTGTAGCTATTTGACTCTGTAGATAGTCTGCAACTTCTGCACACTGTGTGCCTCAGCATGCCATTGTCCCCGCTCTGTGATTTTACGTGTCCTATACCGCTTTGTGGCTGAGTTGCTGTTGTTCCCAATTGCTTCCACTTTGTTATAATACCACTAGCAGTTGACCCTGGAATATTTAGTAGTGAGGAAATTTCACATATGGACTTATTGCACAGGTGGCATCCTATCATGGTACCACGCTTGAATTCACTGAGCTCCTGAGAGTGACCCACTCTTTCACAAATGTTTGTAGAAGCAGTCTGCATGGCTAGGTGTTTGATTTTATACACCAGAGGCTATGGGAGTGATTTGAACACCTGAATTCAATGATTTGGAGGGGTGCCCCAATAGTTTTGTGAATATAGTGTACATACGGTACGTTTTGTAAACAAATTAATGTGACATTTTTACTTAATTAATCAAGCATCCTATGACTTTTGTAGCCATGGTAGCAGTAACTGTTGACACTCATAGCCTGAAGCATGTTCAAAAGATATTTGTTTAATTCACATTGAGCTTCCCTTGCGTGGGAGTTCCAGACTTATTTATTTAATACTCCACACCTACCCCAGAATTTATAGTTTTGTTTACTGCATGTAAACTGTATGTTAGACAGATTAAGACAGATTCATCTGTTAAGAAGCTGGTGTTTACTGTTGTCACAAAGTGTTTCTGTGTTTGTGCATTAGTGCTTGAGTTCTGTGTAAAGATGTGTGCATTGAAATAAGTCTGTGGAAAGTTCCAAAGACTGCCATAATAAGGAGCTCTATTCTGTTAAATGTTGTGTACATATTGACTTTCTTCACAACTAAGGTTGAGTGTGGATAAAAGTCAAACATAACATTTACCTAGAAGACTTTATTTCCACTAGTGTCTGGAAAGCAGGTAGAGGGTCACTTGCCAGTGGACTGCCAGTGATTTCCTGTTTATCCATGCCTCTTAGTGGCAGGTCACATGTCTCCCTGCCACCCTCTGCAGCCTGTCTGTTTGATTAGAGGTTCCTTGACCTTGGCTCCTATTTTTCTTTCTCAGTCATTTCTCAGTCAATTTCCAAACCTTCTCACAACTTATTCTGTACTCTCCTCAGAGTCGTTCCATTCACTCCTATATTATTTGTGATCTCACAGAACTTTCCACTGGGTAAATGCAGGGATTCTAGCTACCTTCTCTGCACTCAGCTCTGAGTACTTCGGCATTTTTCTATTATGTGCCACTTCCCCGCCTTCCTTCCATTCCTCCACTTTATAAGGAGTGCAGTCTTCCATCCCCCATTCCATTCCTTGATAAGGAGCGGTGATGTTGCCCTTGTCTTGTAGTCCCCGAGCCCCTGACCATACCTAACAATTGTCTGCTGTAAAGATGATGTTAGGCATTCTCTGATTTTCTTCTGTCTCCTGTCAATCAGGTCTTAATAACTAGATTTTTTGCCACTTGTATTGGACCTGAGCATGTAGTTTTGGAGTCTGCCAGTTTATTTGTGATCCTTGTATCATGGTTTCTCTAAATATGAAAAGCCTCCTCTGTCTCTTTCCATTGTTCGTGGTTCTGGTCATTAGATAATGTGTCATAAAAAAGCCCTGATGTGAAAGATAGGACATAGGTAAAACTTGTTTGATCTGTTTTGACTGTTATGTGTTTTTTTTATTCTTTTTTGAAGTGATTGTAAGTTATAAAAACAAAAATAGGCATAAAGTACCTTTGTATGTGGTGACAAAGTGTACGGTGAACAATAATGTAGCAACCTGGATTGTCAGCTCTTCTGACTGTATGGAGCTGCTGGTCAGCATATTACAGTGGATAGCAACCAGCATCTCACCTCACATGACTGCGGATTCCTTGGACAGCTGACCTGCTGCTGTTGATCTTATGGGGAGCAGGGGCCCGTTTCACGAAACAGGATGTCTTGCTTTGCCAGATGACTTTACCAAATGATTTACGGTAGTCTGGGCTAAATGCAAGTGAACAAAGATGAAGGCCGTTTACTGTAGCCCTGGCCACTGTAAATCTGACAACTTATCTGGCTAAGCAAGAATTCCTGCCTTGTGAAGCAGACCTCAGGTTGTTCATTGTCATCGAGGACGCCATATTTTTCTTACCTTCGCTGTTTAATTTTTTTTTCTGAGTTCAATACTGGAGCTTCAATACAGCATATGATTATGCCAATGACCTGGTGACCTTGGTATACACTTCTTGCTAATTGGAACTGTAAAGTGTATTTTTGCATTAAGGAATGACTTGCCCTCATAACTTTTGAGTCTCTTTTATTCATGTAGTATGTTGTAGCAGCAAGCTAATAGCTGTATGAAATCCTTACAAGATGATTCATTCATCGTATTACAGAGAGGAATGGAATCATCTCTGGGGACAGCTTAAAAACATCGTCTTACTGCTGAACAAAATTAACTCAAGCTATATTTAATCGGCCTCTTGATTTCAGTATATGATGCAGTATTATCTGGTTCTACATTTCATTCAATGATAAAATATGTAGGAACTGTTAGACTACCTGATAGTCGTAAAATCAATTTGCTCCAAAATATGTGTTCCTAGTAGGTGAAGGAATATTATGAGGTAAGTTGAATCCATGGATGTTTTTAAGTTTTGTTTGTGAAAAATTATAGCAATAACTAAATGGCTTCTGTGCTCATTTCAACAAGACAGCAATTAAGGCCATAACAGAGGTCCTCACCAACATCTTCAACCTCAACTGTAGTTGCCACCTGCCCATCATTAACACAACTCTCAGTGCACTTCTGTCAGTGCTTCACAGAGAGTGACGTCCTGCATCACAGCTTGGAACACCAGTCGCTCCACCACTGACTGGAACCTCTTACAATTCGTCATCATGGATTACAGTTTCCAAACATCTAAGGCATCTCCAGCAGATGCTGCCTCTGGAGGGCCCTCAAGATGACCACTGATCCAACTCACCCTGGATTATGGCCCGTTCAATCTTTTGTTATCAGGTAAAAGATATAGAACCATACATGGCCACTCAGCTGAATTCAAGAGTAGTTTCTACCCCGAGCTATTTCCCAATCTAAACTCCACCTGCCAGTATTTGTATATGCTATATATTTATAGTTTTTACGAGAATGCATTTTATACTATTTTTGACTGTTGGCTTATGTTTGTAGGTATGCGTGTTATGTAATTTATGGAGACTGCTACTAAATGTTGTTGTCCTTTTGTAACACACTTGCACAGTGACACAAAAATATCCTTGAGGATCCTAAGTAGGGGTGAGCGAGTGAGTACAGGACTATCTGTATCTGTTCAACAACAAAAAAATTATTATCTGTATCAGGAGTGGAGCTAAATATTGGGATGTTAGATTAATTGGAGTTGCCAAATTGCCCATAGGTGTGTGCGCGTGGGTGAATGGTGAGTGAGTGAATGAAGTGAGTGTACAGTGTGTGAATAAATGGTGTGTGAGTGTACGGTGTGTGAGTGTATGGTGTGTGAGTCTGCCCTGCGATGGGTTGGTGCCCCATCCCGGGTTGTTCGCTGTCTTGCGCCGGTAGCCTCTGGGATAGGCTCCAGACCCCCCGCAACCCTGAATAGGATATGCAATTTCAGAAAATGGATGGAAGAATCTTGAAACTGAACAAAATTTTTTGTTCTTGTTGATTGTGTGTCTGTGTGCAGGAGAGAGAGAGAGTAATGTTGCCACTCAAAAACCAAATAAGTGGCTTGCTGAAAATGCAAGAAAATGAATATAGCTATCAAAACAGTGTACAAGATAGAAAACACCTCAAATTTTTACTTTATACTGTATTTGCATATAAGGAAGAATGAGTAAACGCAACCTGAACTCTGCTGAGTAAGTGGAAGCATGGGCTATGAAACTATAGGGAACATGGCATGAGCTACTACCAGGCTGGGCTGCCAGTAAAGGCACAGAAATGGAAAGCCTTTCAGGGGAATATAATAATCAATCCCCGCCCCCCCTCCATGTTTTTAGGTTTAGGGTTGGGTCAGCACTGAATATCAGGAATAGTCCTGGCAATACCAAGATTGATTTGGATCAAAAAGAACATCAGTAGATTGTCCATCCCCAGTAATACGGTAATACAGTCATTAACAGGGAAGGTTAGCACGGTCGCCTCGCACCTCTGGGACCGGGGCTCGAGTCTCCTCCATGGCTCCGTGTGTGTGCAGTTTGCATGTTCTTCACATGTCATCATGGGGTTTACTCCACCCAAACAGCCCAAAAACATGCTAAGATTGGAGTCATCAAATAGCCTGTGTGCCTGAATGGTGTGTGGGTGTGCAAACTCTCATGGCCCTAAATAGGGAATGCAGGTACAAAAAAATGGATGGGTGGTCATTAGCAGATGGTGGTGGGGGGGGGGGGTCAGCAAAATTTATCATGGGAGTTAATTGTCTCTTGGTATGCACGTC